>JARKIP010000249.1:600000-1028642 GCA_029990175.1 Petunia secreta | reverse complement strand
AACACCTAGTAATAAGTTAGAGCCAAGCCTAGACGAAATAGGAAGTCAAAATCCGCTCCAGGGGCGCTATAACGGGCGCCCCAGGCCCCCGACCGCGCTGGGACAACCAGAACATGCCAAACTTTGGGTGCTTTTGGGGCGCCCCACGTGGGTAAAAGCGCCAGGCACTGGGCGCTATAAGTGGCGCCCCACGTGCCCCCAAAGTGCCCAGCAAAAATCGTCTCTTCCTTGCTCCGCAACTCACCTTGTGTCGTGCCCTCGTGTGCTCAATCCAATCCTCAATCAACTTTCAATCAGTCCTTGCTCAATCACGCTCTATAAAGCTCCAAATGCACTTCATAAAAACCTACATACACATGACATAAAATTAGTGCAAAACCACATTCATAAACTATAAAATGAGCGAATGACAAACTCAAACATGTGGAAATATAGGCATAAAATGCCAAACATCACCACCCCACACTTGAACCTTTGCTCGCCCTCGAGCAATCACAACTAACTTCCCAACTTAGGTAAAACAGGTCTGCCTACGACTATGGTTGATACCGATCATTAAACAAACGCACACATGACTACTATGGATCCACAAACATGCCAACAATTTACCAAACTCAAAAATATGAGAACAACCACCCCAAAATAGCTCAAATGCACAAACTCAACTCATTGCAACCATGCTCCCACAAAATCTCACCTATCTAATCAACCAAGAAGCCATCAACTTCACATATTTCATGCAAACCATGTGCCCTCACCAATATGAAGCAAAAGAGTGCCCCCCCCCCCCAAAGATCACACACAACAATAAATATCATGAATAGAATGGGGGCAATAACAAACGAATTCACTCACTCTCATGAAACTCTCACATGTCACACACGATGTACCATAGACTTGTCCGTAGTGTAGGACTCCACTAATGTAAGCTCGCTCCAATCGGGATTAACTAGGACTTTAAAAAGGTCGTAATGTAGGCTAAGGGGCGGGTAGGATACATATGGTAATAGTGACTACCTCCCTAAGCACTTTAATACATCACAATTATTTCAAACACCATTCTCATCAAAGCCACCCAATCAAAACTTTCACACACACGCCTTCTCAACAAGTAGCAATATTTTTCTTTAAGCACACACTGGCAAGGAATGGATATTCTTTTCTCTTTATTTATTTTTCCACAATTTTTTCTTTTCTTTTCAACTTTGCTCTTTTTTCTTTTTCAATATCATTATTTTCCAACCTTGCCAATGCTCATAAACAACTACTACACAATTTTAACAAGTATTCCTCTTCATTAGTTCCACTCAAAAACCTCCCAATATTCAACCACAACTCCACAATAATATCACAATATCAACTAAAGTGCTTAAGGAGTAAAGGGCTAAAAGAGAACAATTTAGAACAAGTGGGTAGACTTGGGTGTGGGTGCCAACAAAAGGTCAAAGAAATCACAACAATTTTTTTTTTCAAGGTGTATATGTAAGGGTAGGCAAATCAAAAGAAGGGCCTTGTATCATTTTCCGACTAGAGCAAACCTAGGATTTCGCTTTGCACACACACGGGGCAAGTTCTAGACACCAATATGCAACACATAGTACAATAAGACTATGCCTCACAACATACATTGCACACAATCTACACAAAAAGGCTCCATCACAACTCTCAACCAAGCATTTAGAGTGCAACTTGTGGAAAATTAAGCACTAATGCACAAAGGTTCACAATAAAGTCAAGCAAGTGGACTCAAGCATCTCAAGGGAGTCGTTCCAATTTTTTTCTAGGCATGCATCACAATTTAAAAATCCAAGGACACCACAAATAGCACATGCAATCAAGTTCAAGTCCACCGGTATCAAACAAATCAAAGGCACCTAGCATTCCACCTATTCCTTCGTCTTGGGTCACCTATACTAACTATTCTAATCCTAAAAATAAAAAACTACCCGGTTCAAAGGTCTCCCCGTGGAAAAGAACCGAGGTCATAAGAAAAACCACGGGGTGGATGACATGTACCACTAATAAAACTAAAAGGAAATTTTTTTTGGAATTTTTCATTGGTTTTCTATTTTTTTTCCATATATTAAAGCAAGAAACAAATAAAAATAAAGTCAAGTGACAAAGGAAAATCCTACGGTACATGCATCCCTAACCTCAAAAATAAATAAAAGGATACTTCTCCACCCCACACTTAAACTAAGCACTGTCCTCAGTGCTAAAAATAAGAAAGTGCAAGGTAAAGAAAACTTTGCCTGAAGATTCTAGTCCCTTGGTGCTAGCATCCTCCAAGCTTCCATATAGTATGAGGTACTCAGACTTCCCTCATCAGGTCATCAATATTAGGCAAGGGTGATGACACCCCACACTTAGCCTCGACATTACATGAACCTGCACTCCAAGAAAAAAATAAAAACTACGCGGCACTATAAATAAAATAATACAAGTACAAACTCGGGTTGCCTCCCGAGAAGCGCCTTAGTTAACGTCGTGGCACGACGACACTTCCAGCTCACTTCCAACATTTATGTTTTCTCTTCTTACGCCGAACCTTTGCTTTCTTCCCTTCTTTGAGAGAACCCCTCTTCAACTTCACATCTGGTTTACTTCCATGTTCTTGTTTGACATATTCAATCATAGAGCACTCTTCCACCTTAGCTATGTGCTCCTTCTCAGTATACACCTTGAAAGTAACCTTTTCTCCATGCGCTCTAACAGTCATCTCACCCAGCTCCATGTCAATAATTGCCTTCGAGGTGACTAAGAATGGTCTCCCCAAAATGATTGGAGCTTCTCGGTCCTCTTCATAATCTAGGACTACAAAATTAGAAGAGAATGTAAACTTACCAACTTTTAAAAGCACATCCTCCAGCTTACCATCAGGGTGAGTGAGTGATCCATCCGCCATCTTAAGAGTAACTGAAGAGGGCTTGATTGCTCCTAGCCCTAACCTTTTGCAAACAGAGAGAGGCACGAGATTTATGCTCGCATCCAGATCATACAATGCACCAATGATACTATGCCCTCCAATGGTACAAGGAATAGTAAACCTCCCAGGATCTTGAAGTTTTGGAGGTAGCTTGCTCAAGATTGTGCTACACTCCTCAACTAACTCAACTGTATCTATCTCTTGAGGCTTTTTCTTCTTGACTAAAATCTCTTTTAAGAACTTCACAAAGGATGCATCAATTCAAACACATCAGTCAAAAGAATATTAACTTGAAGTTGTTTCAACCTACTCACAAATTTTTGATACTGGGCCAGATCCTTCGATGGTATAAGTCTCTGGGGTAATGGTGGAGGCGGCAGAGGTGCCTCCTTTCTCTCTTCTTTCTTCCTTACCTTCTCCACTTTTTCAGTTTTTTCTATTTCAGCTCTCTCCTCAGACTTGGCCATCAGCTCTCCACCTTCAATTAAAGTCACTGCAAGATACTTATTTCTCCCACCAACTGCCCCAACTGGTGCTCCAGGTTCTTGTGAGCATTGGCAAGATCTTGTATGGCCTGTGCATGGGCTGCAATGTCAGCTATCATTCTCTGCTGGCCCGCCATTATCTGCTTTAGCATATCTTCAACTGAACTGCTAACCTGCTGTGGTGGAGCCGGAAATGGGTGGTAATTATTCGGGGCTCTCGTATTGCCTTGATAATAAGCATTACCAAACTGATTTTGACCCTGCAGTCTGTTTTGATTACCCACGTAATAAACTGACTCTGGATTAGAGGAGCAAACCTCTGTAGCATGGTCTTGACCACAAACCTCACAAAAACTCTGGAGTTGTTGCACTGGAGCCACTGGTTGCTGAGTCTTTGGCAGAGCTAACTTGCTAATTTGATTGGAAATAGCATCCATCCTCGCCCTTAGCTCTGAAAACTGCATCTAACTGAAGTACCCCTGCAGATTTCGGCGTAATAGCTCTACCATCTCCCTGCCAATCAGGATTGCTCTGCGAAAACTTATCCAGTAAATTATAGATGTGGTCAAAATTTAAGGCTAATACTTGGCCTCCAGCAGCAGTATCTACCACGATCTTAGTATGCACATTCAACCCCTGAACAAAAGTATGTGCAACAACCTCATTGGATTGGTTGTGGTGTGGACAATCTCTCAATAAAGCTTTAAATCGCTCCCAGGCTGAATACAATGACTCTCCTTCTAATTGTCTGAAGGACATAATTTCACTCCTCAGCCGGGCTTGTCTTGGCAGATGGATAAAATTTAGCCAAGAAATTCTTAGCCAAATCCTCCCAAGTAGTGATAGACCCAGACTTTTCAGCCTTTAACCACTTCCTTGCTGCCCCAATCAGTGAAAACGGGAACAACGTCAAGCGAACATAATCAATAGGAACTCCCTTCGGTGTGTAAGTATCACTGATCTCCAAGAAATTCTGGATATGTTGTTGTGGATCCTCGCTAAGTAATCCAACAAATTGTCCAGTCACATGTAACAGTTGTATCATGCCGGACTTAATCTCAAAGTGCCCGGTGATTTCAGGCTTAGCTATGCTCGAGGCTACTCCCTCCAGGCTGGATAGAGCAACATATCGCACAGCTAAGGCTTGTTCTGCTGCCATTCCTGTAGGTAAAGATCAAGCAGGACCTAAAACCTGAAACAGCACAAAACTCAAAACAAAAATTAAACCTGAATATCAAGTAATAAACTGTTCAAAAAGAAATCAGTCAATTGTTTAGTCCCCGGCAACGGCGCCAAAAACTTGTTGCTCCCAAACGCACACGCAAGTATACGTGGTCGAAAAGTAATAAAGTGATAAATCGAGTATCGTTCCCACGAGGACTATTCAGACTGAATTCTAGCAAACAATTTCTATAAACTATTCAGGGATCTTTTGCCAATAGTTGAGATTTTACTAACTAAAACAATAATTAAAATGGTAGATGTGAATTCAAACAATAGAGCAAAACTTGGTTCTTATCAGTAATAAGGAGACGGTCCAGGGTCAGAGTTACGAACAATCCAGTTGAGTTTTCCAATTGATTACACTTCTTAAATCCCGGATTACTAACTGACAGAGTAAATGTACCTGTGAAAACCTTTCGATTCTTCACAGTCTATGCAGGCTACTTCAATCCCTATATGTCTATGGGTTGAATCACGTGCACGCATTAACGAATTCTGTAATTAGTTAAACTAGGCGAGCAAGTATATGTCTATCCTACTCACAAATTGGTTCCCCAATGCTCGGGTTCACAAACTAGTCCTATTCTTTCTTATTACGTAATTAAATTCCCTCTTTCGAGTTCAATCTAAAACCATAGATAATGCGTAATAATCGGGTCCTGACAATTACACAAGTGAAATCAAGAAAGAATAAGCAATCCGTTATGGGATTCAATTAATGGCAATCAATCTTCAAACATCAACTTTCATGAAATACTCTAACCCTATAACGACAGATTTAGCTACTCATACTCATAATAACAACACAAAGATTTGATGAAATAATGATGTAATAGATTAATGGAAGGAAGAAAAACCCTTGTTCAAGATGTTATGAGCTCTCCAATTTGCTCCAAGGTCTGAACTCCTCTTAAAAACTAAGTAAAAGAGTATTTATAGGGTTTACAAACACCTAGTAATAAGTTAGACCCAAGCTTAGACGAAATAGGAAGTCAAAATCCGCTCCAGGGGCGCTATAACGGGCGCCACGGACCCCGACCGCGCTGGGACAAGCAGAACACGCCAAACTTTGGGCGCTTTTGGGGCGCCCCACGTGGGTAAAAGCACCAGGCACTGGGCGCTATAAGTGGCGCCCCACGTGCACCAAAGCGCCCAGCAAAAATCGTCTCTTCCTTGCTCCGCAACTCGCCTCGTGTCGTGCCCTCGTGTGCTCAATCCAATCCTCAATCAACTTCCAATCATTCCTTGCTCAATCACGCTCTATAAAGCTCCAAATGCACTTCATAACAACCTACATACACACGACATAAAATTAGTGCAAAACCAGCATTCATAAACTATAAAAGGAGCGAATGACAAGCTCAAACATGCGGAAATATTAAGGAAATATAGGCATAAAATGCCAAACATCAAATATCATAGACAAGAAAAATCATATGGTGAATATAAAAAGAAATAATATTAAACATAGTGAAAAAAAAATTTATATTGTTAATTAAAGACCTACGAATAGACCATAAATAAAAAGAAAATAGTATACAATATATAAAAAAAAAACGTATAGTTAAATAAAAAAAACTTAAAAATTATATTTATACGAAAATAACCTCCCCCATACTTGAACGTTTCATTCTCCTGGATGAAAATGTATGTTTAGACAAGTGAAAGAAAGGAGGGTAAAAAGAGAATGAAGAAAGATCAAGTGGCAGTTGGATTGCATAAATATAATATAATTAATATAAAAATACTATTTTATTAGTAAAATTAAAATCTTTTTGGATTTCAAATATACGATCACAGAAGAAAGCTTGAAACAAACTGTGACCACACATGTTCTATGTGTGATAGACTTAATATTTTTAGACCTTCTCAGTCATTAGGTACTGGTTTAAATATAAACCCGAAAATTTACATGTGCCAACATTTGATTTGTATCATTCAATGGTTAACCAACCAGTTACTTAGGCATACCGAGAACCATGGAATTACTCATGTGTAGGTGACTCTGTTTTTGTAGAGGAATTCATGATATGTTCTGATTGTACAATAATCTGGATATTGACAAGATCAATTGGCTAAGCATTAAATAACTCAAAATCTATGTCAGACTTATAAGGCTCCATTGCTTCTCCCTCAATAGCTAACGGGTAAGATATAAAAACTCTCTTTTTTTTTGCAGAAACACATTAAAAGAAAGAAAAGAAACATAAAGAGAATTTTTTTTATATATGTGCACACAAAACTTTAAAAAATAAAATAAGCAGGCGTGAGAAAATTCTTCTAAAGTATTTTTTTTCTTTCTTCGTGAACTAGTAAACTCCACCCCTAATTCGGAATCAATATTTCTTTTTCTTTTGTTGAGTTTACATTTGGAGCTTATTAGGTCGAGAACATCAAAAAATATTTTGTATTTCTTCATTGGTGGGAGACACAGTTCGATTCCAAGTCGATTATGAAGAAGACAAAATTCTATTTGTACCTGAAATTTGCTAGATATGTAATGAAAAAAGGTTTGCTGAAGAAAATCAATTGAACCAGACAGATACCATGCAAGCTGTGGAGTTGGCTATTTGGAATGGTTGCGTAATGACCTGAAGGATGCTCCCGTTCCTAAAACTGACGTACCTGGGCCAGTCAAAGACAAAGAAGCAGAAAACCAATATAAGATTAAGTGGTTGATGGAAAACTGAAGATGTCCGAGAAGTTAAGAAAGAAGAGCGAAAGAGCATAAACATGAAGTAGAGGATTTAGATCGAGAACTGGAAGATCTGAAGAAAGGTTCAGGGAAAAGTACAATGAGAGTTACAATCAAAGAGATGGAGGTGGAGGATTACTAGCTATGGCTTACTTGATCGGTTCTCAGTTAGATATTGGGAAGATGCAAAAGAAGTTGAAGAAGTCTGATGCCGAATCGAAATGTCCGAGGATCCAAATTTTTCATTTTCTTTTGTGTCTTTGTCTGTTGTAGTCAAACTTGATTTATAAAAGTACAATGTTTTTAGTGGTCAATTGAGAATAAATGGTTGGCGCTCACACGTTTAATTTTAAAATCATTCAAAGCTTAGGAAGACTATACGTCTTTGGCACGTCATAGTCCATTAGCAAACCTTGTCTAAACGTCAAAAGGGTTTTCAACCTAAGAAAGACGAAACTGCATCCTCGCATAGATTTAAAGAGATGTTTACGCCAAATATTGATCGTTTGTTTGGGTGTGATCAAGACTATAGGATTATTTTGATCTTTTCTTTTTCTGTCTTGTTTTCAGACTATGGCTGCAAGAGGTACACTTCAATTTGAGACTGTCTTTCAAGCTCCTCACTTGATCAGGCTTTGGTGGAAGATTTGGCTGGAGTTAGTAAGTTCCATGTTCAAAAGGTGTTGGGAGAACTGGTGGCCCTTAAGGCTTACACAATTGTGCCTGGTCTGGTCAAAGCTGCTACACATTTCTGGGATTACAAAAGGGCAGTGTTTCATTTCAATAGTTTGGAGTTGGCACCGATGCTAGAAGAGATTGGAGGTCTGACGGGGTTAGAACCTAGCCCCGAGACCATGATATACCCTCGAGATATGGAGCCTAAGGAGTTTATTGAGCTGGTGCAAGCTCCTTATGATCCATACGTCGAGGGAGTGTATGATGGAAAAGTTACCTTGGAGTATCTATATTCTAAATTTAGAGATCCAACTCTTAGGCACGATTGGACAGGGGCATGGGAAATTCAAGATTGGAAATGGACTGAGTTTACTGCTTTCATCATTGCTTTTTTGGGAAGTGTGATCTTCCCTGAAAAAGAAGGAAAGATCGACATAAGGTGGGAAGAGTAGTCGAAGGATTGCGCAAAGTTGCTCACAAGTGCCAAGTGATTTTGGTTCCAATGATCGTGGGAGAAATATATAGGGCTCTAACCAAGTGCAGAAAAAGAGGAGATTTCTTTGAGGGATGCAACCTCTTGCTGCAAACATGGTTGATAGAACACTTACAGAATGTCACAATCAGCCCAGTAGCACCAAAGGCATCAAGGGTTGGAGGCATCCTCTCACATAGCACTCGCACGGCTGGCACGACTGGCACGGCAGTATAGGAAGACCCTGCAAACATACGGGGATGGTACGGTAAGCTTGAAGAGTTACACAAATACAATGGGTAATTGAAAACTGTGCTGGTTTCACTGTATCCATACAAGGTCAAGACACCACCTTCTTGACATTGATTGGATTTTCTAAGAACTCATCACTATGTTCCCCTAAGAATCCTCCGGCAAGTATGAATGACACAACAAACTCCTCAACTGACAAAAGGAAGAAGTTTCAATATTGACATAAAAGACATTGAACACCTGATGGTCGGTACAATATTGACAATGCGGGAAGGAAGGGTTACTATGAAATTTTGCCGTGGCCGAGATAACAGGGTGAACCCCGGTGCTACTTTGACCTACCCTCAATAGCTCAGTGAAGATAGAGAGAAGTTTTGATCAAAGACCACATTAAAAAAGAAAGCTGAAACCCAAAGTGTTGCAGAGAAGTACAAGAAAATGCGACACAAATTCGACCAAAATAAGAAAGAATTAGGGGTAACACAAGATAGGGAGATGAGAAGGCAATACAAGAAACGAATCAAAGGAGATGAATTTATGTACTGGATAGGCAAAACCATGGCAGCCAGACAAGCTGCTGGGAATCTGCAAAACCTACTTAAGGGATGGGGAGATTACTTCAAATCAGTACCGTTGGTAGAAAAAGAAGAAATGGGAGTGGAAATCTGCGAGTTTTTTTACAAAAACTTTAGATGACATGCAAGCGGGGAAAGACCTTAGGGAGATGTTCGTTGACCCTCCGCCAGCAAACTTAACAAATGGACCTAAAGAAGAGACCGAGGGAAAGAAAGAGGGAGAAGATGTTGGAGCTGATGCTTGATCCGAGAATCTCTTTGCTTCACACATAGTCCAGTCGTCTTTAGTCGAGTCGTTTTTCTTTCTAAGTTGTCTTTTCCATTTAGTCGAGTCGTTGTCTTTCTTTCAAAACTAGTGATTTTAATAAAGCCAAGCAAATCAAATAAAATTTCGTTATTTTTGGGTTTTTAGACTTGTGTTGATTACGATCAAGCAAACGAAATGACGTATTTGGTGCAAACATTACTTTGAATCATCGATAGGCCTACCTCTGGCATAAAAGAGGCCCCCTGCATAATAGGACGCATGATTATTAATGCTAACATTTACTCACGTTGTTTCCTTATTTTTGTTATTTTAGTCCCAAATCCCTGAAATTTGGTTTGTTCATTCTGGCCGCGCCGCATGGTACCGGTTAAGATCCAGAGGATCAATTCCAACACATCCCCTTTTACCCTCAAGGACAAGGATGAAACACAATATCATGGCTGAGTTTGAAAAAGCTGGAGGAACCCCTGAAAAGTAAGGTGTGGTTTCCTATGAGGAATATGCTAAGCTGGAGCAAAGGTTGTTTGAAATGAAGAATAGGATTTCTCTTGTCCATGCTGATGGAACCACTGAACCAAACAAACTGCCCGCCCTCACGGCAAAAATCCATTGTTCCCCGAGAAAGACATTCCATATCCCACTTACATTGCACTACATAAAGAACCACAAAATAAACTCCCTTCCTTCACTGTTTCATCACCCACCAAAACTGTTTCATCACCCATCGAAGATCACGACATGTATGCATGGACAGGGGAAGACTCAGACAGCACCAAAGAGCAAGTGAAGTGGCTAGTAAAGAAATTCAAGCAATTTCAAGGCACCAAGGAAACTAGAGGACTAGGTTATAAAGACCTCTGCATGTACCCTAACTTGAAATTGCTCGATGGTTATAAGACACCCAAGTTCAACATGTTCGATGGCAGTGGCGATTCGATGGCTCACTTAAGGTCCTAGTGTGATAAGCTGGTTGGTGTTGGACATGATGAGAATGCATGCAGTTGTTCAACCATAGTTTGACCGGATATGCACTGGCATGGTACTCAAAGCAACAAACAAAGAAGTGGAAAAGCTAGGAAGCAATGGCTGGAGACTTTGTTGACAGTTTCGGCACAACACTGATGCCATGCCCGATCGATTCTATCTGGAGAAGCTGAAGAAGAAGCCCAATGAAACCTTTAGGGAGTTTGCAACGAGGTGGAGAGCCAAAGCCGCCAAAATCCAACCTCATATGGAAGACACAGAGATAGTAGCGACTTTCATCCACACACAAGAGGATGTCTACTTTGACAAGATGTTGAATATGCAAGACAAGAAGTTTGGAGATTTGATCAAGATTGGAGACATGGTTGAAGATGGACTGAAAACTGTTAGGATTGTTAGCTTGGCCGCACTACAAGCCACTGATAAGGCACTACAAACTGGTAGCATAGGGGCATCGAAGAAAAAGAAGGATGGCATTTCTTTCGTTGCTGCATCACTCGACCACTCTCCCACTCATAACCATTACTACTAAACACCACCTCCATCATACCCATATATTCCACTCTCATCTATCTATCCAGTCTACAACACCCAGCCCATGTTCCAAAACCCACCGCCACAAAGACCACCATACCCACAAAGTCCTAACTACAGAAATACCAACACCTATCCGCTTAGACCTCACACAAACAACAACCCAAGACCCAAAAGAAACTATGCCCCATTAGCCGAATCCCGCAGTCAGCTGTTTGAAAGACTCAAAGCAGCAGGCCACATACAGCCCGTCCCATTTAAAATGCCTGATAGAATGTCACCCTTCTTTGACCAAACCAAAACCTGTGCCTACTACTCTGGGGGACCTGGTCATGAAAATGAAAAGTGTTACGCCTTGAGAGATAAAATACAAGACTGTATCGATCAAAAAGTGCTCCACTTGAAAATGCCAAATGTGCACAATAACCCTTTACTTAGCCACAGAGATAATAAGATGAACTTGATCGAGTTGAATGAATAATGCAACCTAGAAGGGATCATTGTCAAAGCAAAAGAGGCTACACCAGTATCTGCTTCTGTTGCCCAAGTAGCTAAAGCACCAGAACCTATTGAAGTGGAGGTGGCTCCATAATTCTACGTTGACGTAGTCCCTCCCTATAATGACAAAGCAGTGCTATGGGATTATGAAGTTGAGAAGAAGGGAAAGTCGACAATCGAGACTTTTGCGGCACAAGGAATGACTAGGAGTGAGAGGATCTACACTCCCGAGCATCTTGTTCAAGGTAGACGAGGCACCAGTGAGGAAGAGTCTGAAGAACTGTGGAAGAAAGTCCAAGCAAAGGAATTCTCCGTGGTTGAACATTTGGGAAAAACTCCTGCACAAATTTCTGTTGGGGCTTTACTCCTCAAATCAGAGAGCCACCGAAATGCCTTGATGAAAGTATTAGATGGATACCACAGTTGAGAATCTGGTTAGCATGGTTGGGCAAGTAATGGAATCTAATCGAATCACTTTCCACGAAGATGAACTACCACCAGAGGGATTGAGTCACAACAAGGCCCTACATGTCACCATCGAATGTAAAGACTGGTTCGTGGGAAGAGTTCTGATCGACGGAGGGTCCGGCTTGAACATATGTCCATTCATCACTCTGCAGAGAATGGGGATTGATCAAAGCAAGATAAGAGAGAGAGAGAGACATGAAGGTAAATGTGTTCGATGGCTCACAAAGAAGAACCATTGGGGAGATCGACTTAACTATCATGGTCGGTCCTGTAGAGTTCACTACTGAATTTCATGTCATGGATATCTCCGCTTCTTACAACCTGTTGCAAAGAAGACCTTGGATTCACATGGCTGGGGCGGTGCCTTCTACCTTGCACCAGACAGTGAAGCTCGAGTGGGATAATAAAGAGGTGGTGGTATTTGGCGAAGGGAGAAATTTACCGGGAATTGAAGGGAATACTCCTGACGGACGAACCTTTTATACTACCAGCAATTGAAGGGAATACTCCTGACGGACAAACCTTTTATACTGTGGAGCTTGTGGGAGCAGTACAAGGTAGTCGATGAGGATACCACAAAAACTACAACAAGAGTTGGAATCCCACTGATGCAGTCCAAGTAGGATATACAACACACTTCACTACTAAACTGATCAACACACCACCAGGGACTGAAGAGAAAAGGAGAAGTTTCTGCAATGCTTATTCGGAGGGACGAGGCAAAGGCTATGAAGGGAGGAACTTGGTCTGGGAACCTGTAATATCTGATTGGGGTGTGCCCTCATGTGAATTTCGTGAGACAATACCTGCCAAAACAGAGAAGCGACCGATGTACTCACCTAATGCTCATTCTAACTGAAAGCGCATTTCTAAGGAAACAAGGGGAAAGCAAGTATGGCTACCTAAAGCACCCGAAATTACACCCATGGAGGTAGTGATTGAAGAGGCATACATACTCCCACATCCTGCGAAGTGGCCTGGAGACTGGGTTGTAGGCGTTGTGATAAAGCAAGGCTATGAACCTGGGAAAGGTTTGGGCAAAAACCTAGATGGTATGATTGAACCAATTCAAATTGTAATGAGGTCCGACAACGAGAAAGCCGTCATAGGGTACATTGTGACTTACGAGAAAAGCATGGAGGAAGCTTCGCTGCAAGAAAAGCACCAAAACTCTCCTGCATATTTTCGTATGGTCTGGCTATATGGATGGTCGTAAGGGGGAGGTATTTGCAGCACAAGAGGTTGAGCCGAAGATTGCTAATGCTGAAGAGGATTTGCTGGCAGGCGTGCAAAAGCTGTTCTTATTTGACGAAGTCTGTTGTGTGATCTTAGAAGAGCATGTTGAGCCTCCTGGACTGGCGAAAGCTGAATCTAGAGCTGCACTAAAAACCTGGACCAGCAACCTTGCCCGAGCTTACCGTGGACCTTGGTAGAGCTGGGGCATAGAGTTTATTTTATGCTTTCTAAAATAAAACCCGACCTCGGGTCATGGAACTTGAATTTCCCCTTTTTTCCTTTTTCATATGTCTCCATACAAACTTTGTTTTGCAAGGATTCATGAATAAAATGTTGCACTATTTCCTTTTATTTTGTTTTAATTAATTCCAAAATTTATTTTTCAGCATTCAAACTAATAACTCCATTGAGTATCAACTGCAACGTGTAAGGAAATTACGGAGCTTGAGGAACCTGATTTTGACTATGATGAGTTCGATGAAGTGACACAGGAAGAACTAGAAAGATTTGAAAATAAGCCCAAACCAAATCTAGAAGAGACTGAGGTAGTAAATTTGGGAGCTGATAAGACAATAAAAGAGACAACAAAAATCAGTGTACATCTCACTATAGACGATAGAAAACGGTATACAAGATTTCTTAAAGAATATGAGGATGTGTTTGCATGGTCGTATGATGACATGACCGGCATAAGCACGAATGTGGTGGCTCACCAATTTCCCATCAATCTAGGCTTCTGCCTGTCAAGCAAAAAGCCCGAACTTTCAAGTCATCTACCTTTCTTAAAACTGGAGAAGAGATAACCAAACAGCTCAATGCAGAAAATTTTAAAACAGTCAAATACCCAACTTGATTAGCCAACATTATCCCAGTGCCAAAGAAAGATGGGAAACAGAGTTTGTGTAGACTACAGAGATCTGAATAGAGCTAGCCCGAAAGATGATTTTCCTTTGTCAAATATGCACATCCTGATTGACAATTGTGCGAAACATGAACTGTACTCTTTCGTGGATTGTTTTGCCGGTTACTATCAAGTACTTATGGATGAAGAAGAAGCCGAGAAGACAACTTTCACTATATCTTAGGGGACCTACTGCTACAAGGTTATGTCATTTGGGTTGAAGAATGCTGGGGCAACTTACATGAGGGCAATGAAAACCATGTTCCATGACTTGATGCACAAAGAAATTGAAGTATATGTCGATAACGTGATCATCAAATCAAAGAAGAGCTCAGAGCATTTTGATAACCTGCGCAAGTTTTTCAATCACTTGCGTAGATACAACTTGAAGCTGAATCCAGCAAAATGTGCTTTCAGTGTTCCAACAGGGAAGCTTCTGTGTTTCATTGTCAGTAGAAGAGGCATCGAGTTGGATCCATCCAAGATCAAAGCCATCAAAGAATTGCCACCACCGAAGAGTAAGAAAGAGGTCATGAGTTTCTTGGGACGACTCAATTACATCAGTCGATTCATACTCCAATCCACGGTCATCTGTGAACCAATAATCAAGTTATTGAAGAAAGATGCAACGAACGAATGGATGGAGGATTGAAAAAAAAAACATTTGATCTGATAAAAGAGTATTTATCTTGTCCACCCGTGTTGGTTCCACCCGAACCTGGACGACATTTGATCTTGTACCTGTCTGTGGTAGATTCAGCATTCGGATATGTATTGGGGCAACATGACTCAACTGGAAGAAAAGAGCAAGCAATATACAATCTGAGTAAGAAGTTTACTCCCTATGAAGCCAAGTACACACTATTGGAGCGCACTTGATTTGGATAGCACAAAAGTTGAGGCACTACCTGACGTCCTATGCAACTTTTGCTGATATCAAGGATGGACCCTCTCATGTACATCTTCCAAAAGCCAATGCCTACTGGGAAGTTGGCCAAATGGCAAATTCTACTCAGTGAATGCGACATCACTTTTGTCACTTAAAAGGAGGTGAAAGCTCAAGCCTTAGCAGATCATATGGCCTAGAATCCTGTTGATGATGATTACGAACCTCTGCACACTTATTTTCCTGGCGAAGAAGTCATGTTTGTAGGAGAAGACATCATAGAGGAATACGACGGCTGGAGATTATTCTTTGATGGAGCGGTGAATTTCAAGGGTGTCGGCATTGGAGCGGTACTAGTCTCCGAGACTGGTCAGCATTATTCTATTACGGCCAAATTGAGGTTTTCCTTGCACCAACAACATGGCGGAATATGAAGCTTGCATCCTAAGTCTTAGAATGGCGGTAGACATGAATAAACAAGAGCTGTTAGGAATTGGCGATTCTGATTTGTTGATTCACCAAGCCCGAGGAGAATGGACGGCAAAAAATTCCAAGATATTACCGTACCTTTAATGCATAAAAGAGCTGAAACAAAGATTCACCAAGATAGAGTTCTGACATGTGCCTAGGCTGCAAAATGAGTTCGCAGATGCTTTGGCTACCATATCTTCCATGATCAAACATCCTGACAAGAATTACATTGACTCAATACCCGTGGTAGTGAGGAGGCAACCAACATATTGTTATCATGTGGAAGAAGAGTTGGATGGACAACCTTGGTTCTACGACATCATGAGATTTCTCAAAGATGGCACTTACCCGAAAGATGAAACAAGTCTTCAAAAGAAGACCTTGAGGAGATTGACAAATAGTTTTTTTTTGAATGGTGAAGTCCTATACAAAAGGAAACCTGATCTAGGTTTGCTGAGATGCTTAGATGCTAAAGAAGCTGCAAGATTGTTAGAAGAAATACATTCTGGGACGTGCAGCCCACACATAAATGGTTTTGTGCTCGCAAAGAAGATCTTGAGGGCTGGATATTTATGGATGACAATGGAGCATGATTACATAGAGCACACAAAGAGATGTCATCAATGCCAAGTTCACGGAGACATGATTCAAGTACCTCCCAGTGAGTTGAATGTTATGGGATCGCCCTGGCCTTTTGCTGCCTGGAGAATGGATGTCATAGGACCAATCAAACCCGCCGCTATGAACAGACACCGTTTCATATTGGTGGCTATTGATTACTTCACCAAATAGGTGAAAGCTGCATCGTACAAGTCAGTAGCAAATTTCGTTCGTGACAAGATGATCTGTAGATTTGGCATCTCTGAATCGATCATCACTGACAATGGGTCTAACCTCAACAGTGACTTGATGAAGGCAACTTGTGAAGACTTCAAGATCAAGCACCGTAATTCCACTGCATATAGACCTCAAATGAATGGAGCGGTTGAGGCAGCAAACAAAAATATCAAGAAGATGCTGCGCAAAATAACAACAAATTCAAAACAATGACATAAGAACTTACCCTATGCATTGTTAGGGTACGGCACTACAGTGATAACATCAATAGGAGCCACTCCTTACCTGTTAGTGTATGGCCCTGAAGTAGTTATACCAGCAGAGGTCGAGATTCCATCTCTAAGGGTCATTCAAGAGGCACAATTGACGGACGCTGAATGGGTCAAGGAGAGGATAGAGCAGTTAGCACTCATCGATGGCAAGAGAATGAATACAATATGTCATGGGCAATTATATCAGAAGAGGATGACTAAAGCATTTAACAAGAAAGTTCGAGAAAGGTCTTTCGAATGCAGCCAATTAGTGCTGAAAAAGATATTCCCTAATCAAGAAGAGGCAAGAGGCAAGTTCGCACCAAACTGGCAAGGGCCATACATGGTCCATCGAGTTTTAACTAGAGGAGCACTAATACTGGCAGAGATGGATGGAGAAGTTTGGCCGAAACCCATCAACGCAGCCGCTGTCAAAAGATACTTTCTCTAAGAGCTCGCATTAATTAATGGTTTTACAATTCTGTAATACATCATGTAATCTTGAACTACATTACGACCTGATTCCCCAAGTGGGATACGTAGGCAACCTATCCAAGGTTCGGCCGCATAAATACAAAAATTTTATTTTTCCAATAAAGCAAACACTGGGGCAGAATTTTTGAGGACATATACGAATTAACACTGGGGTAGAAATTTTTGAGACCCTCTCAAAAATTTCAAAATAAAAAAACTAGGGGAAAAGTTTGAGGTCGTCCTCAAAATTTATTTAATAAAGAAACTTAGAACAACCTGAGGAACAATAACCATGATCTTAAACAATGTGGCTCATGACTCAATTGAATAAAATAGTTTCTTCTTACAAAAGCTTTTTCAAAATATTTACATTATTTATTGCTTTATATATATCCCTATCAGCTCGACCGAGGTCCCGGCATCCAAAAGAAGCAAGCGCGAAGCAAGCCAAGAATACACAAACTAGACTACCCCCCTGCAGAACTCACAAAAAATACTTTTTTTTGAAAGTAGGCACAAGGGTACACAACCCTATACGACAGGCGAACATCTCTTGACGAAAAGGTAATCAGTTTCCTTTTACTATGCTTCTATTTTGCAGGGTAGACAGCCCGATGTTGAGTTTGGCATGGCAATGGGTAGACAGCCCTGTGAAAAGTTTGGCATTGACAGAGGGTAGACAACCCGATGTTGAGTTTGGCATGGAAAAAGGTAGACAGCCCGGAGGGTAGACAGCCCGGATGGTAGACAACCCTGTGAGAAGTTTGGCATTGACTGAGGGTAAACAACCCAATATTGAGTTTGGCATGGCAAAGAGAAGACAACCCTGAGGGTAGACAAACCTGAGAAGCTTGGCATTGAATGAGGGTAGATAGACCAATGTTGAGTTTGGCATGGCAAAAGGTAAGCAACCCTGAGGGAAGACAACCCTGTGAGAAGTTTGGCATTGATTGAGTGTAGACAACCCGATGTTGAGTTTTGCATGGGAAAGGGTAGACAGTTCTAAGGGTAGACAACCCTGTGAGAAGTTTGGCATTAACTGAGGGTATACAATCCGATGTTGAGTTTAACATGGCAAAGGTAGACAGCCGTGAGGGTAGACAGGCCTGTGAGAAGTTTGGAATTAACTGAGGGTAGACAACCCGATGTTGAGTTTGGCATAGCAAAGGGTAGACAACCCTGAGGGTAGACAGCCCTGTGAGAAGTTTGGCATTGGCTGAGGGTAGATAGAGTTTGGCATGGCAAAGGGTAGACAGCCCGATTCGGAGTATGTCATAGTAAGAGAAAGACGGCCTGGAGGGTAGACAGCCCGGTGAAAGGATTGACGTGACAAAGGTTAGACAGCCCAATGAAAAGAACGACATAGTGTGTGGTGGATAATTTGGCATAATAAAGAGGTATAGAGCCCAACATGACGAACACGCCTGTATAGGATGAGAAACCCCGGGCAAGACGATCCAGCAAACAAGAAAGTACATTTTTACATTGACATATACAGTGTTTTTGCAAAACTCACTTTCACTGCAGGATATACAATCCGACAATGCAAAACATTACAATGTAGCACCTCATAAATTTTCATAATCCATAAACACTCCTCAAGAGTCGCGACAAAATTAGTCATTCTGTCAACGCCTATGCCCGAAGACTCTTTCATCATCTCCGGGCAAAGAGGGGCAGCTGTTGACACCTAATGTTGTCCCTCCTGTTTCAATAGCCATTCTTCAGACAAAATTGCATTGATAACCATACAATTACCCTCACTCACCCCTATTCAAAATTATTATTTTCGCAAAAGCACGTCAATTAGGCTATTTTTAAAAAGATGCCAGCACAAAACTACGGCTATTTTCACAAATTGAATATTTATTACGAATTTCACAATTACCTATATTTTCAACAAAATTACTTAAAAATTATTTTAAACTTCATAATGATATTTTTACATCTTTTTAAAATTATTTTAGCATTTTTAGAATTAATTTTGCAATTTTCCGCAATTTTATACGCATTATATATATATATATATATATATATATATATATATATATATTCATACATATTTTTATACCAATTTATACACATATATTTACATCTCAGCTTTTCTTATACACCTCACACTCACTTATACACGTTATCGCCACGTCATGCCGATGTGGCTTCATCCTGGCCCTCCACGTATACTATCCAACGGCTGAAGAGAAAATTTCCTTTTTTAATTATATCCTACCCCCAAAAACCTATTTCCCTATCTGATGTTTGGCATTTTATGCCAATGTTTCCTTGATATTTCCGCATGTTTCAGCTTGTTATTCGCTCGTTTTATAGTTTATGAATGTGGTTTTGCACTAATTTTATGTCGTGCGTATGTAGGTTGTTATGCAGTGCATTTGAAGCTTTTAGGAGCGTGATTGAGCAAGGAGGAGCTGATTTTTGCCTGGCGCTGCAGGGCACGTGGCGCGCCCCCCATAGCGCTGCACTACCTGGCGCGATTTCCCATGCGGCGCGGGGCGCCCGTTATAGGGCCCCTCGAGCGTATTTTGACTTCCTATTTCGTCTAGGCTTAGGTCTAACTTATTACCAGGCCTTTGTAAACCTTATAAATACTATTTTACTTAGTTTTTGATAGGAGTTCAGACTTTGGAGCGAATTTGAGTGCTCATAACATCTTGAACAAGGGGTTTTCTTCCTTCTATTAAGTTATTTCATCATTATTTCATTATTTCATCAAATCTTTGTGTTGTAATTATGAGTATGCGTGGCTAAATCTATCATTCTAGGGTTAGAGTATTTCATGAAAGTTGATGTTTGAAGATTGATTTCCATTAATTGAATCCCATAACGGGTTACTTATTCTTTCTTGATTTCACTTGTGTAATTGTCAGGGCCCGATTATTACGCATTATCTATGGTTTTTAGATTGAACTCGAAAGAGGGAATTTAATTACGTAATAAGAAAGAATAGGACTAGTTTGTGAACCCGGGCATCGGGGAACCAATTAGTGAGTAGGATAGACATATACTTGCTTGCCTAGTTTAACTCATTGCAGAATTCGCTAATGTGTGCACGTGATTCAACCCATAGACATATAGGGATTGGAGTAGCCTGCATAGACCGTGAAGAATCGAAAGGTTTTCACGGGTACATTTAATCTGTTAGTTAGTAATCCGGGATTTAAGAAGTGGAATCAATTGGAAAACTCAACTGGATTGTTTGTAACTCTGACCCTGGACCGTCTCCTTATTACTGATGACAACCAAGTTTTGCTCCATTGCTTGAATTCACTTCTACCATTTAATTACTGTTCTTTAGTTAATAAAATCCTCACTATTGGAAAAAGATCCCTGAATAGTTTATTTAAATTGTTTGCTAGAATTGAGTCTGAATAGTCTTCGTGGGAACGATACTCGATTTATCACTTTATTACTTGTTGACCACGTATACTTGCGTGTGCGTTTGAGAGCAACAATTTCACTTGTTTAATTATTAGGGCCCAATAATTATGCATTATCTATGGTTTTTAGATTGAACTCGAAAGAGGGAATTTATGAATGCAATAAGAAAGAGTAGGGCTAGATTGTGAACCCGGGCATCGGGGAACCAATTTGTGAGTAAGATGGACATATATTTGCTCGCCTAGCTTAACTAATTACAAAATTCGTTAATGCGTGCACGTGATTCAACCCATAGATATATAGGGATTGGAGTAGCCTGCATAGACCGTGAAGAATCGAAAGGTTTTCACGGGTACATTTAATCTGTTAGTTAATAATCCGGGATTTAAGAAGTGGAATCAATTGGAAAACTCAACTGAATTGTTCGTAACTCTGACCCTGGACTGTCTCCATAATATTGTTTACAGCCAACATTTGCTCCATTGTTTGACTGAATTTTCATCATTTTTGTTATTGCTCTTAGTTAATAAAAACTCTCACTATTGGAAAAAGATCTCTGAATAGTTTATATAATTTGTTCGCTAGAATTGAGTCTGAATAGTCCTCGTGGGAACGATACTCGATTTATCACTTTATTACTTGTCGACCACGTATACTTGCGTGTGCGTTTGAGAGCAACAAGTTTTTGGCGCCGTTGCCGGGGACTAATTATTGACTGATTTCTTTTTGAACAGTTTATTATTTTCTATTCAGGTTTAATTTTTGTTTTGAGTTTTGTGCTGTTTCAGGTATTAGGTGCTGCTTGATCTTTACCTACAGGAATGGCAGCAGAACTAGCTTTAGCTGTGCGAGATGTTGCTCTCCCCAGCTTGGAGGGGGGTAGCGTCTAGCATAGTTAAGCCCGCTATCACCGGGCACTTTGAGATTAAGTCCGGCATGATTCAGTTGCTGCACGTGACTGGGCAATATGGCGGATTACTTCCTGAAGATCCGCAGCAACACATTCAGAATTTTCTGGAGATCAGTGATACTTATATACCAACGGGAGTTCCTACTGATTATGTTCGCCTGACGTTATTCCCGTTTTCACTGATCGGGGCAGCAAGGAAGTGGTTAAAGGCTGAAGAGCCTGGGTCTATCACTACATGGGAGGAATTGGCTAAGAATTTCTTGGCTAAATTTTATCCATCTGCCAAGACAGCCCGGCTGAGGAGTGAAATTATGTCCTTCAGACAATTAGAAGGAGAGTCTATGTATTTAGCCTGGGAGCGATTTAAAGCTTTATTGAGAGATTGTCCACACCACAACCAATCCAATGAGGTTCTTGCACATACTTTTGTTGAGAGGTTGAATGCACATACTAAGATCGTGGTAGATGCTGCTGCTGGAGGCCAAATATTAGCCTTAAATTTTGACCAGATCTATGATTTACTGGATAAGTTTTCGCAGAGCAATCCTGATCGGCAGGGAGATGGTAGAGCTATTACGCAGAAATCTGCAGGGGTACTTCAGTTAGATGCAGTTTCAGAGCCAAGGGCGAGGATGGATGCTATTTCCAATCAAATTAGCAAGTTAGCTCTGCCAAAGACTCAGCAACCAGTGGCTCCAGTGCAACAACTCCAGAGTTTTTGTGAGGTTTGTGGTCAAGACCATGCTACAGAGGTTTTCTCCTCTAACCCAGAGTCAGTTTATTACGTGGGTAATTAAAACAGGCTGCAGGGTCAAAATCAGTTCGGTAATGCTTATTATCAAGGCAATACGAGAGCCCCGAATAATTACCACCCACTTCCAGCTCCACCACAGCAGGTTAGCAATTCAGTTGAAGATATGCTAAAGTAGATAATGGCAGGCCAGCAGAGAATGATAGCTGACATTGCAGCCCATGCACAGGCCATACAAGATCTTGCCAATTCTCACAAGAACCTGGAGCACCAGTTGGGGCAGTTGGTGGGAGAAATAAGTACTGTTAAAAAAGAGCCTGAACAATGTCTTGCAGTGACTTTAATTGAAGGTGGAGAGCTGATGGCCAAGTCTGAGGAGAGAGCTGAAATAGAAAAAATTGAAAAAGTGGAGAAGGTAAGGAAGAAAGAAGAGAGAAAGGAGTCACCTCTGCCGCCTCCACCATTCCCCCAGAGACTTACACCATCGAAGGATCTGGCCCAGTATAAAAAATTTGTGAGTATGTTGAAAGAACTTCAAGTTAATATTCCTTTGACTGATGTGTTTGAATTGATGTCATCCTTTGTGAAGTTCTTAAAAGAGATTTTAGTCAAGAAGAAAAAGCCTCAAGAGATAGATACAGTTGAGTTAGTTGAGGAGTGTAGCACAATCTTGAGCAAGCTATCTCCAAAACGTCAAGATCCTGGGAGGTTTACTATTCCTTATACCATTGGAGGGCATAGTATCATTGGTGCATTGTATGATCTGGGTGCGAGCATAAATCTCATGCCTCTCTCTGTTTGCAAAAGGTTAGGGCTAGGAGCAATCAAGCCCTCTTCAGTTACTCTTAAGATGGCGGATGGATCACTCACTCACCCTGATGGTAAGCTGGAGGATGTGCTGTTAAAAGTTGGTAAGTTTACATTCTCTTCTAATTTTGTAGTCCTAGATTATGAAGAGGACCGAGAAGCTCCAATCATTTTGGGGAGACCATTCTTAGTCACCTCGAAGGCAATTATTGACAAGGAGCTGGGTGAGATAACTGTTAGAGCGCATGGAGAAAAGGTTACTTTCAAGGTGTATATTGAGAAGGAGCACATAGCTAAGGTTGAAGAGTGCTTTATGATCGAATGTGTCAGACAAGAACATGGAAGTAAACCACATGTGAAGTTGAAAAGGGGTTCTCTCAACGAAGGGAAGAAAGCAAAAGTTCGTCGTAGGAAAAGAAGACGTAAATGCTGGAAGTGAGCTAAAAGTGTCGTCGTGCCACGACGTTAACTAAGGCGCTTCTCGGGAGGCAACCCGAGTTTGTACTTGTATTATTTTATTTATAGTATCACGTAGTTTTTGTTTTTCCTTGGATTGAAGGTTCATGTAATGTCGAGTTTAAGTGTAGGGTGTCCTGACCCCTGCCTAATATTGATGACCTGTTGGGGGAAGTCTGAGTACCTCATACTATATGGAAGCTTGGAGGATGCTAGCACCAAGGACTAGAGTCTTCAGGGAAGTTTTCTTTACCTTGCACTTTCTTATTTTTAGCACTGAGGACAGTGCTTAGTTTAAGTGTGGGGTGGGGGAACTACCCTTTTATTTATTTTTGAGGTTAGGGATGCATGTACCGTAGGATTTTCTTTTGTCACTTGACTTTATTTTGATTTTTTTCTTGCTTTAATATATGAAAAAAAATAATTAGAAAACCAATGAAAAATTACAAAAAGATTTTCCTTTTAGTTTTATTAGTGGTACATGTCATCCACCCCGTGGTTTTTCTTATGGCCTCGGTTCTTTTCCACGGGGAGACCTTTGAAACATGTAGTTTTTTATTTTTAGGATTAGAATAGTTAGTATAGATGACCCTAGATGAAGGAAATAGGTAGAATGCTAGGTGCCTTTGATCTGTTTGATACCGGTGGACTTGAACTTGATTGCATGTGCTATTTGTGGTGTCCTTGGGTTTTAAATTGTGATGCATGCCTAGGAAAAAAATCGAATAACCCCCTTGAGATGCTTAAGTCCACTTGCTTGACTTTATTGTGAACTTTTGTGCATTAGTGCTTAATTTTCTACAAGTTGCACTCTAAATGCTTGATTGAGAGTTGTTGATGGAGCCTTTTTGTGTGGATCATGTGCAATGTGTGTGTGAGGCATATTCTTGTTTGCTCCATGTTTGCATATTAATGTCTAGAACTTGCCCCATGTGTGTGCAAAGCGAAATCCTAGGTTTGCTCTAGTCAGGAAATGATACAAGGCTTTCTTTTTATTTGCCTACCCTTACATATACACCTTGACTTGATTGTTGTGAATTCTTTGACCTTTTTGTTGGCTCCCACACCCCAAGCCTACCCACTTGTTCTAAATTGTTCTCTTTTGGCCCTTTACTCCTTAAGCACTTTAGTTGATATTGTGATATTATTGTGGAGTTGTGGTTGAATATTGGGAGGCTTTTGAGTGGAACTAATGAAGGGGAATAGTTGTTAAAATTGTGTAGTAGTTGTTTATGAGCATTGGCAAGGTTGGAAAATAATGAAATTGAAAAGAAAAAAAAGAGCAAAGTTGAAAAAGAAAAGAAAAAAAAAAGAAAAAAATTGTGGAAAAAGAAATAAAGAGAAAAGAATATCCATTCCTTGCTAGTGTTGTGCTTAAAAGAAAAATTGCTACTTGTTGAGAAGGTGTGTGTGTGAAAGTTGTTGATTGGGTGGCTTTGATGAGAATTGTGTTTGAAATAATTGTGATGTATTAAAAGTGCTTAGGGAGGTAGTCACTATTACCCATATGTATCCTACCCGCCCATTAGCCTACATTACGACCTTTTTAAAGTCCTAGTTAATCCCGATTGGAGTGAGCTTACATTAGTGGAGTCCTACACTATGGGCAAGCCTATGGTACATTGTGTGTGACATGTGCGACTTTCATGAGAGTGAGTGAATTCGTTTGTTATTGTCCCTGTTCTATTCATGATATTTATTGTTGTGTGTGATATTTGGGGGACACTCTTTTGCTTCATTTTGGTGAGGGCACATGGTTTGCATGAGATAGGTGAAGTTGATGGTTTCTTGGTTGAGTAGATAGGTGTGATTTTGTGGGAGCATGGTAGCAATGGGTTGAGTTTGTGCATTTGAGCTATTTTGTGGTGGTTGTTCTCATATTTTTGAGTTTGTTAAATTGTTGGCATGTTTGTGGATCCATAGTAGTCATGTGTGCATTTGTTCAATGATCGGTATCAACCATAGTCATAGGCAGACCTGTTCTACCTAGGTTGGGAAGTTAGTTGTGACTTGCTCGAGGGCGAGCAAAGGTTCAAGTGTGGGGTGGTGATGTTTGGTATTTTATGCCAATGTTTCCTTAATATTTCCGCATGTTTGAGCTTGTTATTCGCTCGTTTTACTGTTTATGAATGTGGTTTTGCACTAATTTTATGTCGTGCGTATGTAGGTTGTTATGCAGTGCATTTGGAGCTTTTAGGAGCATGATTGAGCAAGGAATGATTGGAAATTGATTGAGGATTGGATTTAGCATACGAGGGCACGACACGAGGCGAGTTGCGGAGCAAGGAGGAGCTGATTTTCGGCTGGCGCTGTAGGGCACGTGGCGCGCCCCCCATAGCGCTGCACTGCATGGCGCAATTTCCCATGCGGTGCGGGGCGCCCGGTATAGCGCCCCTGGAGCGTATTTTGACTTCCTATTTCGTCTAGGCTTAGGTCTAACTTATTACCAGGTCTTTGTAAACCTTATAAATACTATTTTACTTAGTTTTTTATAGGAGATCAGACTTTGGAGCGAATTTGGGAGCTCATAACATCTTGAACAAGGGGTTTTCTTCCTTCCATTAATCTATTACATCATTATTTCATTATTTCATCAAATCCTTGTGTTGTTATTATGAGTATGCGTGGCTAAATGTTTCGTTCTAGGGTTAGAGTATTTCATGAAAGTTGATATTTGAAGATTGATTTCCATTAATTGAATCCCATAACAGATTATTTATTCTTTCTTGATTTCACTTGTTTAATTATTAGGGCCCAATAATTATACTTTATCTATGGTTTTTAGATTGAGCTCGAAAGAGGGAATTTATGAACGCAATAAGAAAGGTAGGGCTAGATTGTGAACCCGGGCATCAGGGAACCAATTTGTGAGTAGGATAGACATATATTTGCTCGCCTAGCTTAATTAATTACAGAATTCGTTAATGCGTGCACGTGATTCAACCCATAGACATATAGGGATTGGAGTAGCCTGGAAAGGTTTTCACGGGTACATTTAATCTGTTAGTTAGTAGTCCGGGATTTAAGAAGCGGAATCAATTGAAAAAGTCAACTGGATTGTTCGTAACTCTGACCCTGGACTGTCTCCATAATATTGTTTACAACCAACGTTTGCTCCATTGTTTGACTGAATTTTCATCATTTTAGTTATTGCTCTTAGTTAATAAAAACTCTCACTATTGAAAAAAGATCCCTAAATAGTTTATATAAATTGTTTGCTAGAATTGAGTCTGAATAGTCCTCGTGGGAACGATACTCGATTTATCACTTTATTACTTGTCAACCACGTATACTTGCGTGTGCGTTTGAGAGCAACACTATCCCATTTCCCTTAAACCTCAGCCGCCTCCCTCTCTCAATACTCTCTTGATCTAAACCCTATATCACCACTGCTAAAGCTATTTCCGGCCACCTCCGGCTACCAAACTTCATGGAAATTACATTTTCTTGTTCTCCTTGTGGTCCGCTACAAAACCCCTATGCTAATCACTCTAAACGATGAAGTCAAGAACTTGGCTCTTTGTTGATTCCGTCTCTATCATCGGAAAAAGGGCTGCGGCAATGCCTTTACGAAAATATGGGTATCACTACTTTAAGAAGAAGAAAATAAACGGGTCGAAGTCGATCCAAACCTAAACGGGTAATCCCTTTCTTTTTTATTATTTTTATTTAATTGTTGAATCATTATGTGATAACATGATTGATCTTATTAATTAATTAGATATTTTCATGCTTAATTGATTGATCGACTAGTTATTATTTGTTGGAGAGTTCGGGTAGGAAACCCTTTGGTTATGCCTTAGCCTACGGGGATACACTGCTTGGATTGAACATTGCTGAACCTTTATTATGAATTTTGAGTCCTCACAACCATGCATTTTATGTTCTTGTTTTCTTGTTCTAAGTCCTTGAAACTTGTCTATAGTCCTATGAGCACTCTATGTATGCCTAGTCGACTAGAATGTAGATGTAATTATCTCAGTTTGAAATTTGAATGAAATTTTGTCTTACAAGATTATAGGAATCTGATTTATGCTAATTGAGACATGTGATTACTATTTGAAAGGACATTTTCTTTAAGTGATCAGCAGGGTATCCATTAGGTTTTTTGATTGAAATTTGTTAGAGTAATCAAAGTATTTTGAGCCTAAATTAGTGTTGAAAATTCTTGAAAACTGATTCTTGAATTGGGACTATGTTATTGTCTAAGGGGAGGGAATCATACTTGTTTTAAAATCCTGACTACCTTAACTTAAGGATTCTGATGATTTATTTTTGGAAAGGATACCTAATGGAATCCCTTGTGATTCTGGAAGACTATTCTTTACCTTATTTACTCCCTTTCCGTTTGTATTAAACCACTTATCCTTTTTACATATATAAATGGGTTTATTCTCTACAGTTCTGATGCAGGGCAAAATAGGCGGAAGCGACAAATGATACGATAATGCGGAAGATAAAACAAGATAGGCGATATCGATAACGATATCGAGATAAAAGCAAGACGAGGCTTGAAACGTTTACCTAAGTAGCACCGAGGAACTTGTCTCGATACACCCCGGGTGAAGTCAAGGATCACCTATACTATGCAACTACCCTCAAGAGACACTCGGCTCTCGCAAATAGAATGATCAAAAAGGTTTCGATGTTCAACTTGGAATCCACCAAGTGAAATCATGCCCGCACACGGGTTCTTCATTGAGATTCACTCAACAAAATATATCATTTTACATTCAAGCTTGGTTTTTACAATAAATGAAATGAGGGGTGTATTTATAGCACCCAATTACATGGTTTGTCAAGTTTCTGGTCCGAACTGCCAAAGTCCTCTTCGCGATCGCGCACAAGGATATGCGATCGCGAGGAACACTCAGTCTTCAAACCTTCGCGATCGCGTGGAAGATGTCGCTGTCGCGCAGAGCAAAAGGAGACCCTTCGCGATCGCGTGTGTATGGGCGCGATCGCGAAGAACAGGCGTTCTTCGTCAGGCAGTAAGCTCAGCAGGTGTTCCCCTGTTTTGCCCTGTTTTGCTCTCCTGCTTCCTGCACTGTTTCCACTTTGATTGAGCTCCAATGCATGGTCTACAGGTCGTCTCTCGAGCTCATATCATCCATGCCTTGACTTCCAAACCAAGTGTAGGTATCGATGCAATTTGGGCTGCATCATCCTCCCCTTCTTGAGAAGATTTCGTCCTCGAAATTAATGCGTCCTCCTCCAAGGTAGCATCACCTACATAAAAAAAAAAAAAAGCAAACAAAAACAAAACCTCCTACTACAAGAGTAGGTTAGTGTTCCAAGTGTGGGAAAACACACTCTTATGGTACAACCAAGTATCAATGGCAACAAAGAAGCTCATGTTCCCAAAGGAACTAGCAAGTACTTGGTTTAACAAAGAAATGCTCCCAACACAAGAACAAACAAAGAGATCAATAGTGCATGGCATATGCAAGATTAAGCTATCAAAATCCCTACGATCCCTAAGTTTAAGATTAGTGCACCAAGACTTCCTACGATGCGAGTAGGCAAGTCCAACAAGAGTGAAGGTAAGTGGTGTGGAAAATTCATTCTTGTGATAGAGCCAAGTATCAATACAAATCAAAAGGCTTATGTCTCCAAAGGAGACAACAAGTTCTTGGCTCCATAGTGACAAGCACTCAACAATATGACAAGCAAAGAGACCAATAGGACATGGAACATTCAAGATTAAGCAATCAAAGTTCCTATGACCCCTAAGCTCATGATCAACATACCAAACCTTCAATGCAATATCTTCACAATGCGGCACAATGGTTTTGGCATGCTCAATTCTCGAAGTGTGGTTAACATGTGGAATGGGATAGACAAAGTAAGTCAATTCACAATTAGAATCAATTACCCCACTCCCCTTCTTAAGAGCTCTCATACTCACACTAAGAGATGTCTCCTCACCTCCAATTTCATCCTCGAGACAACCCCCCTCACAAGGTAAGCTCTCAAGGAAGGCATTATTAATGGCCTCTTCATCATCATAACCCGAACCAACAAGAGTAGGGTCACTAGAAGAATCATCTACCTCACTCGAAGCTTCAAACAAAGAGTTTTCTATGGGATCAAATCCCTCACACCACGGAGGTTCTAGCTCCTTCCTAACTCTAGCTCGATACATCTCACCACCACCAATAAGGATGCCCTCAAACAAAGGATTAGTGAAAGTACGCATCCCTTTCTCAAGGTCAAGCCAAGGTGAAGTATCAAAGCTAGGTTCTCCGCTCTCACTTGAGGAGTCATCATATACAACCTTGTCCCATTCATGCAGTTTGGACTCCTCAAGGTCACCCTCATCCTTACTACGACACACAAATCCACCAAAATCGATTATACCAACAAGGGTAGAGTCACATAACTCTTCTTCCCCTTTATCAAAAATGGGTGGGGTGTCATAACAAGGGTCACAAGCAAGGTCAACTAACACACTTTCACTAGAGAGAGGTTCTTTGAATAACGGGCTCACATCATGATGTGGCTTTTCATTTCTCTCTACTAGCGGATCACACACAAACACAAGTTGACCATTGGACTCTTCACTAGTTGCAAGATCAACATAGGCATCACAAGCAACAACTAGCTTTGAGTCGCCACAAGACAAGGGATCAACATGTCCATGAGAAGGAAAGGTAACACTTACATTCGGGTCACTCCCGTGAGTACTCACATAGCTTGAAGTGTCGCGTTCAATTCCTTCATCACGAAGTTCACAATGATGCTCTCCGTCCTCTTGTCTTCCTTCCAAGGCAAACGGTTGAGGCTCCACTAGCTCGCCTCCAAGAGTACCTATACATAGGCCAAAATAAATAGAAAGAGAAGAAGATATAACATGGTTAGAACAAAGGGTGTCCTCACTCTCACTCGAGATTTCCTTTCCCCTCACTTCTTTCATTTTTCGCTCAAGGCCAATTGTAGGTCCAGGTGATACTTCACTCTCCACTCGCAAGGGCATGACCATAAGATTGTTGGTTCCGGGCTCAAGTTTCATGGTTAACTTGGCCTTAGCGGCTTCCTTCAACTCCCTCATAATCCTATAGTCATTACTTACTTGCTTGGGCGTCAAGGGCTTAAGTACATACTTCCTAGAACCATGCAAGACCGTATAAGAGTTGGTCCTACCATCATGTACTACGCTCCGATCATATTGCCATGGCCTTCCAAACAAGAGATGGCAAGCTTGCATAGGAACTACATCGAATACTACCTTATCTCGGTAATTTCCAATGCCAAACTCAACCAAAGCTTGCTTCACCACCCTCAAATCTCCACACTTACTCAACCATTGTAACCGGTAGGGATGTGGATGTGTTATAGTAGGCAATTGTAATTGGGAAATCAAAGTCTCACTCACTATGTTAGCACAACTTCCCGAATCAATGATCATTGAGCACACTTGCCCCATCACTCGACACCTAGCATGGAAGAGATTCTCTCTTTGCACATGCTCCGACTCCGCAAGACTCATGGCACCCAAACTCCTCCGTACCACAAGTGTCATTTTAAGCTCATCACCTTGCTCACTATTACCTTGGGGAATGCCCAAGTTGTGGGGAGTGCCCACTTTTTGGGGAATGCCTAACAGTTGGGGAAAGCCCAACATTTCATCACTAGTACCTCTTTCGGTATCCCTTTGGACACTCGGGGTCCATTCCTCCTTGAGGTTATCAAACCTCGAGCTTATAGCTCTCACCTCGGCTAAGAGATAGGCCAAAGTGCTTACCGGGACCTCAACGGTATCGTATACGTCTTCGGCCATGTACCTACAAAAAGTAAAAACAAGAGAAAGAGGTTAGAGTACCCTCACTCATTCCCTCACCTTTGGAGTGTCACTCAGGTACAATCAATTTAGTGGGTTGTAGGATCACTCAAGCTTGATCTCAAAGGCTTCCTCGTAGTTGAACAACCACCTCAATAACCACTCAAGTCACAAGAACCAAACACTCTTCGAGGTGAATGGAATTGATGGGACTCGATGGGCGAACGGCTTTATAAGTGAGCACTTGAGCCAAAATGTACTACGAGTCTTCTTTGAGCTCTACTCTCCTTCTAGGCACGAGTATCCTATTCGCACAATGAATTAGTACTAATTGGGTAGGAGTGTTAGCCTCAAAGTACTAACCGGAAGTGACGCGATCAAATGTTCAAAGATCGAATCGTCACTAAACGGATTCGGAATTGGATGACTTTTGGTTTGTGATCTACAAACTCACCATATTTGAGTTTTGGTGAGCGGAAACTGTTACGAATGCTTTGCGAACAATCTGTCCCAATTCAGGATTTTCTGGAAATGGGAACCCTTCGCGATCGCGTGATGTTGGGCGTGATCGCGATGAACAAAAGGGCAAGATGGCGCGTTCGCGTGACGCAGGGCGCGATCGCACAGACCTGCGTTCCAGAACCAGAACCCCGATTGAAAACTCAGTTTTTGGCACACAAATCACCCCAATTCAACTTGTTTCTCAGTTCTAAAGCTTCCAAAGGGTGTTTTCAACTGATGTAAACAATGCCCAATGGTTTTACCAATCAAACAATCAACAAACAAGTTGTTTTAAGAATTTGGAGCAAGTTCTTCAAAATTTTCAAGAACTTCAAAATTTTCAAAGCACAATTTTCAGTCCGCTACTCCAAATGATGATATGGGGATATCAAAATGACGGGAAAAATATAAGGATCAATCCCCGATACCAAACTACCAAGAATTCACAACACAAAACAAGTTCTATCAAATTGTGTGAATTCTCAACTTTTGAGATTTGGTTTTCAAGATTTTGATTCACGACTTCAAATCGTGTTTCGTGGGTACCAAATCAACGGGAATATGATAACAAACAATCCCCAATAACAAACAATAACAAAATCACAACGAACAACGATTTCTAGCAAATTTTTTGTGATTTTCAAGTTTTTGGATTTTTTTGTTTTTCTTCAAATTTAAAGAATAAACAACACAATGATAACAATAACAAGAACAAGACCAAGGATTCGTAAAAACGAAGCCTAGCCGTGCTCTGATACCAACTGATGCAGGGCAAAATAGGCGGAAGCGACAAACGATACGATGACAAATGATACGATAATGCGGAAGCTAAAACAAGATAGGTGATATCGATAACGATATCGAGATAAAAGCAAGACGAGGCTTCAAACGTTTACCTAAGTAGCACCAAGGAACTTGTCTCGATACACCCCGGGTGAAGTCAAGGATCACCTATACTATGCAACTACCCTCAAGAGACACTCGGCTCTCGCAAATAGAATGATCAAAGAGGTTTCGATGTTCAACTTGGAATCCACCAAGTGAAATCATGCCCGGGGTTCTTCATTGAGATTCACTCAAGAAAATATATCATTCTACATTCAAGGTTGGTTTTTACAATAAATGAAATGAGGGGTGTATTTATAGCACCCCATTACATGGTTTGTCAAGTTTCTGGTCCGAACTGCCAAAGTCCTCTTCGCGATCGCGCACAAGGATATGCGATCGTGAGGAACACTCAGTCTTCAAACCTTCGCGATCGCGTGGAAGATGTTGCTTTCGCGCAGAGCAAAAGCAGACCCTTCGCGATTGCGTGTGTATGGGCGCGATCGCGAAGAACAGGCGTTCTTCGTCAGGCAGTAAGCTCAGCAGGTGTTCCCCTATTTTGCTCTCCTGCTTCCTGCACTGTTTCCAGCCCTGTTTCCACTTTGATTGAGCTCCAATGCATGGTCTTCTAGTCGTCTCTCGAGCTCATATCATCCATGCCTTGACTTCCAAACCAAGTGTAGGTGTCGATGCAATTTGGGCTGCATCAAGTTCACACAGTTCAATACACTACACAGGCTTACACATTCTCATACTTAGACATACAGAGTACTGCATACAATTGTCTTCCCTCACTTTCTCCTTAAAAAATTATTGAAAAGGCCCCTGCTCTCTTTTTCTTCTTGACCTGACTCTGCTAAACATCTAATACTTCTTGCATTTGGTTTGTTTGCTCACTGCTATTGCTCAAAAGGTATATCTCTACTTTAATCACTGTTGCCTATGTCCTGAACCTGTTTATGCTTGGTGTTTCTGAATGCTCTTTCTCTGCTTGTGTTTGCATGATTTACAATGCCTACACGTGTATGAAATCTTGTCACTTTGCACCTTGGCTCTTGGCTTCCTCTAGCCCCTGTTAACCTCTATACAGTTTGTTAGGATTGTCCAAAAAGGCCATACCAATGGTAATAACTGCATGATACTGAATGTACATGACTCAGTAACTACCCTAGGTTGCTACAGATTCCTGAGGCTCAATCAATGAGATTATGAATCACCTGGGCAATTTTTACTTGATAACTTGAGAAACAGGGCTTAAATACATGTTCTACCCCCTTTAGAATCCCCTATCTGTATATATTTGCTAGGATATCCTGCCTGTATATGATTAGAGTAAAGGGAACTCACTATTGCTTTCCTATAGGCTACATAGGGGCCTCTCTCAACCCTCATCTCCTATGTGCCTGCATCATTCATTTTTAAAATTATGATCCCTGATGTTTCAAACTTGCATGACCACTTCTAGATAAAAGGCAAAACAATATTTTGATTCAAAGCTTAGATTCTGAGTCTACCTGTTTGAACTAGAACCTGGACGACGTAATTGATAGATAAAAGTTCTAAAAAATCAAGGATTACGATGCTTGAAGTATGCCTTTTTGTGAAAACTTGAATTTATCAATTACAGGGGTTTATTGCGTGCTAACTGTCTAAATTTGAAACATCTTTGTAAAACAAGACTGCCCCTTTTGCGTAATTAAGCTGGGCCCAAAACCTTTTTTCAAATCTGGCCCGTTTCGTGTGTCTAAGCCTATATTTTAAAAACTTTTAACTCCTATACCCAAATCTTATAGTGTATATGGGTGTATAAATTATTGGGGTCAATTATACAAATACTTATATGTATTTTCTAAAGCTTAATACAAGTATATCATATATTTACATGATTATATATGTATATTATGTGTGACAGCCCCCTATGTGCATTTATGTGTTTTGTGACACGTTTTCTAAAAAAAAAACCCTTTTATACATATTTCAAAACTGGTCCAAAAAATAAAAAGGCATTAAGGTTAGGGCTCGACAATTAATGTCAAGTCACACCGACCCTACATGGCTAATATTTTATTTCAAAATAGCTTCAACCTGTTTTGCAACCAAATCTGAATCGTTTTCGTCAAAACTAGTCTTTCCCGCAAAATTGGTCATCTCTGCAAATTGTATTAAATACTGAAAATTGCATAAGTAAACTAAATTGAACCACCCCATTGCGATAATAGCCAAGCTGAGTATATGTTTGCGAATATGAGGCTAAATGCGCGATTAGGCATAGGGCTTAGGCCGTTCTTACAAATTTAAAATCCCAACATCATGTACTTGCTGCCTATATACACTGTTTTACATGAATAGGTTTAATTTTGTGATTAATTGTGATTTTAACTCTCAAGTTAGTAATACATTTTGCGAACATGATTAATATTTATCTATAACTTATTTAGACATCCCAAAATTAATTGCTCGGGCGGGAACCACTTTTTGTAGGACTTGGGAAAGTACCTAACACCTTCTTCCCCGAGTCACATGGACTTCTTACCCTTGAATCTCTAAACATGTAAAATAAAAGACCCGACCTTAGACATTTAGGTGACCTAATATACCTTAGAAATCTATATTATGTGGTCACTCTAATTTCTAACTCAAACAAGTTACTCAGTCGAACCCGAGTCTTGACTCGTTCCGAGTTAAGAAAAATGTGGGTATGACATCTAGTCTAGTCAAACAATGAATAAAATGTTAAATTCTTGCTATAGGATTATTTTCAATATATTCGGACTGCCCCAATTTTGCTGAGCTTGTCATATGATAAATCTAATTGGTCAGTTCAAACTGACCTACTACCACTCTACGTGATTATCAATAGAGGTCTTCATAAGACTAAAGAGATGAACAAGAAGAAGTTTTCAACATATAGGAGCTCGTGGATCAGTGTTTATAAATTCTCTACAATTTGCCACCATTCAAGTAAGTTCACACAACTTTCAAGTGTTCAACGTTCAAGAAGAAAGAAATTCCAAGATTCAAATTTGAGATAAAGTTATTTGTTCGTAACGTTGAATCGTAATTATTGTTCTTGAGAACCATATTGGCATTTGTGATAGATAATCCAAAATATTAGATTGCATGATGAAGATTCTGCTTTTCAAGCCCTTGAATCAAAATTGAGTTCAAGTCCAAATATAGTTAACATTTTAGTTGATAATAATCACATAAGGTCATAGAGGTTGTGATCTTATACAAAATTGAAATCAAGTATATTTTGTAACAATATTTTTTTTTTGTCTTGATTATCTTTATCAGGATAGAAAGTTTGTTGCTTCCAAACCTTGGTACGATTGGTGGGTCAATCTCTACCTCTCGTCTCTTCATTTTAACTCTCAAAGTTCAAGATTATTATAGTGGCTTTCAAGAAGATCAACCTCAAATCAACCGATGTTAAGATTGATGATTCCAAGTTTTCATCTTAAGTGGAAAGTATACTAAAAGGTACTGAATAAAATCAAGGGTCTATCACAGTGAAAAGAGCAAACTTTCTTGGACAACAAGCATTACAAGTGTCTTCCACATTGGGTTCCTATCTTTTGTTCTCATTTTTCAATGGGGGAAAGATCCTTTTCAAGCCAAGTTGAAGAAAAATTGAACATTGCTGAAATAGTTGAAAGAACTAGCTCAACAGATTCCACATCCCCAGCTAGATCTAAGAATGTCATTGCTCAAAGCAATGATGATGATGCCTCGATTACCAAATATTCTCCGGTCACTCCATGTGATTTTCTCCTACTCAAAGTTCAACTTAAGTGAAAATCTTTGTTCCACTCCATCATCTGTATTGGTTGTGTAAGCAATGGTGACTAACACCAAAATTATAGAATAACAAATTATAATCTTGACTAAATTAGTGGAAGGCCTAAAAAAGTGCATGAAAGATCAAAATTTACAAATTTTTAAATTAACAAATAAGATGGAGAGCTTGGTAAAGGGAGAATCTAGCATATGTAAAGCTTCCTGAAGCACAAGAGAAGGGAGAGACTTCCACAGACAAGCAAATAAATTCATGTTTATCAGAAGGTTTGATTTTCATTGATCAATTAAATAACTTCATCATAGGGGCCAACAAAGATAAATTTCACTCTTCTAATAAATCACCCTTCACATTCGCAAAGACATACACGTAAAGGATTGACAACTTGATAATACATGTTGGCTATTGACCTCCTAAGCTTGAACAATATTATGGTAAAGGAAATTTGATATATGTGGAAGAAAAGAAAAACATATGGAGCAAATCTTTGAGGTGTGCATTGATGCTGGAACTTAGGTGTTTCACCTCCTCAAGCAATTTTCTTGATCTCTTAAAGAAAATTCTTTCAATTGGTACACGTATTTTGAGCCTAGTTCCTTTGATAGTTAGGAGCGACTGGAAAAAGATTTTCTAAACTACTCCTATAGCATATAGCATATTGTGAGTATGATTAAACTTACTAAGCCCATCAATGGAAAGATGAATTACTTGTTAACTTTATCAATAGACGAAGGAGTCTGAACCTTAATGACAAAGACTATCTTAAAGAAAAATTTGGAACCGATAATGTACTAGGGCCTCTGCTATATCTTGCAAGGTATAAAGTCAAACAAATTGAAGAGTTGGCCACCTGTGCGCATGATATGATATTGAGCATGACTGTAAGTGGAAATCAAGGGCGGCTTATCAACAAGCCTTGTAAAGGCGAAATGGGCAAGGTTGTATCCGAGTTTGAACCAAAGAGCCCATGCATGTCATCATGTCTTCATTGAAAATTACCACACATATAAGTTGGAAAAAATATCACAAAGATAACTACCATATCGAAAAAAGAAAGTCAAAAACTAACTTCAAAGGAAACATGAGCAAAGTAATATTCGTTCCTTGACTCTAATGTTCCACATTGTTTTTAAGAACTCCTCGAGTTAATGCTTATTGAGTTAGTAGAGATAAACCAATTGAACAAAGTTGGGAAGAGTACTGCAAGTATCACTAATTGTTTGGTCAACCTAATTCTCCATTTTCAAGTAGAAAATCATGTACATGTTTTGTTTAGAAGGGTTCTTGCTGGAAGAAGAAAATACAAGCATAAATCAAGTCCATGTCTCATTCAGTTCATTCGAACCCGTGGTTATCAATTATACTGTAGAGCTGAAGGATAATAATGAAGGTTCGAATCTTGTGAGTACATGAAAATGGTGCAACTCAACTGGAATAGTCACACGACCACATGCAAGGAGAAAGACGGGCAAAAGACAAAGTAATTAAACAAGAACATTTGGTTGAGGCACAAATGGGTGGGAACTACTATCAAATGTCAAGTTGTTCAATGATATTGGATGAATTTTTCCAAGCAGCTTTTATAGAAAGGATTCACTAAAAGACATCAAGACTTTGTGCAACATTATTGAAGATTTAAATATGAAAAATTAAATACCACCATCACCGCTTACAACTACGGAAGAGCTTGCCAAATATCTATCCAAATAAGTAGATGCTAGTTACTGTTGGGAAGAAACAAGCGATACCAATGTTGCACGACAAGAAAAATTTGGAAGAATATCCAAGTCAAAACTTCCCTCTCTATTTGAATAAGAGGAGCAAACTAATTTGAAGCACAAATAGATATAGGGCAGCCACCAAGTACCAAAGACACCGAATTTTACGTGGAAAACCCCTTCAATGTGAAGAGGTAAAAAACACAAGGACCAAAGTCCACCAAAGCTCCACTAATCAATAACAAAAGTATAAAATGCTCTCCAAATTGGCCACCAAACACGTGCCACAATGAGCAACAATGCATATACCAAAAACACCAAAATTAGAGAAGAAAGGAGTAAAATCACCAAAAATACAGCTTTTGTTCACGAGCTGAAATCTGATGCTACAGAGCTCCAAATTAACCACTTCTAGTTCCCAATCAAAGATCAAGTTGCGGAAAATGTTCTATCCAAAAATTAGCTTAATTGGGCTAGAAACGAAGCAGGAATCGCCTTTCAAAGTTGGCTGCAGTGGCTGAATTTGTTGTGCGAAAATCTGCACTATACTCTCACTTTCTCTCTCTTTCTATGGCTTCTATCTCTCTCTCTTGTCTATGCCAAAATCAGACATAAAATTGGTCTTTTATATGTGGTAATATTAGTGGGCTTTTGGGCATAAAGTGGGCTTGGTCCAAAGGTGCTTTTTATCCACATAGGAAGGGAAAGCCAAATAATCCCAACAATTCTCCCCTCCCGACTATGTGGAGGAGACCGCCATCCCGGCGATCAAACAGAATTCTTCAAACTTCCCTCTTGGCAAAGGTTTAGTAAGCATGTCTGAACCACTGTCATTATTGTGGATCTTCTCAAGTGAAGGGAGTTTAGAATCCAACACATCCCGAATCCAATGGTACCTCACATCAATATGCTTCGACCTACCATAGAATGTAGAATTCTTGCCAAGATGAATAGTACTCTGACTGTCACAATAAAGCACATATTTCTTCTAAGCAAAGCCAATTTCCTTCAAAAGACACTTCATCCAAAGCAACTCTTTACAGCCTTCAACAGCAGCAATAAGCTCAGCTTCTGTAATAGATAGGGCAACACATTTATGCAACCTAGATTGCCAAGACACAGCTGCCCCTGCATAAGTAATCGAGTAGCCAGAAGTAGACTTGCAAGTATCGACATCACCAGCCATGTCTGAATAAGTGTAACCACAAAGAACAGGTTTCCCTGTACCAAAACACAAACTCTGACTAGTAGTGCCGCAAAAGATATCTCATTATCCACTTCACTGCATTCCAATGCTCTCTTCCTGGATTAGAAAGATAATGGCTAACAATACCAACAACATGAGCAATATCAGGTCTTGTGCAAATCATTTCATACATCAAACTGCCAACGGCTGAAGCATAAGGAACTTTCTTCATATCTTCCTTCTCAGCAACACTGGAAGGACACTGCTTTCTGCTCAACTTGAAGTGCATAGCCAAAGGTGTACTGACAGCCTTTGCCTTATCCATGCTGAATCTTCGAAGTAGCTTCTGAATGTACTTCTCCTGTGATAACCACAACTTCTTGGCCTCTCTGCCACAGACAATCTGCATGCCAAGAATCTACTTCGCTGGTCCCAAGTCTTTCATAGAAAAAGACTTGTTCAACTCTTGCTTCAACTTCTGAATCCTGCAAGCATTATGACCAGTAACAAGTATGTCATCAACATAAAGCAATGAAATAATAAAGTCCTTATCAGAGAATTTTTGCACAAAAACACAATGGTCTGAAGAAGTCTTCTTGAAACCCTATTGCTGCATAAAAGACCCAAAATTCCTGTACCACTGCTTGGGAGCTTGCTTCAAACCATACAAGCTCTTCTTCCATCTGCAAACATAATTCTATTTTCCCTTGACTTCAAAGCCTGCAGGCTGCTCCACATAAATTTCTTCATCTAAATCACTATGGAGAAAAGCAGTTTTAACATCCATTTGCTCAACCTCTAAATCTAGATTTGCAGCTAGGCCTAGAACAACACGAATGGAAGACATCTTCATAATAGTAGCAAATATCTCATTAAAATCAACTCCCTTTTTCTGTTTAAAGCTCTTGACAACCAGTCTAGCCTTGTACCGTAGAACTGGGTTACCATCTTCATGTTTCACCCTGAAAACCCACCTGTTTTTCAAAGCTTTTCTGTCTTTAGGAAGCTTAACCAAATCAAAGGTATGATTATGCAAAGAATTCATCTCATCTTGCATACCATCTAACCACTTTTCTTTTTCTTCACTTTCCATGGCCTCTTCAAAACATTCAGGTTCTCCCCAGTCAGTCAATAGTACCCACTCATTAAGAGGATATCGAGATGAAGGTACACTCACTCTAGAAGATCTTCTGAGTGAACTCTCTGGAGCATCAACAATTATTGGTTGCTAGCCAACCACATTATCATCAACTGGAGCATCAACAATATCTTCAACCTGCTGGTCATTCTGAACGTGATCATCAACATGGTCATCAACCTGAATTTCAATATTTTCTTCAGGTGCAACAGTCACAGGAACTGGATCAAGATCAACTAAGCTCTCACTGCTATGAGAATCAACTTTCTCAGCCTTGTCAAAATCTTCAATTGTTTGGTCTTTAAAGAACACAACATCACGGCTTCTTACAAGTTTCTTCTCAACTGGATCATAGAAATGATAGCCGAATTCATCCTGACCATAGCCAATGAAGATACACTGCCTAGTTTTAACATCCAGCTTTGACCTTTCATCTTTAGTGACATGCACAAAAGCTCTACAACCAAAGACTCTCAAATGATCATAAGAAACATTCTTACCAAACTAAACTCTGCAGAGACATTACTATCCAAAGCAACAGTAGAAGACAAATTGATAACATAAGCCACAGAATTAAGTGCTTCTGCCCAAAAGGAATCTGGCAGCTTAGCCTCTGAAAGCAAACATCTAACCCTCTGAACAAGTGTTATGTTCATCTTCTTTGCTAAACCATTTAGCTGAGGAGTGTTAGGAGGAGTCTTTTGATGCCGAATACCCTGTGCTCTATAATAGTTATCAAAAGGACCAATATATTCACCACCATTGTCAATGTCGATGCATTTTAATTTCTTCCCTGTCTGTCTCTCAACCAAGGCCTAAAAATACTTGAACACATCAAGTACTTGATCCTTGGTCTTCAAAGGAAACACCCAGAGCTTGTGAGAATTATCATCAATGAAAGTCACAAAATAAAGTGCACTACCTTTAGATCTTTCTTTAAAAGGACCACACAAATCAGAATGTACCAACTCCAGCAATCAGGCTTTCTTGAAGGCGGATGACTCTGAAAAAGAAACCCTTTTCTGTTTACCGGCTAAGCAATGAACACATTTCTTCAATTTTGCTTGCTTTACACCCGAAAGCAAACTCTTCTTAGCCAAACAATCAATCCCCTTCTCACTCATAAGACTCAGCCTTCTATGCCATAACTCTGATGAAGCATCACTCTCCACCACATTTATTGAGTCACTAGAAATGGAACCCTGCATAGAATACAAGTTACTAGACTTGTTACCTCGAGCCACGATCAAAGATCCTTTAGTCATCTTCCACTGGCAATTACAAAATATGCTACAATAGCCATCATCATCAAATTTTCCTGCAGAAATTAAATTTAGGTGGATATCTAGAACATGTTTGACATTTTTAAGAACTAACCTCGAACCATTGTTAGTTTCCAAGCAAACAGTACCAATGCCAATAACCTCAGTTTCACCATCATTACCCATTTTCAATACCCCAAAGTTACCAGGAGTATAAGAAGAAAAGAACTCTCTCATCGGCGTGACGTGATAAGAGACACCTGTATCCACCACCCAGCTAGTCTCATGGCAAACCAAATTAATAACATCATCATCACAGGCAAAAAGAAGATTGAAACGACCTCGGTCAGTCGTTTCGGAAGTTAGGACTCCGATTGGCGTGCTGATAATTTTAAAATATTCGTTATGTCCATTAGGACCTGTCTGTAAAATTTGAGCTAAATCAGACCTCGTTTGGTAGGCATCGGAAGAAGGTTTCAGTTTTTATTGGCAATAAATATTAAAAAGAGATTTTCGAGCTCGATTTTGCCGAAGGAGCTCCGATTCGAAATCCAAAAGCGCCGCTGGGTTTGTATGATTATTTATGACCTTTATGAATTTTCTAAACTGAATTTCGATTTTGTTCGGCTAGTTTCCGCTGAAATGCCGAAAGTTAAATAATTTGACTTCTTTTTTTTTTAAATTCGCATCCTGAGTTTCGGGAGTCCAATTTGAGATCCGCCTTCGCGAGTATGTTACATATATTTTGTATAACTGGTATGCAAAAGTTGGAACTATTTCAAATATTGTAGGGTACCGTTTTAATTTTCATCGTGAAAAGAAAAGAAAATAAAAAAAATGAAAAAAGAAAACGACAAAAAGGAAAGAAACAAAGAATGGAGGCGGCTGATGAGCTTAAAGCTCATTCACAAGTTCAAATTGATAGCAAAAACAGAGGATTGACTTGACGAGAAACAGAGAAATAAAATAGGAAATACGCAGTGGAAAAATGCCAGAAAATAAGAAAAGGGGCCGGGAAAAAGTAGAATTTTCACCCTGAAACATTCAGGTAATGATCCTAATATATTATTTGAGTTTATTACATGTGTTTAAATGAATTTTAACGGTAAAACTTGGAATATTAGACATCGTTTTAACAAGTTCAATTACTAGTTTGAAGGGTCAAATGGACCCTGATAATGAAATTGATTATATATTTGTACTCAGTGAGCTATGGGCAACATATAAATGTAAATTATTTGGGGTTTGGCTATGTGACCTTAAACCCTGTATATAGGCCTGGCCTGCGTATTGCGTATGCAAATAGGGTATCAGGTTCCTACCTGGATTACCCTAAGATATGAGGAATGAAGCCTTTAGCCTAATTTGATATATTTTTTTGCTTATTGAATAGAGTGGGATCGTTTGGCAATGTAACCAAAGGATAAAGCGGTTATTGATTAGCATAGCTAACTTTTGGAAGAGGTAAGTGTTTATATCCATTTCTTTGGAGGCACTTGGCCTCGTGGATTTTCTACCACGTGTTTCCTTACGTGTGTAGCTGCCGATAGGCGTACTCATTACGCCTTAGCTTTGGATTTATATTGTATATTATATGTTATGCCCTGTTGTTGGTATTGCATTAAACATATGAGCATTGCACTCTGTTTTTGAGTATTGCATATACTTCCCGGTTGGCGATGAGAGTCCCGCACCGGCGAAGGGTCATTATTGCATATACTTCCCGGTAATCGATGAGAGTCCCGAGCCGGTGAAGGGTCATTATTGCATATGCTTCCCGGTAATCGATGAGAATCCCGAGCCGGTGAAGGATTCTCATTGCATATACTTCCCGGTAATCGATGAGAGTCCCGAGCCGGTGAAGGGTCATATTTGCATATATCTCCTGGTAGACGATGAGAGTCCCGCACCGGAGATAGGTATCAGGCATATGTGACTGCATTGCATTGTACCGCATTCATTCCATCTCATTGCACCGCATACTGACTATTGTGTGTATTGTGTTGTGTTTTATGTATGCTGTTTGTACACTATGTCGTGGACATATCTCAGTTTACCTATATATTTCTGGCTCGTATTCTGGGTTGCGGGGATCGGGTTGCACGCCGCAACAGGATAAATATATGGATCGAGTTGCACGCCGCAACAGTATAAATATATGGATCGGGTTGCACGTCGCAACGGTATAAATATATGGATCGGGTTGCACGCCGCAACAGTATAAATATATGGATCGGGTTGCACGCCGCAACAGGATGTAATTCGGATTGCTGATATGTTCGGGATACCTATATGTTATGGCTATTTTATGTTACTGGTTGTTAATGAGTTTGTGATTCCATACGTGCTTCTAGTTATTATCTGGCTATGCCTTTTTATAATTTAAATAAGAGGAATTCAATTTATATGTTTCTTCTCCCTGGCTAGCTATCCTATTCCTTGAGGTGGCTAGTCTGCCCCACTTATTGAGTCCTTTTGACTCACCCTTGTTTGTTGTTTGTTTCTTGTCTATCTATTTCATTTCGGCAGGTTCGCTCCAGGATTGAGTTCGCCACGTTGTTCAGGAGCGAAGACGACTCCAGCTGTCAGGGTGAGCCAGCTTTATTCCGGATGGCCACCAGTTTATTGTCTATTATTTCAGTTGCATTCTGCTCCCTTCAGGAGGTGTCTATCTTCTTTTGTACTCTTAGATGTCTAGTCTAGATAGCCCTAAACCTAGTGTGTTGGGTAGTTAGCTGTAATTTCTTTTGTACAGCCTAGAGGTATCAGTATGTCTGTGTTTTTGTTTTAAGTCTTGTCCTTATTTATGAATTGTTAATATTCATTTTTCGAATTAAATTAGTAAGGGTTCGCCCGACAGGTCTAGGGGAGGATGTCGGGTGCCCGCACGGCCTAGTCGAATTCCCGGTCGTGTCAGTTGGTATCAGAGCCCGGTTTAGAGCCTATCCAGACTAAGACAGTGTCTAGTAGAGTCTCGCTGATGGGTACGTAGACGTCCGTACATATCTACGAGAGGCTATGATGGCATTTAGGAAGTTTCACTTCCTTCATTTCTGATCGTGCGTCTGTTTAGGATGCAAAAGTATTTTCGTTAATTCCTTCGTGGTAATTGTGAAACCCTCGTGCGACAAATAAGCAAATGGTATGAGTCCAAGACGAAGCGGTCTGGCCTGGGGTTAGAACTGGCGAAACCCCGAGCTTCTTTTATCGTGCTGACGATCTAGTTACGGAGGTCCCAGCTGTACGAGCTTGCGATGGGCAAGGGAGCAGGGCCTTGTAGTTCCCTTGGCTCTCTACGATGCTTTTACGAGAATCTTGGTGATGCAGATACCGCAAAAACCTATTATTCGCTAGGCAGCTTATCATGTTGTCTGAGATGCAGTTGCAGATGTTCAGTCTCAGGGAGCTTCTATTCCAGTTCTTGATATTGCTGCAGTAAATTATATTCCGGAGGTAGTATGTGTTGTACCTCTAATTGTTCTGGCTGGTTAGCCAGCCAAGGTATCAGTTCGGTCCGAGTGCCTAAAGAGGTTGCATTATTTTACGCGGTTGAACATCCCGATATTCCCAAGCAACGCATCATATAAACCTCGTGATTCTTTCTAAAAATAAAATGATGTCAGAGTATCCTTCAGGCTTTTGATTATATCGAGCGGTATGGTGTTGATTATTCTGGTTTCCAGTTTCAGGGGTCTAGCCTTGAATTGGTGGGCCGCTCTCTTATTAGCTGACTTGGTTCGGTTTTTCTTCTAGATTCGTGGAAAAAATTCCTTTCGAGTAGTGAGCAAGATGAAAAGTGTTGCCAGTTTAATGGATTAGACAGGGTAGCCTGTCGGTTAGCCTGTTGGTTTCAGAATATGAGATTGAATTCTATAAAATGGCTGAATATGCATTTGGACTAGTCTATGAGCCTTTCGAGAAATTCAAATATTTATTGATGACCTTTCTTTTTCCTTGAGATCCCAGATGGCTCGAGAGATTGAGGTCGGGAATTCATTTGATGTTGTTATTGATATTGCTCGGAGGTACAAGGCATACCATAAGTTAGAGCGGGAAAGAAAGAGATCCCGTGGCTCTAGTGGGCAACCATGGTACCTCATTTAGAGGTAAGAGTTCTGGTTATTTTGGGAGGTCACCTTCCATATTATCTCAGCTTGTAGAGCGTGATTCTCAGAGTGCGGGAGTAGTTCATCAAGATTAGACCCAGTTTTTCTCTTTATAGCTATCGACAATATGTCCAGCTTCCATTTTTAATGAAAAGCTGTTATCACTGTCATGAGTCTGGTTATCCTTTGAGGAGTTTTTCCTTACTCCAGCAAGTAGACAATCGTCCTTCTTCTTGCCCTCAGACACCTGCACAGTCGCAGGAATTTCATTTAAATCTTAATCAATCAGAGAAATGTCACCAACCAGTAGAAGTCGAGAGCGCAGTGGTAGTGGTTCTTCTAGAAGTAATTATCAGTGTAGCGGCTTAGTTCAGCCGCAAAGGCAGTTTTATGAACTGCCAGTCTGGAAAGATGCTGAGGAATCCGATGTAGTAGACCCGAGTATTTCTACTTCTCTTAAATGTGAATAAGATTTGACTCTTCTGATCGATCTGGAGATTGTCTGTCATATCATGTTTCGACGGTTTCCTTGGATATTTTCGTAATTAAGAATCGGTTGTGGTGGAGGAGTGAGTTTCTGGTACGATTTATTCCTGGCATTTATGAGACCCTACTAGTTTATCTGATAAAATATGAGAGATTTGACGGTGAGTATTGCTATTGCCTGCTTGGCATCCTATTATACCACCTTGTGTTATTATGTCAAGTCATTTTACCTCTCTCCTCGGAAATCAGTGTTGGTAGGATGATAAGATTCTTATTCGTCTCCATCAGGAAGTGTCGTTGTTTCTTCCAGTGTAAAGTGGCTAGTAAGTAATGCTCGATCTATGTGTCTCCTCTTGGTTCGAGATTCTAGTCGAGTCATGTTATTCTATGAGCTTGTCTTAGTTATAAAAGGGAATTCTGGTAAATTGTCAGAGTTTCCTTCTTATTGGGAGGTTAAATTGGTATGGATGTTTTTCCATAAAGCTTATTTAATGTCTATCTCTTCAATTGCGATTCTTTGGCTCGCCTGACTCGGAAGTAGTCTAGCTTTGGTAGCCAAGCAAAGAAGAAGATGAACTTCTTGAAGCTCTAATTATTTCTATCCTCGATCTATTTCCATTTCTTCTTCGTCCGGCACTAGTGAGCTTGGGCGATTGGTAGCCGCTTGTGACGTTCCCTGTGTTGAGCCAGAGTACGTGTTATTGTAGCCGGGTAGGTATATTATTGTTTTGGATATCAGTTTATCCGGGTATCCATTCTCATGTATAGTATAGTGCTGGTTCTGTTTTTGCGGATCATCCAGTTTCAGGGGAAACTCTGCCGAAATTTTTATATAGAAGTACCATCTATCAGGCGGTGGTGTTTACGGCAAAGGTATGGAGTTGTGAACTCGAGAGTTGCAGCTAGTTGGCAACTCGAAAGGGTAGTTTGGTAATTTAGGTCTGCCTATGTTCAGCTTTTAGCTAGGTCTTCTTTAATCCAGCAGGTTGTGCGAGGATGACTATTTCTATTCAAATTAATTGTATGAGTTCATGCTTTAAGTGGAGGAGTCTTCCTCCAATTGATACCGAATCATAATATTAAATATCTAAGAAGTTGCTGAAGCGTAAGCTAATTCTTAGTTCCATCGACCTGTTCTATATCGAAAGGTATATCGAAGAGGTAATTATCAGCTGAATCATGTTAACCTATTCAAAGTTTCGTGTATCTTTGTTTCAAAAATATAGAACTCCTCTCTCATGATCAAGAAAGGGTCGGCTTAGTTCGAATAAGTTGGGCAATAATGTTATCATATTATCCAAATATGTTTTATCCAAGAGTTTGATGTGCGTGTTATAACTCTGATTCTGTAATTATGAGATAATGTCCGTGGAGTAGTTTATGAAGGTTGTGCAAGTTCTCTTGTTATCTGCGTAAATCTTGCTTTAGATTTAGGCTCGTTCGAGGACGAACGAGAGTTTAAGTGGAGGAAAATGAAACGACCTCGGTCAGTCGTTTCGGAAGTTAGGACTCCGATTGGCGTGCCGATAATTTTAAAATATTCGTAATGTCCATTAGGACCTGTCTGTAAAATTTGAGCTAAATCAGACCTCGTTTGGTAGGCATCGGAAGGTTTCAGTTTTTATTGGCAATAAATATTAAAAAGAGATTTTCGAGCTCGGTTTTGCCGAGGGAGCTCCGATTCGAAATCCGAAAGTACCGCTGGGTTCGTATGATTATTTATGACCTTTATGAATTTTTGAAACTGAATTTCGATGTTGTTCGGCTAGTTTCCGCTAAAATACCGAAAGTTAAATAATTTGACTTCTTTTTATTTAAATTCGCATCTTGTGTTTCGGGAGTCCAATTTGAGATCCGCCTTCGCGAGTATGTTACATATATTTTGTATAACTGGTATGCAAAAGTTGGAACTATTTCGAATATTGTAGGGTACCGTTTTAATTTTCATCGTGAAAAGAAAAGAAAATAAAAAAAATGAAAAAGGAAAACGACAAAAGGGAAAGAAACAAAGAATGGAGGCGGCTGATGAGCTTAAAGCACATTTACAAGTTCAAATTGATAGCAAAAACAGAGGATTGACTTGACGAGAAACAGAGAAATAAAATAGGAAATACGCAGTGGAAAAATGCCAGAAAATAAGAAAAGGGGCCGGGAAAAAGTAGAATTTTCACCCTGAAACATTCAGGTAATGATCCTAATATATTATTTGAGTTTATTACGTGTGTTTAAATATATTTTAACGGTAAAACTTGGAATATTAGACATCATTTTAACAAGTTCAATTAATAGCTTGAAGGGTCAAATGGACACTGATAATGAAATTGATTATATATTCGTACTCAGTGAGTTATGGGCAACATATAAATGTAAATTATTTGGGGTTTGGCTAAGCCACCTTAAACCCTGTATATAGGCCTGGCCTGCGTATTGCGTATGCAAATAGGGTATCAGGTTCCTACTTGGATTACCCTAAGATATGAGGAATGAAGCCTTTAGCCTAATTTGATATATTTTTCTGCTTATTGAATAGAGTGGGATCGTTTGGCAATGAAACCAAAGGATAAAGCGGTTATTGATTAGCAGAGCTAACTTTTGGAAGAGGTAAGTGTTTATATCCATTTCTTTGGAGGCACTTGGCCTCGAGGATTTTCTACCACGTGTTTCCTTACGTGTGTAGCTGCCGATAGGCGTACTCATTATGCCTTAGCTTTGGATTTACATTGTATATTATATGTTATGCCCTGTTGTTGATATTGCATTAAACATATGAGCATTGCACTCTGTTTTTGAGTATTGCATATACTTCCCGGTTGGCGATGAGAGTCCCGCACCGGCGAAGGGTCATTATTGCATATACTTCCCGGTAATCGATGAGAGTCCCAAGCCGGTGAAGGGTCATTATTGCATATACTTCCCGGTAATCGATGAGAGTCCCGAGCCGGTGAAGGATCATCATTGCATATACTTCCCGGTAATCGATGAGAGTCTCGAGCCGGTGAAGGATCATCATTGCATATACTTTCCGGTAATCGATGAGAGTCCCGAGCCGGTGAAGGGTCATATTTGCATATATCTCCTGGTAGACGATGAGAGTCCCGCACCGGAGATAGGTATCAGGCATATGTGATTGCATTGCATTGTACCACATTCATCCCATCTCATTGCACCGCATACTGACTATTGTGTGTATTGTGTTGTGTTTTATGTATGCGGTTTGTACACTATGTCGTGAACATATCTCAGTTTACCTATATATTTCTGGCTCGTATTCTGGGTTGCGGGGATCGGGTTGCACGCCGCAACAGGATAAATATATGGATCGAGTTGCACGCCGCAACGGTATAAATATATGGATTGGGTTGCACGCAGCAACGGTATAAATATATGGATCGGGTTGCACGCCGCAACAGTATAAATATATGGATCGAGTTGCACGCCGCAACAGGATAATTATATGGATCGGGTTGCACGCCGCAACAGGATGTAATTCTGATTGTTGATATGTTCGGGATACCTAGATGTTCTGGCTATTTTATGTTACTGGTTGTTAATGAGTTTGTGATTCCATACGTGCTTCTAGTTTTATATCTGGCTATGCCTTTTTATAATTTAAATAAGAGGAATTCGATTTATATGTTTCTTCTCCCTGGCTAGCTATCCTATTCCTTGAGGTGGCTAGTCTGCCCCACTTATTGAGTCCTTTTGACTCACCCTTGTTTGTTGTTTGTTTCTTGTCTATCTATTTCGTTTTGGCAGGTTCGCTCCAGGATTGAGTTCGCCACGTTGTTCAGGAGCGAAGACGACTCCAGCTGTCAGGGTGAGCCAGCTTTATTCCGGATGGCCACCAGTTTATTGTCTATTATTTCAGTTGCATTCTGCTCCCTTCAGAAGGTATCTATCTTCTTTTGTACTCTTTGATGTCTAGTCTGGATAGCCCTAAACCTAGTATGTTGGGTAGTTAGCTGTAATTTCTTTTGTACAGCATAGAGGTACCAGTATGTCTGTGTTTTTGTTTAAAGTCTTGTCCTTATTTATGAATTGTTATATTCATTTTTCGAATTAAATTAGTAAGGGTTCGCCCGACAGGTCTAGGGGAGGATGTCGGGTGCCCACACGGCCTAGTCAAATTTCGGGTCGTATCAAAGATCAACTTTAACAGCAGTAGCAACACGATTTTCATTGTCACCCTCTTTCTTTTGTTGTCTCAATTCTTTCTTATATTTGAAACAAAACTTCTTAATATGCCCTCAAATGCCACAATGATCACATGTAAGATTTTTATACCTGGACCTCGACTTGTTTCTACTTTTATCTCTGTTGTTCTGACCTCTGGACTTGTTTCTCCCCCTATCTTCAGTAACCAAAACATCGGAGTGTGAAGCTGAAGAAGATGAGCCTTGAGATTTTCTTCTCATTACTTCATTTAAAACGCCACTCTTAGTATATTCCATAATTACAACACCACTGGGAGCAGAATTAGTCAATGAAACTCGAAGAGTTTCCCACGAGTCAGGAAGAGTATTCAAAAGGCAAAGTTCCTGAATTTCTTCCTCAAATCTCATACCCATACCGGATAGCTGGTCAAGGACACCCTGAAAATCATTAATATGATCAGAAATAGGACTGCCCTCTTTGTATCTAATATTGATCAATTGCTTCAGCAGGAACAACTTATTATTGCCAGTTTTAGAATGTGTCTCACTCACAATATGATTATGAAAACTATCTTCTACCCATTGTCTGATATAATCGCAAACATGTAAGTGCTCAAATTCCCAATCTTCATCTGACATAGACTCGGGTTTATTAGAAGCGAACATCGGTAAATGCATCTTTTTGACAAATAGAAGATCCTTCATCTTACCTTTCCAAACATGGTAATTACTGACATTTAAACAAACCATCTTGCTCATATTTGTCTCCATCATTCAAATAGATAAACCACAATCAAATAGAACCACAAGCTCTGATAATAATATGTGGGCAAGAAACAAGCAATACCAATGTTGCACAACAAGGTAAATGCGGAAGAAAACCCAAGTCAAAACTTCCCTCTCTATTTGAATAAGAGGAGCAAACTAATTTGAAGCACAAATAGATATAGGGCAGCCACCAAGCAACAATTATAGCAAGCAAAGTAATCAAGAATACGAGACACCGAATTTTACACGGAAAACCCCTTCAATGTGAAGAGGTAAACAACCACGGGACCAAAGTCCACCAAAGCTCCACTAATCAATAACAAGAGTATAAAATATTCTCCAAATTGGCCACCAAACACCTGCCAAACAATGAGCAACAATACATATACCAAAAGCACCAAAACTAGAGAAGAAAGGAGTAAAATCACCAAAAATACAGCTACTGTTCACGAGCTGAAATCTGATGCTACAGAGGTCTAAATCAACCCCTTCCAGTTCCCAATCAAAGATCAAGTTTAGAGGAACATGCTGTCCAAAAATCAGCTTAATCGGACTAGAAATGAAGCGGGAATCGCCTTTCAAAATTAGCTGCAGTGGCTGAATATTTTTTGCGAAGATCTGCACTGTACTCTCACTTTCTCTCTCTTTCTATGGCTGCTATCTCTCTCTTGTCTATGTCAAAATCAGACCTAATATTGATCTTTTATATGTGGTAATATTAGTGGGCTTTAGGGCATAAAGTGGGCCCAATAACCCCAACAGTTACTATGCTTCTGTACAATCTGGACTAAAAATCAAAACAATCCCTATTGCAAGAGCCTACTACAAGTTACAATACTCTTTGGCGCACGAGCCTAAATTATTTGTTGCTATTCTCTTGACACGCTAGGTTAAACTAAAATTCATAATGCTCCTCAACTTATGAGCCTAAATTACAACTTATAAAGCTCCTCGGTGCATAAGCCTTAAATTGCAAGCACGCAACCCCTCAACTCCGAGCAGAATCGCAAAGTTGCAAAGTTCATTAAATTTGGCTTATGTGTGAAAGTCATAAAGCTCCTCAATTTCAAAATAAATCTCCAAGATTCAAATCTACTCAAATTTGACTAACTCTTAATATACAAAGCTCCACCATTTGAGCTAAATCTTTAAGTTTTAAAGCTTCTAATATTTGAGCTAATTGTTAAAGCTACCATGCTCCTTGAAGTACGAGCTTAAAGTGAAAGTCATAATGCGCCTCAACTAACAAGCCTAAACTTTGAGTTATAAAGCTCCTTGACGCACGAGCATAATACTCATGAATTAATCCCCTCAAATATGACCGAAATGGAAAAGTTGTAAAGCTCATCAAAATTTGAGTTATGTTTGAAACTCATGAAGCTCCTCAAATTTGAACTAGGTCTTCAAATTACAAAGCTCCACAAATTCGAGCAAAATTTTCATGTTTTAAAGCTCCTAAAGTTAGAGTTAAGTATTAGAGCTACCATATCTCAAAAAGCATAAACTGCAAAATACTTTGGAACCTTAAGAAAATAAAGAATGCACGGCCCAAAAAAGAGTCCAGTAGATCGAGTGGTAGCCTTCAATATGTCCGCTAGACTCCATGAGTTGCTATCTTGAATGAACACTTGACGAGTGTCTCTTTTGATCATTACAACAAAGAAGGTCATATATGACGATGAAACAATGTAGTATATGTTCCTAAATTCCATGGTAAAATAGCAGGTGGTATAAAGTCTAATACCGTCAATTAGAGTCACACATATAAAGACAGTGCACGTGGGCATAAGAATAAGTCACGCGGAACAACTTAAATGCTAAAATGGAATGTGACATGGACATTAATAAGGTGACGGATGATATTACCTGGATATTCATCCCATTCTCAATTGTATTACTATTTTTTCACATGTTTGTTATCACAAAGTAGACAGTATATACCTGTCATATAAACTGCTTATATTTAATAATAAGAGTTCAAATTAAAACATGAGATATTTGATGTTTGTCATTATGATAAATCTTTATTCATTCATTATTTCATACTGAGCTAATGCAATTTCAACATTCCAAATAGGTCTATCCTGTTTCAAATTCAAAGATAACAAATTAAAACATACAAAATACATATTTCTCCATAAAGTGAAACTACAAGAATTTTAAACATATTAAAAACATCAACCAAATTGACAAAATTACATTCATAAGTCTGTTGATAAAGAAAAAGATCAAAATCTCTCTTTTGAAGCCCCTATGTTGGATAAATATCACAAGAAAGGAAGAGATTGAGCATCCAGAAGATTGAAGCAACACATATGTGAAGCGCGCCAGCGCGGTCACTAAAGTGGCTTTCAAAGAGCACCACTTTGTCTAAGGCTTCTTCAGGAGGTTCACTGCTGATGCTCATGAAAAATAGTCTCCCAAACTACATATTAAAGGTGAGGACATGACATGATTATAATGAGCATCTCTATAGTTATCTTTTCCTGCTTCAACGCCTTGCATTTTCCATCTTGTCTTGGTAGTTTACTACAATATGGATCTAAAAATAACTCACTCAATTTTTCCTTTTAAAGCATGCCTCTCCCTTACACCACTCTTTGTAAGATATAACAATGATAAAAGTATGAGATATAAGTGTTTACGGAATAAACATCTGTTTATAGAAGAAGTCATCTTCTTGGACCTAGATGTATGCAAAGAACTATATTTCGATAAAAATATTAAATTTCTCCATCGTGTGTTTCTACTATATATAAGTGTGGAAGGAGGGGACGAACACTGCTAAAAAATTGGTACTATGTGCTCCATTAGTTGAACCCAAGTAATGCTTTATTACTTTTACAACCACACTTTTCATTGTAATTACTTCAGTGTACTCTTCTTAAACACGTGTTCACATCTCTATCTATGTGGAACAGCTGGCATGGTCTCCCCCCGTATTTCCCTTTTATTTCTCACTTTTCCGTCTTTTGTGTAAGTCGTTGTTCCTGCTGTTTCTCGTGAAAAAAGAGGCATAGGGTCCTCTTGAGTATGAAAAGAAGAAAAGGGGACTCAAATTTCTTTTCCCTTTTCTTTTATTTTCTGAACGTCATTAGTGGGTTAATTAAGTGGAGGAGGGACTAGTTTGCAAATATTAAAAGGTGGAAAAAAGCCAAGTAGGATCAGAAATAAGTACACAAGTGGGCAAACATATATATACTTCCTCTCTCTCTCCACAACCATTTCCCTATTTCCCATTTCTCAAAACTTCTCAAGTACACTTCTCTCACAGTTCTCTATCTTGAAAAATTTTAAAACAACACTGTTCATCGTCGATTTTCGTCTACTTTTATCCAATTCCAACCAAATTTGTTGTGGACATTATCCGATTCTTGCATATTTCCGTTCAACAAGTAAAACAAGTACTTTTTCGACATTTTAAAAGTAAAAATAAGAATATCGTTTGTTTGAAAATTCTTGTTTGGTTTTTCTGGTTTGTATTCATTTTCGGTTGCATGTTCTGGGTTTGTGTATGGATTATTGCAAATAAAATCCAGAGCAAACTGATTTATACCGATTTTTTGGTACCCTCAAAAAAATTATGTGTAAATATCTGTAATGATGTGTACAAATATTTGCAAATGTGTACACATCTTTGCAGATGTGTAAACAAAAGATGAGTAAATAGCTGAAAAGATGGGCATAGATCTGGAAGATCTGTAGACATATGTTTGATGTGTGTACACAAAAGAAATTCAAAAAAGGGTTTATTATATTTACAAATATTCTAGATGTGTACACATATGTATTATTTTCTGTGTACACATATTCTTGACGTGCGTACACAGAAGAAGAAGTTTAAAAATGCACTACTATTTTTAGACATATTCTTGATGTGTACACATATAACAATGTGTCTGCACCTTTCCATGTGTAATTCTCTTAGAAGCTTTTTTCATTTAATCTAACTATATTATTCCTTTTATTTGCTATGTAGATACAATGGTTAGCACACGTCGTGGGGAGCCTAGTGGTATTAGTAATAGGGGTGGCAAGAGGAAGGCTGATGGAAGAAGCGAGACGTCTGAAAATGCTAGCAAAAGAACTAGTACTGCTAGCGGTAAAAATGCCCAATCAGAGAGCCAAACCAGCATAGATATGTGTGAACTTGTAAATGTTAATCAAATCATTGAAGAAGTTGATCAACAAGCGGCACTCATAGATAGTGGATCAAAAAATGAGGGCTCTGCAACTCAGGTAGGGGAAAATAAGGAGGGCGATGTAGAATGCAATAAGGGAGAGAATAATACAGTGGAGAAAGAAAATGAAAGAGTGAGTGGTGATAGAGAAGAAGAGGATGTTGATAGAAAAGATCAGATTGCTGAAAAAGTTGTTAGTGACGGTATTGAAAAATCTGTTAGTGATGGCAGAGATAAAGATGTTAGATTGAACGATGGAGTAGAAGAAGGTGATGCTAGTGGAAGGGATGGAGTAGAAGAAAGAGCTGCTAGTGGAAGGGAAAAAGATGTTATTGGTGTTAGTGGAAGGGAAGAACAAGTAGAAGGTGTTGGTAGTGTTAGTGGAAGGGAAGAACAAGTAGAAGAACAAGAATGTGGAGTACAACAAGAAAGTGGAGAACGTGTTGGTACTGCTAGTGGAGTACAACAAGTAGGTGGAGAACTTGTTGACACTGCTGCTGGAGAACAAGAAAAAGGGGGCAAAACGTGCTGCCTTGAGAAATTGGAGGTTGTTGTTGAGAAAGATGATACATGATAATGATAATGCTGAGAAGGAAAAGGAGTTGGATAATGCTGAGGAGGCCGCTGAGGACTTGGATAAAAATGATGATGATGAGGAGACGGTTGAAGAAGAAAGTGTTGGTGCAAAATCAGTAGAGGCAGCCCCAGAAGTGGTACGTGTTTATGTGTGTCATACCCGATTTTGGACTCAACTCGAGGCGAGTTGGGTTTCGAATTTTACTGGGTAACTCATTTGAGTTTAGATGTTGGAGTCGCAACCTAACATATTTTTTAACTAGGCGTATTAGGGCACCTATTTGTTTCTAGCTAATTTTACAATTAACTCCGAAACTTAGCCTATGAACCAGAAATCTAGGTAAGAGGTTCAGATTAACTAGAGAGGAAGGAGTTAAGCACCTCTCAAGCTCCATAAATGTGGTTACCGGCCGGACTTGTAATTGGGATTCAAGATAACTAACTAAGCTATAAACTAGACAAACAAATAAACGACTATTATGATATGTATAATAATTAAGATCGGATAAAAGGTCCTAATTCACTAATAGTCTTCTTCCTTAAAGTTCATAATAATGATTGAAAATATAATGAAGAAAGGTGTTTTTGGGGATGTCGTTTTCAAGACATTTATCCAAGTGTGCCTCGCAAAAGAAACAGATGAAGTTAAGTTAGTAAATAATAATGATAATAATAACGATAAACCAATAATAGTAATAATAATGAATAATGATAATAATAATAATAATAAAAAGTCCTTTTCTTCTAAGTATTTTCTTCAAAATTAGGTCGTCTTCCATCCAAATTTACATCGCAAAATATAAAAAAAAGAGTTAGTAAACAATAATATTGATAATAATAAGAATACAATAATAATGATAATAATATTAGTGGATAATAATAATGAAAATAATGATAATAATAATAGTAATAATAATAATAATTTAAAATAATAATAATGCTAACAATAATAGTTTTAAAAAGGGAAGGGAATTTTTAAAAATGTCGGCTCAGGTGTGTATTTATTGGGTGGAGGTTAGGGACGTCGATACGGCTGCTAACACGCTGGCCGGCCGTGTTGCCATGCAAAGTATTGGTCTCATTACTCCATCACCGGCTCGTTTGTAGTCATAGCTTATCCACTTCATCATAGCCTTTTGTTTTAGGGATACGGGAATTGGATTGTTTATTCGTTCAAATCAATAGGCCTCAAATAAATAATTATTTTCCTTGGCCGTAATTGTTTTAACATCGATCAATTCATCGTCCGTCAATTCCTTGTCAAGGCCTCAACATATGTAAAAATATATTTTTTTCGTTGGCCTTAAGCAATAGGGTGTTGTACTGTTCAAATCAGCAAAGCATCGCAAGATCCAAGATTGTGTTTTCTGCAAATAGTATAAACTTATCAGTAGCACCAGGGATAAAAAGAATTTAAAGTAACAACAACAGAACCCCATAAGACTTGGTCAAACAGTGTGTCAAAGTGACACAAAAGCAGCAGTGAATCAACAATGGATCCAATCCCATGGCCAAACAGAGAAGGGCCATAACAGTAGTCAAAACAAATTCAAAGGAAGAGCAAAGGGAACGAGTCCACCTGAGAAACACAGTCAGTGAATCAACGACGGAATAATTGAATGAAAGGCAGATGAGCGACTGCCTGATGGCATCGCTACCACCCCACTGCTCTGTTTTAATCACTAGTCACAGAAACAATATCGAATTCTGAGCTCTCCATAATCAGCCGTGTCAGGGGAGGATCTGCAAAAGACAAACCAAAAACACGAGAACAAATAGCACAGAGGCACAACAAAATTCAAAGAACAGTGAAATTTAATCGAATAGACAAAACGAGTCACTAGGACGGGAGCGACGCCGGTGAGATTTTCTGGCAGAACTCCGGCGAGGCTCACGGCATCGCTGCCACCCTCCATTCTTGGTGCCTTTTTCTCCCATTCCTTTAATTCGCCTCGATCTGGTTTGTGTTTGACATCTCGTGTGTGGGTGTGAGTTAATCTGTTAAGAAAGAAGAAGACGAAGGGCTGTGATTTTGGTAGTTGTTTATACTGTGTAGAGGAGACGACGGGCATTGGTGGCGTTGGAATATGTGTACTGTGTATAAGTGAGTGTATTGGGTATGATCTTTGTGTGTATAGAGGAGAAGATAGAGGTTCTCATCTGTGGTTTGTGTGTACGTACGTAGGTCATGTATCTCTATTTTTGGTGTGAGGAGGTAATGGTGAAAACAGTGAGGAGGAGGTGGGTTTATCCGGGTGTGAGGGAGAAGAAGATGATGGGTCTTGAAGAGAAGGGGGTCCCGTGTGTGGGGTCAGCTCGTGGGGTTGTTTTTTGTGTGTTGTATGGTATGTATATGATTGGGGGAAAGGAGTGATTATTGAGGATTTAGGAGATATTAGGGGATTTTGATGAAAAAATCAATTAGGAAGATTGGGGGAGGGATTTTAGGAGATTATGGGGAAGATTTAGGAGATTGGAATAATATAGGGCTGAGATTAGGAAAAGATTAGGGTGGGATGAACTCCGACATGGTTTTAGAAAAACGGATATGTATAGGACGTATTTGGTTAGGAAACTTGGCTAGGTTCATTGAAAAAATGTAAATGAATAAATAAGAAAAAGTAAATAAAAATAAATAAAGAATTTTGGGTAGTAATTTTGAAATATGGAAGAATTAATAAAAAGAATTTGGAATCAGGCCGGTCTCTGAGTTACCTACATATCTCGGGTTTCAGGAGAATCATGCCGTGTGTAGTTCTAGAATGGCATTTTGCCTGTGCGGGATGTTTATGACGCACGATTTTGGATGTAAAGACTAAACTTATCCAAGTATGTAAAGTTTAGGTTCGTATGTGCTTTGCCTTTTAGCGAGATAAATGAAGAATGAAGTAAAGGCACTGGCGAAGGTGAGGTAACCTCAACAGATTGAGTGTGGGAAAAGAGGCTTATAATCGTCCTAGTTATGAAAATGTGGCGCGCTACACACCCATAAAGAGGAGTTTATAGGTACATAGTTTCCACTTCATTTCAATAAATTAGTAATATCTCCCTCGATATTGCCTTGACTGAGCTGGGAAGGATTTGAGGAGCGAGTTTTTATAAATGCATACGACTCAAATAGATGGGCACGATTAGGCATGAAAACACGCACGATTAACGCAGATAGGCTTGAATGGGCCGAATAGGAAATGCGGAATAACATTCTAATTTGCAATGAAGGATTAGGCAGATTACTTGTGAGGGTACGAAATGATTGGCTTTTGGGCATGTCAGGATTAGACCGAATATGCAATTTGCAGGTAGGACAAGGCATTGTCAAAGTATAGATAACATCGATAGATCGAGCGTGGTGAAATAGGCTTGTAAACGTCCTAGTTATGAAAATGTGGTGCACGACACACCCATAAAAAGGGGTTTACATGGGCACATTTTCCACCATAACTCGATAGGGGAGTCATATTGGGTAACGCTTGTCTTGAATGAACTGAGGAATATTGAGGAATAAAGCACGACGAATATGCACGATTCAAACAGATAGGCACGAATAAGAAGGAATAAGGAGCCGGTACCCAATTGGCGGGGAAAGATTTCTGGTGCGAGTATAGGATTGTGGCTTTGGGCGCTTTGGGATGTATTTGAGGTTTTGCGGTCATATAATTGGTAGTGATTTTGGGAGCAGATGTGACAGTGAGACGCAGGGGTTTGCCGGGAGATCGAGGAGTCACCATAAAAAAAATCAAGACAAAATGCAAATTGAGACAAAAATAAAGATAAAGTAAACTTCTCTGTTGAGTTAAACTCTCCTTTGTCTGGTTCGCTTTCAGCTGCTCAGTGCTAGGGAATGTATGCTTCTCCTCTGGGGGATATCCATTTGCTAAGTACTTCTCGTTAGCAGGTAGTTGCCTTGTCGTGCTGAACTGTTGTTGGATCATCTCCCAATTGTCGGGCTGTGTACCCTCCGCAGTGTCAGTTTTGACATCGGGCTGTGTACCCTCTGTTGGTGCTTCGGGTTTTGTGCCCTCGGCAAAATTAAATGCAAATAGATATTGGGTTGTGTACCCTGTGTACCCTCAACTAATTTAAAATTACAAATCGGCATCGGGCTGTGTACCCTCAACCGACGCTTTGGGCTGTGTACCCTCAGCTAATTTAAAATGACAAATCGGTGTCGGGCTGTGTACCCTCAACCGACCCTTTGGGTTGTATACCCTCAGCTAATTTAAATAATAAATTGACATCGGGTTGTGTTCCCTCAGTCGACGCTTCGGGTTGTATGCCCTCAACAAATTTGAAATGACAAATCGGTATCGGGCTATGTAGCCTCAACCGACGCTTTGGGTTGTGTACCCTTAGCTAATTTAAAATGACAAATCGGTATCGGGCTGTGTACCCTCAACCGACGCTTCGGGTTGTATGTCCTCAACTAATTTAAAATGACAAATCGGTATCGGGCTGTGTACCCTTAACCGACGCTTCGGGCTGTATGCCCTAAGCTAATTTAAAATGACAAATCGGTATCGGGCTGTGTACCCTCAACCGATGCTTCGGTCTGTATGGCCTCAGCTAATTTAAAATGATAAATCCGTATCGGGCTGTTTACCCTCAACCGACCCTTTGGGCTGTGTACCCAAAGCTAATTTAAATGAAAAATCGACATCGGGTTGTGCGCCCTCAGTCGACGCTTCGGGTTGTATTCCCTCAGCTAATTTAAAATGGCAAATTGGTATCGGGCTGTGTACCCCTAACCGACGCTTTGGCTGTGCACCCTCAGCTAATTTAAATGACAAATCGACATCGGGTTATGTGCCGTTAGTCGACGCTTTGGGTTGTATGCCCTCAGCTAATTTAAAATGACAAATCTGTATCGGGCTGTGTACCCCTAACCGATGCTTTAGGCTGTGTACCCTCAGCTAATTTAAATGACAAATCAGCATCGGATTGTGTGCCCTCAGTCGACGCTTCGTGTTGTATGCCCTCAGCTAATTTAAAATGACAAATAGGTATCGGGCTGTGTACCCTCAACCGATGCTTTGGGCTGTGTGCCCTAAGCTAATTTAAAATGACAAATCGATATCGGGCTGTGTACCCTCAACCGACGATTCGGGTTGTATGCCCTCAGCTAATTTAAAATGAAAAATCGGTATCGGGCTGTGTACGCTCAACCGATGCTTCGGGTTGTATGCCCTCAGCTAATTTAAAATGACAAATTGGTATCGGGCTGTGTACCCTCAACCGACGCTTTGGGCTGTGTACCCTCAGCTAATTTAAATGAAAATTCGACATCGGACTGTGTACTCTCAATCGATGCATCAAGAGTAAAGTAAAGTGCAACAAGTACAATGCTATTGCATGTCATGCAATGTGTTAAGGAGGCTATCATGTTGCTGTTGTAAGGACTTTTGGTGAAATTTTTTAGGGGATCTCAAAAATTTCTGCCCTAATGTCAAATTTGCGTCTTTTGGGAATCTTTTAGGCGATCCTCAAAAATTCTACCTCAGTTTATTGCTTATGACAGATCATCGAGAAAAGGTGGTTACATTGCACTGAACACCAATGTATTGGCTAGAGTCTGCATTCATCCTTTAGTGTGGCGATGAGATGTATTGATGACTATGAGTATGTGGATATTTTCAGACTGAGGGTTTGATATTTGGATTATGTTGAATTTGGAGATTCTCTAGAATTGTATTTGTCTTGGGTCGTGCTTTCAAAAGTGTGGAGCTAACTTTGGGTGGATAGACCTTTTTAGAAAGTGTGTTCGTGGTTAGGGAGTTAGAGTTTCCCTTTTGTTGGCTGTTGTTGTACCATTATTTTGCTTTGGTCAATCAGACTTGGATGTTTTGCGGTGTCATAGTATGGGAATGTTTGAGTGATGAGTGTAGATCTTGTTGGATCGAATTTAGGAATGGATATCCAGGGAGTAGTTTGTTTGTTAGATGCAGTATCTATTGACTGAGCTAAAGGAATAAGGCGTGAGGTTTTGTCTTTTTGTGTGTCTTTGATTGTGTTGAGTCTGATAAGGTTGTGATTGGAAGTCTCGAAGGAGAGAAGGTTGTTTATTGTGTAAGTCGTGTGCAGTGTAAGGTTGTGAGTTTTGCTAGCTTTGGTTGTATAGCGGTTGGATTTCTTTTATTGTGATTTTCGTGTGGGTATAATGCAAGTTGTACGGGGTTGGGCTTGTCTGAATACTTTTGGTGTCATATGCTGACGGTTCAAAGGACTTCGCGGTAGGAGAAAGTGTTTTCAGCTTGGCTTGCCGTTTCGGCTTTTCTAAATGCTGATTCTTGACCAGTTTCGGTGTTCAAGCACAAGGCAACCTTAACAAAGTGGTGAAATGCACAAAATAGTGCGGGCATGTTAGCAAAGACTTGAAGCAGAAATGACACATGAGCTTAAGAGAATGCCTAGACCATGGATGACGGATTAGCGCTTGAATTTGGAGGTTGTGATAGATCGTATAGATATCACAAGAGATTGCCTAAGTGCTTTATGTAGCAGTCAAGGAAAGGATTTTGGCCAAACGACTGACGCTTGTTTAAGCGGGAGATGAGGAGTTTCATGTCAATGAAAGGTGGTAAAGATGTTGTGTAAGGAATAGATTGTGTTGTGTACAAGAAAAGGATGTTGGCTTTTGTCGAATACCAGGACCTTGAGTGCATTTGTCATCCTTTCTTGCAAATTTGCTTGTCATGACGCCTAGGTATCTTTCAAAGAGGTTTTCAACGTCTTCCATACTCGTCGACCAACTGCTACAATATAGTCCTTACACCAATTTCCCATGTTGGTTAAAATCTTATTGTTGAGCTTTCGAACTCAATTTAGGTTGGCTACGCATCACGTGTACTCTTAGATTACTGCGTCCTTTTCTAATAGTCATCATGAGACTTCATATCAACCCAAATAAAGTCTTAGACCAAGATTGCTCAAAGAAGTCCATTCGCTTGTGCTTTTGTTCGAACTCGACCCTTGCTATGGTAAGAGTCTCAAATGACTTCACCGTCTTGCTTTATCTTGCCAGTGGATAGCGATATGCTTCCAAATGCTCTAGGGGTCTCCAGGTTTGTCACATAATGATGGTTTTATCATTGTGTCTTTGCCTCTCCGTTTTGAGTTGAATTGGTTTGCTCATTTTCGGTTGTTGTGCACAACTATTTGCTACACCTCTGTCTTTCCAATGTTATTTTCCACTGGCCCTTTGAATGCTTCGAGCAAGTTGGAAAGTGTTTTGGGTCACAGTCATGTATTGTAAGTGGTGTGACTATGTAGACAGGTGCAACAGAAATGATCCTTGGATGTTCGTGTCAAAAGGTCTTAAGGCGAGTCATGTGTGCCTTCGAGTTTTACCACCATTTCCCTTGCTTTGTCAATTTTTATATTGCTCGATGGAATAATTGAGGTGCTTGGGGAAATAAGCCCACAGTTTCTCATTTCTCGAACAATTGAGTGTGGGATTTGGCTAGTGGAGTGTAGTTTCTTTTCGGTCTTTGATTTGCATCAGGGCGGGGCCTTAAGAGGATATGGTAGTGTATTTTCGGTAGTTGGATTGGGTGTTTTGCTGGTGTGGTGGATGATTTGGTGTTGGGATGTGGAATATAGGTCAAGTGGGCTAAGTGTTGTAAATAGGATATTTAGGTGGTATATGAGGGTAGGGATAAAACGATGGCGCTGTTTAATAAAAGTGGTTGAAGATAGGGTCTTGAATGGTTGCGACGAAAGAGACTTCATCTTTCTTCTTTTGAAAAGGCTCGTATCTAGCCTTATAGGTAGTTTGTAGTGCAGCGGAGGTAATGTAGTGATAGGAGAGGGCTAGTGGGAATTGTCGTGAAGAATTCCTTAGTTCGGAAAATCCCCGATAAGTGCACTCGATTAACCATGTCCTTTGCCTTGGTATTCAACTCGAGCCAACCTTTTGGGTAACAAACTTTGAGTTTGGTAGGTGAATTTAGAGACCGTTTGGACATGCGAAAGATTTTAGATATCAGGATTTGGGCATAGAGTAAGGAGATGAGGTGCCTCGGTAGGAGAGTGAATTTGGAGAAAAGATTCCTTTAGAAACCTAGAGGAACAGGCAGACTCATGTAACGCACACATATCAAATAAGAAATGCATCCTATAATATGAACAATCGTTTCGCGCACGATGGTTTTGAGAAGTACTTTGTGCCACATGCATCATTTCATTTGCTTAACAAATGTTGAGCCTAAAAGATAATATTGCATTTATTGATCTTTTGTTACATTGGCTGATATTGAAACAGTGTAAGAGAAAGAAAACATTGATAGAAGGTTAGATCATGGCCAGGTGAATATCTTTATGTTGATCCTTCCCCATAAGATTCTTCTTCTTCTTCCTCGATCAAGTCTTCCTTGGACAAGTTTGCCTCTGATGAGTACCCTTAGAAGATGATATTTTCTACATCAGTTAAGAGCCGGGATATGTCAAATGTGAAGTTCTTCAACATTTCCCAAGCCTTTCTTCCTTTCTCCTCTATTTCTTTGTTTGCCACAGAGTTCATCCCCTCGCCAACCCATACTCCAATAGACTCTATGCGTTTTGTCAGGAGTTCTACCTTGCTGCGCCATTTGCCTTTTTCTTCATTCTTTGCTTAGACCAAGCTTTGTTTCTTTGCTATTTTCCCTTGTGCCCTTGTCAGTTGTTTGCGTAACCTTTTGTGCTCAGACTCTAACTCATCAGTATTCCTTTTCCTTTTTGTTGCTGAACTTGGTTGAATTGCCCTTGCTATGTCCTTTCTAAGCCAGTCTGGATAGTCTTCATCATAGCCAGCGTCAAACCTGTCTCGTCCAATAGTCTCGATTCCCATTCGTTGCCTTTATTTCCAAAGTTCCATTATTTTGTCTTTGAACGGTATCACTCCTCCGAGAATATTTGCCTTGAAATTTCTGATGTCTGCAATTTGAGGTACAGTCTGCTTTCTCCCTGCTTGTCTAAGTGTCCTTAAAGGAGTATATGGATAAACTCCTCTAAAGCCCACTAAGATGAGAAATGAGTCTTTTTCGGACCGTGTGATTATCGTTGTGCTGGGAAAGTAATCAAACATCCATTGAATGTTCTCAGGTGTCAATTGACAGAACATGTAGTGCCAATCGTTGGCGGTTATTGGTTGGTCCCATCTCCCAAAAGCATTGTCCATGCGGGCGGTATGAGTCAAGAGGTAGTTTTCTCTTGGTATGGAATGGAAAGCTTGGTCTGTGCTAGCCATCCTTTGCAACTGCTCCATCAGCCAAATTTGTAAAAGCAAATTGCAACCTTCAAAGAAACCAACGCCCTTCTTGCATCTTTCTAATGCTCGGTACATCTCTGCAACAATCATCAGTACCAAAGCGTAGTTCTTCTTAGTGTCTTTAAGTAAGACATCAGCAATTGTGACCATGCAAACATCAACTCGTCCTTTGTGTTGTGGGAAGACGACAGTTCCTAGAAAGCTGGTGACAAAAGCAAGTACCCTCCGCTCTTGCCAATCTGCCTGGCTAATGCTGAAATAGTTCTCGGATTCTTGAAATGCCTCTCCATACCTAAATTTTATATAGAGGGAAGTTAGAGAAATTCCTAATTGTCGTATGCTGTCTGTGCACAACTCAGGCTTAAACCCTACCATTTCGAAGAACTCCTCATGCATAATGTTCTTAGGCATCAAGACTTCTTCACTTTCAAATTGTAATTGAGTTAACCCACCTTTTTCTTCCAATAGTGGTGTCAACTCTACACTCCCAAAGTGGAAAACTACTCGGTCTTCATCCCAATAATGTACTGCCGCCTCTATCATCCCTTCTACTGTAGTGTATTCCATTAGTGAAACCAGGTTCTCTAACACCACTTTAACTCGGTCTTGTTGATCTATGCTTAGGTTTCCCCACCAATCTCTGAGCAACTGAGGGGTTTCGAGAACAATGTCAAATGTTCTAGTGGCCATGATCTTTTGGAAATGGTGAAGGGTGATGGGAAAAGGGAGAAGAAAAATGACTAGGATTCACTTTACTGTGAGCAAAATGATACACGTGTGGCAAAAGTTTTTGAAAACAATGCGATAAAGGATGTGTCGTTGTGAGTTGAGAACCCTTTAGACACTTTACAAGGAAATTGCTAATGGACTTGTGACATGCCAAGGATGTCAAGTCTTTATATAATGCTTAAAGGATAAATGTGCGTTATGTGTCATCCCGTCTATCAAGCGGTTGTTTCTGCTTCAAATTGGGCCTTCAATGCCTCTTTGGTTACCTTTTAATGCCTTTCAATAGCATTGAATACAAAATGATACCAATTGTTTAAGAAATAAACGGTCATTTATGATTCAATTTGAGCTTTTGACGCCTCTTGGGTAACCTTTGTGCCTTTGAATGGCATTGAATACATAATACTTTTGATTGTTTAAGCAATCATTTCTGATTCAATTTGGGCTTTTGACGCCTCTTGGGTTACCTTCACGCCTTGGAATGGCATTGAATACAGAATAATTTTGACTGTTGAAGCAATCATTTCTGATTCAATTCGGGCTGTTGACGCCTCCTGGGTTACCTTCATGCCTTTGAATGGCATTGAATACAGAATAATTATGACTGTTGAAGCAATCATTTCTGATTCAATTCGGGCTTTTGAAGCCTCTTGGGTAACCTTTGTGCCTTTGAATGGCATTGAATACAGAGTAACTTCCGACCGTGCAGGAATAAACAATCACTTCTGATTCACCTTAGGCTTTTAAAGCCTCTTAGGTTACCTTTGTGCCTTCGAATGGCACGGAATGCATAACAATGTTAATAAACGGTCTACATTTGCACGTTTAATCCTTTAAGTAAATGCAAATAAATCATGTCCTACGCTCCTTGGGGGTTAAAGACCCGTTCAGATTGTTTGAACAAGTTGGCCTATCAGACTTGAGAATAAGTCGACTAATGATATGCCATGATGCATGATTTCTAGCACCGCTATTGAGGAATGGATAGCTAGACCGGGATGTTATATCCTCCCAAGTGGACGACTCGGAAGCGGGAACGTCTCGGACCAAATAGATTCCAAGTCGTTCCCTCTAAAGGAATTTTATGTGAGGGAAGAGGGGATTGTAACCACCATGTTTTCAACGCACGACTTTAGAAAGTTGTCAGGAGTGGCGAAAGGTATGCATGATATGCACAAGTGTACAAGTTTTGAAATAAATGTACAAGTCAACCTCGGGAGTGGGAGTAAGACTAACACATAAACAAGTCAGATAATAATGCAAAGCATATCAATACACATAATAGGCATGCCAGGCGTCATATGATGATGCTTTTGGACGAGGTTGGCTAATGGACTTTAACATACCAAGGATGGTAAGCCTTCCTAATTTGATTATGGTATTTAAAATTGAAAGTGTATTTTGTATCATCCCAATTGTTCTCAGAAAATAATTTTATAAAATCATTGATTGTACTGTACGAATGTAGAAATAACATTTTTTTTTAGGTAAACAGAGATAATATTTGATCTTGCTACTTTAAAGGTAGAAGAAATTAATTTAAAATTTATGATTTTGTTTTCGTAAAATAGAACAAAAATTAATTTCGTTCATAACCCAAAAATAATTTTATAAAATAATTGGGTTCGTTTGAATAGATAATTGATTTTGTTATGAGAACCCACTTTTATGTGAACAAATGGTCTACATTAGACGCGTTCAACTTTAAATAAATGCACACATAACATATTCAAACATCTCTTAGGGTCGGAGACCCATTTGGTTCGTTCTAATATGGTGAACTAATAGACTTAGACATGGGCCGAAGTCAAAATTTTCCTAATCATGACATGATGCATGGTCCTAGACAAGAGTCTCCACTAAGAGATGGGTAATTCTAGACACGGTTCTCCAAGGCGAACGACCAAGGAGTGGGATCATTTGAAATTGTTGGCTGTACCACAGACCAACTATATTCCAAAATATCCTCCTAAAAGGTTTTTTATGGTGAAGCGACCGTGGGATCCACGTAATCTCCGTGTGTGTGTAAAGTGTCGTTTCCTAAGAGTGGGGGAAGTGTGAGTGATATGAACAATAATAAAGAAAATATAATCAAACAATTAAGGAATAAAACACATAAAGTTAAAAAATAAACCTTACTCCTGCAAAAAAGAAAAAGAAGAAAAGTTAGTATTGAAATAAATGAAAAGAAAATAAAGCAAATAAAGAATCCAAATATAAAGTCCATTATGGTTTGAACCTTAATTTCCCCGGCGGAGTCGTCATTCTGTCATACCCGATTTTGGACTCAACTTGAGGCGAGTCGGGTTTCGGATTTGACTGGGTAACTCGTTTGAGTTTAGATGTTGGAGTCGCCACCTAACATATTTTTTAACTAGGCGTATTAGGGCACCTATTTGTTTCTAGCTAATTTTACAATTAACTCCGAAACTTAGCCTATGAACCAGAAATCTAGGTAAGAGGTTCAGATTAACTCGAGAGGAAGGGGTTAGGCACCTCTCAAGCTCCACAAATGTTGTTACCCGGCCGGACTTGTAATTGTGATTCAAGATAACTAACTAAGCGAATAAACTAGACAAACAAATAAATGACTATTATGATATGTATAATGATTAAGATTGGATAAAAGGTTCTAATTCACTAATGGTCTTCTCCCTTAAAGGAGTGTACCTAACAAAATAAAACAAATTAGTTAGTGAATTAAAATGAAATAATAATAATTGAAAATATAATGAAGAAAGGTGTTTTTGAGGATGTCGTTTTCAAGACATTTATCCAAGTGTGCCTCGCAAAAGAAACAGATGAAATTAAGTTAGTAAATAGTAATGATAATAATAACAATAAACCAATAATAGTAATATTAATGAATAATGATAATATTAATAAAAAGTCCTTTTCTTCTAAGTATTTTATTCAAAATTAGGCCAGTCTTCCATCCAAATTTACCTCGAAAAATATAAGAAAAAGAGTTAGTAAATAATAATATTGATAATAATAAGAATACAGTAATAATAATAATATTATTAGTGGATAATAATAATGAAAATAATGATAATAATATTAATAATAATATTAATTTAAAATAATAATAATGCTAACAATAATAGTTTTAAAAGGGGAAGGGGATTTTTAAAAATGTCGGCTCAGGTGTGTATTTATTGGGTGGAGGTTAGGGACGTCGATACGGATGCGAACACGCCAGCCGGCCGTATTGCCATGCCAAGTACCGGTCTCATTACTCCATCACCGGCTCGTTTGTAGTCCTAGCTTATATACTTCATCATAGCATTTTGTTTTAGGGATACGGGAATGAGATTGTTTATTCGTTCAAATCAATAGGCCTCAAATAAATAATTATTTTCCTTGGCCGTAATTGTTTTAACATCCGTCAATTCATCGTCCGTCAATTTCATGTGTAGGCCTCAACATATGTAAAAATGTATTTTTTTCATTGTCCATAAGCAATAGGGTGTTGTACTGTTCAAATCAGTAAAGCATCGCAGGATCCAAGATTGTGATTTCTGCAAATAGTAGAAATTAATCAGTAGCACCAGGGATAAGAAGCATTGACTGTAATAACAAAAGAACCTCATAAGACTTGGTCAAACAGTGTGTCAAAGTGACACAAAAGCAGCAGTGAATCAACAATGGATCCAAACCCATGGCAAAACAGAGAAGGGCCATAACAGTAGTCGAAACAAATTCAAAGGAAGAGCAAAGGGAACGAGTCCACCTGAGAAACACAATAGCAGTGAATCAACGATGGAATAATTGAATGAAAGGCGGAGGAGCGACTGCCTGATGGCGTCGCTACCACGCCACTGCTCTGTTTTAATCACTAGTCACAGAAACATTATCGGATTCCGAGCTCTCCATAATCAGCCGTGTCAGGGGAGGATCTGCGAAAGACAAACCAAAAACACGAGAACAAACAGCACAGAGGTACAACAAAATTCAAAGAACAGTGAAATTTAATCGAGTCGACACAACGAGTCACTAGGAGGGGAGCAACGCCGGCGAGCTTTTCTGGCAGAACTCCGGCGAGGCTCGCGGCATCGCTGCCACCCTCCATTCTTGGTGCCTTCTTCTCCCATTACTTTAATTCCCCTCGATCTGGTTTGTGTTTGACATCTCATATGTGGGTGTGAGTTGTTCTGTTAAGGAAGAAGAAGACGAAGGGCTGGGATTTTGGTAGTTGTTTATACTGTGTAGAGGAGATGACAGGGTATTGGTGGCGTTGGAATATGTGTACTGTGTGTAAGTGAGTGTATTGGGTATGATCTTTGTGTGTTTAGAGGAGAAGATAGAGGTTCTCATCAGTGGTTTGTGTGTATGTACGTAGGTCATGTATCTCTGTTTTTGGTGGGAGGAGGTAATGGTGAAAATAGTGAGGAGGAAGTGGATTTAGCTGGGTGTGAGAGAGAAGAAGATGAGGGGTCTTGAAGAGAAGGGGGTCCCGTGTGTGGGGTCAGCTCGTGGGGTTGTTTTTTGTATGTTGTATGGTATGTATATGATTGGGGGAAAGGAGTGATTATTGAGGATTTAGGAGATATTAGGGGATTTTGATGAAAAAATCAATTAGGAAGATTGGGGGAAGGATTTTAGGAGATTATGGGGAAGATTTAGGAGATTGGAATAATTTAGGGGTGAGATTAGGAAAAGATTAGGGAGGGATGAACTTGGACATGGTTTTAGAAAAAGGGATATGTAAAGGACGTATTTGGTTAGGAAACTTGGCTAGGTTAAAAGAAAAATTATAAATGAATAAATAAAAAAAGTAAATAAAGTAAATAAAGAATTATGGGTTGTAATTTTGAAATATGGAAGAATTAATTAAAGTAATTTGGATACTTTAATTGGCCAATATTTAACTTAAAGGTGTAAAAATAAAATAAAATATAGATATACATATATTATAAAATGAACAAATAAATATTAAATAAAGTCAAATAAAATTATTTAAATATATATAATCACAAATAATTACTAATTTGCACAAATTGAAACAAACTTGACATGTAGCCTAAATGACGTAATTATATAATATAGCCACTAATATTATAAACGTACTAATTTTCAGAAAGTCACAGTATGATGCAAAAATTATGTAATATAGCCACACTTAAGGATATAATATATAAATACAGGATAATATGCGTAAATGCATGATTTGTAATGCACATTTTGCACAAATAGTCACACTGCACCCTTAAGTTGAATTATGGTCGATTTTAGAAAAAAGGAGGGACAAAATTGGGTGTCAACAATATGCACACATATAAATAATGTGTACACATAGATATTTCATGTACACATAAGATATATGTGTACACATATAAATTATGTGCGCACATATAACTTTTGTGTACACATATATCTTTTGTGTACACAAAGAAATGATGTTTGAAAAAATGTAACTAATCAATATCTCTAAATCATTTACATGTTGAGGAGGGCACAAGGACTTTCCATCCTGATATGAATCTCAAGACCTTTATGGAGGAACATGGGGAGTTCACCGTGGCCAAGGTCACACAAAAAAATCCTCCCTTTCCGGGGATATGAAGAAGTTTCGAGAGGCTTTGACTAGTCTGGATATATTGGATGAATTTAAAAGTTCGGTGTTTGGGAACTTGTTGGGTTTGAGTGATAAAGCAATTTTTCCTCCAAAATTAGTCCATGGGCTCTGATTGCGGACCATAAAATGCAAGAAGACAAAGGAGGTATGGGTCAAATTTAATAGACTCCCTGCTCAGTTTGGACTAAACGAATTTGCTTTTATGATGGGATTGTCCTGCCATGATTACCCTAGTGATGTTTTTTTGGATGATGTGAAAACGAAGGAGGTATGCGCGCACAAGTGTTGATCCTTTATTTGTCATGTTGGCTCATAGGCCTACCACATTCTTTGCCAAGTATCCTTGGGGGAGAAAAAGCTTTGTGATGACAATTCAGAGCCTAGTCAAACCATTGTCCGTTGAAATAAAAGGATACAACCTGTATGGCTTCCTATGGGCATTCGTTGCATGGGCATATGAAGCCATTCCATGCCTTCGGCACCCAGAATTTGATGACAAACCCAGAGAACCAAGGATGATAAGATGGATCCCTACCAAGCACGAGAGGGAATGTGATCATATCCTTCACCATGTTGATAACCCAGTTAGTAATTTTTCAGTTATCATCCATTTGGTGTTTACGTATAGTTTATATGTGTACACAAATTACTTATATGTGTACACACAAGTAAAATATAAGAATATATTACACATAGTTCTTTATGTGTACACATAACATATATGTGTACATATAACTTATATGTGCACACGTATGTTTTATTCCTGATCTTTTTTTTTTCTAATTCAACTTTTTTGTGATGGGGTTGCAGGTGGTGAGCCCATTCCTTGTGCCTACTCCAAGGGAGAAGAGAAAGGTTTTCATGAAAAATTTGTTGCCATTTGTGGATGAGGAGGATGAGTTGATCGATCAATTGACAAAGACTTAAAGGTGCGCAAAATTTGAGGCTGGGGGATGTTGGTGGTGGTGACAGAGCTGTTACAGTTGTTGGTGTTGATGCAAAGGTTGTTCCAGAGCATATTGATAGAAGAATGGATGTTTTACCAGAGCAAAGTGATTGAAGAATGGAACTTGTTCCAGAGCTAAGTGCTGATGGAAGAGGAGATATTGGAGATAATGTTGTTGGAGATAATGTTGTTGGTATGAGTGCTGACTTTTTTGATGGGAGGGTTAGAGAGAATGTTGACTGTAGTGGCGGTGGTTGTAGGCTTTTTGAACAATCTGGTGGATATGGAGGTAAGGCTGGTGAGAGCACCTCTAGAAGACATGGATGTATCAGGTGCTCATTATGTGAAGGATGTAAGGAGGAAAAGGAAAATGAAATGAAATTGTTGAAAGAATTGAAGGAAACCGTGGAATTCCTAAAAAGGTGTGCTGAGGAGAAGCCCAAGAGGGCTGTGTACCCTTCTAGGGCGCAGATGTCTCCATTTTGCATCATTGAAGAAGGCGAGGGCCACAAGGGCAAAGGCAGCGAAGGTGACAAGGGCTAGGGGAACCAGGCCAAGGGCTGCAGATGTTCAAGAGCAAGAGAGGCAGCCTATTGATCTTTATAGACCAGTTGATCCAGCTAAAGAGACTGTTTTAAATGAATACATGAAGGATAAAAACAAGGAAAACGTCTTTTCCTGGGTCACGAGTACAACTACCTCGACTTCCAAGATATAATCCGCATGAGAAAGTGGATGGAGAGTCAGATACACTTTTCTCTATCTATGTACCTTTTTTGTGTACACGAATGATTTATGTGTACACATATTATTTATGTGTATGCATATTTTGGTATTTATACACATCAAGAATATGTGTACACAACAAGATTATGTGTACACATTAATAATATGTGTACGCATAAATGATCAGCTTGTAGACATGCATACTCGCTCAAATATGTGACTGTTCTTTTTATTAATTATCATCTTACATGCTTATATTCATCTTTGTTTTATTTTTCCATTATCATACAGCATGATGAAATTTTAAACTTGATGCGGAGAAGGCATAAGGAATTCCACAGGCACTATAACAAGACCAATGTGACAGTGGATATGAACTTCTGTACCAAATTAACTGCAGCGCACAATGCTTTTATAAAGGATGCTGGTGAATTGGGGATTTCATTTGATGATTGTATGAAGTTGAAGAAATGTGAGGAGGAGCTCCTGGATTATGCTAGTGGAAAGATGTCTTACCTTGGTGGGCGTAAATGGGATGGTGCGAAGAGGATTTTTACTATCCTTAACATTGATAATGAGCATTATCTCACATGCGTCTTTCCACTTGAGCAGGGAAAGATTAAGCTTTATGATTCCAACATGGTTGTATAGGGAAGATGCATTAGCTCCATTTGTCTTGCCCATTACGATTATGTTCCCAAAATTCTTGTGTGATTGTGGTAAATTCAAACATTTACCAGAAGCTATCTTTGATGCAGATTTGTGGGGTTATGAACGAGTCAAGAATCTACAAAGGAACGAAATAGGTACTGCGTGTGGAGGGTATTCACTTATGTTCATGAAGTATCTCTTGATAGACACCCCAATGACGTTGCTGCATGATAGTTCAATGGAAGATATGAGAAAGAAGTGGGTTGTAGACATATTCTATGAGGAAATGGAGCTTTAAGTTGTGTTGGATGAACTAATTTGATTGGTCTGTATGGATAATCTTAATCTTTTTATGTTTGTTGGTCTGTATGGATGATTTTCTTTCTTTTTAATTTTAGTTTTTGATGTCGTGGTTAAACTAAACCTTACGACTAATATATTGCATGATGTACATGATCAGCTTTCTTTTATGTGTACACATGTTATCAATGTGTCGTAAAAACTTGCCTATTTCCTCCTGTCTTTCACACGTCTGTCCTACACATATATATCTTGCTAAATTTGTACAAGTATTTCCTACACATAAAATATATGTGTGCACGTAGTTAATATGTGTAGGTAAATTCTTAGCTAATTTGCACACGTCTGTCCTACACATATATTTCTAGCTAAATTTGCACAAGTATTTCCTACACATAAAATATAAGTGTACACGTAGTTAATATGTGTAGGAAATTCTCAGCTAATTTGCACACATCTGTCCTACACAATTATATCTTGCTAAATTTACTCAAGTATTTCCTACACATATTAATTACGTGTACACATAGTTAATATGTGTACACATATTATAAAATGTGTACACATAAATTAAATGATTTAGTGCAGACGGTTACATTAATTAATTAAAATGAGGCAGTTATGTAAATACAGAACGGTTAAATATTTAGTGTAGTCGTTTCGTTTCATAAAACCTAAGGCAACCCTTCAAGATACCAATCAGATCATAGTCAATAATGAAAGGATGCAGCCCTTCACATCCTTTCACTATAAATGGACGAACATACTTTCCCACCATCACACACGCTAAAACAATAGCAATAACTACAGGAAACACTGAAGAAACATCATGGCAAGACGTCAAATTATAAAGATGGAAGACTTGAAGAGAGACCTTGATGATGTCAAGGAAGCCCTAATAGAAGCAAGGGACCGTCAACTTATGGATATTCGGAGGATTAAGAGGATTTTTTAACATCTCCTAAAAGCACAAGGCAAGTCCTTGGCCGACATATATTTCACTCCGCCCAACTCTCCTTCTCCAACTAGCAGTGGACCTTAGATTAAGCCATGTAATATCCCCTTTGTTATTTTAATATTTAATAAATAGTTTATGGTGAAATCCCCCTTGTTATGGTTAGTCCACTTGTTATTGTAGTTCCCTCATTGTTAGGATTTAACCTTTGATATATATCGTTGTTTTAGATATTGTGAAGTATGATTATAAATATTTGAATCAATCTTATGTTGCTCAATAATCATTTATTCAATATACAGTATTCTCTTTTCGTGTGAAATCAAACAAGCATTGTTCAAAAGTTCACACATATATTTGACGTGTACACATATTCACATAGTGATGGTCAACTATCTCAAATCTTGGTTAATTGGAGTGCCTATAATGGTGAATCCATGTTCCTATGTTATAATGTAAGTGGTTTGAGTGTTTCATTGAGTTAACATGCATTCCCTATCATTGGAGTAATGACTTGTTTGATTCTAGCCTTTTTATTAGACAAAAGTTGACATAGTGATGGTAAACTATCTCAAATCTTGGTTAATTTGAGTACCTATAATGGTGAATCCATGTTCCCATGTTATAATGTAAGTGGTTTGAGTGTTTCATTGAGTTAACATGCATTCCCTATCATTGGAGTAATGACTTGTTTGATTCTAGCCTTTTCATTAGATAAGAGTTGACATAGTGATGGTCAACTATCTCAAATATTAGTTAATTGGAGTGCCTATAATGGTGAATCCATGTTCCTATGTTATAATGTAAGTGGTTTGAGTGTTTCATTGAGTTAACATGCATTCCCTATCATTGGAGTAATGACTTTTTTGATTCTAGCCTTTTTATTAAACAAGAGTTGACATAGTGATGGTCAACTATCTCAAATCTTGGTTAATTTGAGTACCTATAATGGTGAATCCATGTTCCCATGTTATAATGTAAGTGGTTTGAGTGTTTCACTGAGTTAACATGCATTCCCTATCATTGGAGTAATGGCTTGTTTGATTTTAGCCTTTTCATGAGACAAGAGTTGACATAATGATGGTCAACTATCTCAAATCTTGGTTAATTGGAATGCCTGTAATGGTGAATCCATGTTCCTACGTTGGATCAATCTTATGGTGCTATATTATCATTTCTTCAAATCAAATTGTGCTTTTGGCTGTGGATAAAGTTGATAATGTTCAAATGTACACACATATTAATTATGTGTGCACATAATCCTAATATGTGTACACATATCGATTTTATGTGTACACATAATAATATGTGTAAATTCTTATATTTTTATAATCTATCTACGCATCAACAAAATGTGTACACGTCAAATAAGATGTGTACACATATTTTTTATGTGTGCACATATAATATATGTTTACCGTACTTTATTATTTTTAGTATTCCTATCTAGCATGTTAGAATTTGTTTGTCCGTTTTACGAGGAAGGATAAACAAATATTTTCAAATGTGGACGAACAAGACATTATAATAGAAAAATAGATAAGTTTACAAATCATAGCAACATTGATTGTTCAACACAATAGTTTACAAATATAAGAAATGAACATATATGATTTTATGAAACAATACTGTGACCTCCGAAATGTACAACCCTCAGCTGGGGACATGTTGTTTTCTTCTGGCCAAGTCTCTTGCATATGGCACATCTATTTTTCCTACTTCTAAATGCTTCACCCACCGAAGGCATTCGCTTGGTCTTCCTTCTTCCGCGTGTTATTTTCACAAAATGCGGCTTTATCTTCCTCTCATAAAGCTCTTGTGGTGCATTCCACAACTCCTCTGCAATCATTGGATAGACTAAGTTGTTATACGCAAGAATGCATGCATTTGTGGAATAATACCCCGATGTGTAGTGGTATACCTCGTTCCCATACTAGAACTCTCCACCATATCGACATCTTAATGCTACCATAGCATGTGCATAAGGTAGTTCGTCTAAATCAAACCTCCGACAAGTACAAGTCCTTCTAATTAGATCGACACTAACAACCTCATCCCCAGTACTGACATTGTACACATCATTGCCAACGCAACAAACATAAAGCTTGTTGCCCTCTGTGACATTTTTCTTTAATATTTTTTCAATTGCAGGAACACATGGCTTTGTGTGCTGTAGGAACATGGTACGCCTCTGATGAAATTTTTCAGAAATATTTCTCAAAATTGCATTGAACATTGAAACAATGGGATATTCTCTTTCATCATTTAGCATTGCGTTAACTCAGCAATGTCGGAGGTCATCACACCAAACCTACAGTGATAATAAAACAGTAATAACTGATTTATATAACGTGTATATATGATTCTGCATTTATTTAAATGACTACACATAAGACAGACGTGTACACCTATTATATACGTGTACACATATTAAATATGTGTACACTTATATAATATGTGCACATAAATTTCTAAATTTTGAATAATGACAACACTCTTGTACACATATATTATATGTGTACACATAAAATTATGTGTACACGTATAGATTGTGTATACATGTATGGTTTGAGTGTAGAAATTCCAAGGCATATGACTACACATATAAAGGGTGTGTACACATATATATAATATGTGTATACATAAAAGTATTATGTGTACACGTCGTGTATGTGTAGTAAGTATTACCTGTGATCTGAAAAGAAGGCTCTGCTCCAGCGCTCAAACTCAACTTGTTCAAGATATGTGGCAACCCTTGGACTTTTAGAACGAATTTGGCTGAAATGTACCTCGAACTCAGCGGTTGTATATGATTCGGCTGCTTTATAAAAATAGGATACAAATTCACCACAATGAAGCTTTGTACGAATACTTTCAGCCAAGTGCCACTTGTAAACTCCATAACGAGCTTGTGGAAAATACTTTGAAACTGCTTTGGGGATGCTTGAATGCCCATTAGAAACAACACACAACTCATCAGTGCTTGGGACTATACCGACTAAATTTTCAAAGAAGAAATCACAAGAAGCTTGGGACTATACCGACTAAATTTTCAAAGAAGAAATCACAAGAGGCATCACATTCCACGTTTACAACACAAAATGCTACATGAAAAATATGCGACTCCGAGTCTTGCGCCATGGTAGACAACAAAACTCCCCCGTACTTTCCCGACAAATGAGTTCCGTCTACAGTGATGACTTTCCTCATATGAACAAAACCCCTTATCCATGCACCAAGAGATACAAAAAAAAAATACATGAACCTTTGATTTTCATCAATCTTCAACACTGTATGTGTACCCTCATTTGTCATCCTAAGCATATAACGGTACGCATCCAATATCGCATACCCCTGCTCCTGAGTTCCTCTTGTCATAGCCTTTGCAATAACAGTCCCCATTCGACACTTCCAATAACTAATGTTACAACCCAAATCCCTACGGACTGCAGCTTTAACATCCTTTATCGATATACCTTTTCCCTCTTCAAAACTACTTTTCAAATATGAACCGATGAGTTCCGCAGAGGCGTGTTGGTGATGACTTGAAAGATGCTCTAACCCGTACAAATGCTTGTTCATGTACACAGTAATGATAAACCTATCATTGTCTATGTACTTTATAGCACGAATCCATCACTTGCAATTAGGATTTACACATCTCACACAAAAATCTTTTTTTGTATTCTTCACTTTCTTGAAACAAAAATTCTTCTTCACTCCAGCAAGCTGCAAGGCATTTGTCAATTCCCGCTTGTTTATGAAGGTTATTTTTATCGGTGTCGTCGTCATCCCCGTCTCTTTGAAAGCTTCAGCCTGCTTCAACACCTCCTACATTGACCGTACTGCTCCCAACTACTGGAGTTGGACTGAATTCTAGTTCTTTTTCTTCTTCATGTTGGTCTTGTTGTTGTTGTTGTTGTTCTTCTTCTTCTTCTTCTGCTTCTGCTCCTCCTCCTCCTTCACGTGCTTCTCTAACATTTTCTTCTTCAGCCCCTTCATTCGATGGAATTTCCATATTCAATGGAACTTGTAGATCCATGTCATCCCATCTACTAGTAGAAAAGTCATCACACATCCCATTATTACGCACAAGTTGTTTATTTGAAACCTCCACTGACCTATCAGCCAAAGATACCCTTAAAGTAGGCTTATTTCTAGATCCATCGACATCGGCAAGGTAAACAAGGAGATCTTCGTCGTTCTTTATTTTACAAGGATGGCTCTTTTGCTTTGAAAAGATGCTAAGCATGTATGTAATGCAAAGATCATTTGGATCATGACTTCCCCCACATCTAGTAATGATCTTGTGAACCAACTCAGAATACGTAACATCGTTATTCAAAATAACTGGTACGGTCTTCCTTGTCGTCGAAATCCACCTAAAATATTCTGGGGTCTCAATCCATTCACCAAGAAAATCAACTGCTAACAGTAGTATACCCATTTATGGTGAAAAAAATAACTGGATGAATCAGAAATTGGATAGGCATTAGAGCTTGAAAACACAATTGAGATGTGTACACATAAAGTAAAATGTGTACACATATTATGAAGATGTGTACACATATATTGGACGTGAAAAAATAAAAAGGATGCAACGTCATCTGATGTGTACACATAATATAATATGTGTACACATATTCTGTTGACGTGTACACATATATTTGATGTGTATTACCAAAAAAGGATGCAACGTCAGCTGATCTGTACACATATATGAAGATGTGTACACATATAAATTATGTGTATACATATATTTGATGTGCAGGGTGCAACTTAATCTGATGTGTACACATCTCGCATTATGTGTATACATTCTTACATATGTGTACACATTTATTCTTTGCATTCGAACACAAACGACCCAGAATTTACAGTTTTTCAAAAAATGCAGAAACAAAATCAAGAAATCAAAAAACGACCTGAATTATACAATATACCACACTACACACTTACCAGAGCACCTTTCAAGTGAAAAACAAGACAGATCTTCAATTTTGAACAAAAATCACGGAAAAAATTTTGGAAAAGCTTTTGGATTTATATTGGAATGGGTTTTAGAGATGAAGAAAGCTTAAAATACACTTTAATGGAGGATAGATTTTAAGCGAAAATGAAAAAAAGAGGGCGAGAATTTTAGGCGCTGCTAGCGCAGCTAAAATTTTGGGGAAGAAGAAGAAGAGAGAGAGAGAGAGAGAGAGAGAGAGAGAGAGAGAGAGAGAGAGAGAGAGAGAGAGAGAGAGAGAGAGAGAGAATGTAGGTTTTATTGCCATTTTTGGCTATTCAATTCAAATATATATGGAGGGTCCTTTTGCACTTAGTGAAACGTTAGGGGTGGTTTTTAGGGGACCCCGATACCACGCTTAATCACTAATTATAAGGGTGTCCCCCCACCCAATTCTTTATAACTTTATCCCCTTTTTTTTTTTGGGGACTCATATGTCCCCCTCACCCAAATCTCCCTAGTTTCTCTCTAATACTCCCTCCGTCCCAAAATAAGTGTCTACTTTTCCTTTTTAGTTTGTCCCAAAAAGAGTGTCTCTTTTCATATTTGATAACTCTTCAATTCCAAGATTTGTTTTGGACCACAAGATTTAAAGATACTGCCCACATTACACACAACTTTAATCTAAAGATACTTCCCTATTTTCTTAATCTCTGCACCAAGTCAAACTCAGACACTCATTTTGGGACGGAAGGAGTAACTCATGTTCATCTCCCTGAATTTCTTTGTTAAATTGCTACATCATCTGCGCTACAAATTGGTCTTCCATTTAAAAGATCAATTTGAGGGGAACTTTATTTCTTAACATTATTTTGTTTGTACTTGGAGATGATGCAGCTGATAAAACTGAAAACTTTTGCATGTGGACCTGTACTATGGTATATCTTCTTGGAAGGGATATATTCTAAAAATGTCCATCTTTATGATTTTGTAAGATATGTTTATGACATAGGTTCTAGACAATGTCTTGCTTATCTTGTAGTGGGCTGATGCTAGACAAATATGGGTAATATCACAAAGTTGGCTTATATTTTCGCATTACTGTTTTCTAATGAATTTTTGCTTAGTAAAATCTTAATTTGACTATACAATATCAATTTTTCATAACAGTCATAGTTGATGAGAGAAAGTTGAAAAAGAATGAGCGAACAAGCAAGCCATCTGCCCAAAAAAATAAACAAGTTCACTAAAGATCTCAGATTAAGTACTACATGTCTTGATAGTGGATGATATTACGGTAGCTGATGTCTAATGAATTGCAGGTTTTGCAGTCGCTATTTTCCTTCATTTCCTATCTGGTGCATTGCTGCTTAAACACTTTTTGATACTTTGTTTTAAATTCAGGGAGCTATATGTTTTAAACAGTCTATTAGAGGATATAACAAATTTGCCGACCAACCTATATATTAGGAGTGTTCTATATCAGTTATAGACAAAATAGAATTGGACACTAATATCTCTCTTTAAATTTTTATACAAACTTGTTCTTTATCCATAGAGTGAAGACTCACGAAAAAAAGAATGACGTGGAAAGGAATAAAATGAACATATAGTCGACCTGTTGGGGTTCTCTCAATTGAATTCTCGTGGTTTGTTTGTGAATTTCTTTGCCTCTTTGGGGTCCGTTAACTCTGGTTTTCTCTGTGATTTCTGGACAGTGTATTATGCCTAAAGCAGTGACGTATTGATCAAATGAGTGTCTTGTATTCTCGACACGGTGAGAAATTGACACTAAAATCGTTGAATGAAAATCTTAATGATAAAATATTAGTTGTACTAAGATCAACATCTCAAAGTATCTAAATAGGTTTTTATTATTCTCGATCCGCTCATATTTTATACAAGAACAAAATATTCACTAAGTTAGATGATGGTAATATGTTGTTTTTCTCATAAGTCACAAGTACATATCGGATGTGAAAGCTGTGAAATATTTCATTATGCCTTATAAATCTTTGCGGTTGCTACTCCTTCCTCTCTGTATGTTTTGACTCAAAATACTTGAAGTACAGTTTAAAAATTTCTAACAGATGGAAAATGTTGGGCCTGTGCATTAGCACGGGCAGCCCACCTCTAGTTATTTATAAATAGGAGAATGACAAACTCTAATAAAGGCACAAAAGATGATCATCGCACTAATAATGGATATTTTTTACTTTTAAAGCAACAAAACTTTTTGAATATAAAGTAAAATATTGTCCGGAGTTATATCGAGACAAGCAGTGTTTGTCCATACGCGGCCTTTCAATATCGAGAAAAGCATAACCCTGTGCACCTTTTATAGTGATAAAGAGCTATGAGTGTTGCTTAGTAGTGCAACGAGCCTAAATATCTAAAGGAAGAAGTTTGAAAATAATGGTTTCTTTGAAAGAGATAAAATGTGCATTTGATGCTATGAGATGGATGTACTTATGGAAAAAAAAAAAAAGAAGAGACATAACTTTAAAAAAAAAATAGAAGAAAATTTGTTTACTTAAGTAAGTGAAATATGAAGTACTCCTACAAGTAGTCCCACCTTAGCTTAAAGAAGTGATAGAATGTTGAAATAAATGGTGATGTCAAGAAATATTATGAGTAGAGGTAAAGTGTGAAAACTAATATCATGTATTAAATTGCTTGGGGAGGTCAGTCACTACTATCTATATCTATCCTACCGGCTTCAAAGCCTACATTACAACCAAAAGAAGTCTTAGTTAGTCTTAGCCAGGTAGATAGACATTAGTCCAGTCCTACACTAAGAGCAAGCTTACGGTAAATCTTATATCGTATGTAAGTTCTTTTCTAAGAGTGACTGCTTTATTCTTTTTTTTTTTAAGTGGATATCACTAAGCTCAGGGCCTAGTGACAAATTTTATTAGTAAACCAAAACATACAGAAGTCTTTACAAAGAACAAAAACAAAAACAAATAAATTGTACAAACTTAATTGAGTAACTAGTACACTCCTATGTACTTGCTCTTGAAAACTATTTCTCCAATTGGGTTGAGCATGATAACATGCTAATACCATCAATATGAGAAAATATTTTCCAAAAAAAAAGTACTCAACAAATGGTACACTAGATGCTAAAAAAGACTCGTAAATGACTAAATCTATGTAAGTAAGTAAATGCCAAACAATGCACACTTCTTCCAAATGATGTTGCAACTCGTCAATGTGTCCAGTAATCCATACCTCTAATTGTTTGTCCTCGTGAAAATGCAGGCCTTTGATCGCCAAAGTTGAGTTAGCAATCAATGAGCAAGAGAATATCACGTGCACCCGTTCACAGCTGGCATTGACACAAATCAAGAGCAACAAACAATTGCTAGGAGCTGATGCCATGAAGCTGCAAAAAAGTAACAATATAAGACAAAGGTGAGCCCGTAACAGTGTAAATCGATGAGTATAACCTCTCTTTGCGATGCCCAAGAGCAAAAACTGAACAAGCGTAACATTCAACAAGTAGGAACTGTAAGAGAAGCTGATCCAAAAGCGTGGTGCCCTCTTCACGATCGAAGAATGTGAATCTAGCAAAACCATGAAACAATAGTACCTACAGCTTCCTTGAATTTGTAATGCATATGTGATGACTCGCTTGAGCTCAAAAAATTAAAACCAAGTGTGTATTTGTATCCTTTGAATCTGCTTCCCCATGTCAAAACAAAAAGGCAAGCAGCTTTCCCATGTCAAGAAAAAAAAGACGAGCTGAAACAATGCAAAACACGAGCCAAATGTTCCTCGTGTCGCATGGAGAGTGTGACCCAAATCGAAACAGCGCCCAGTGCCTTCCACGCGCAACACTGCCTATTAATCGCGCAGAAGTCCAAAGCCAAATATTACACCACGCGACGCACGAACTAAACCTGGAAGAATAAATAGGCTGCCTCAAAAAGCCACAAGTAAAACAAGCAGCGAGCAATGCTAATGCTTTGTACAACCTGCAAAAGGAGCAAACATTGTTAGTAAAAAATGTAACTCCTTCCTTATGATCTTGTTGCTCCATGTTTAATAATCTTTGGGCGAAATGTTGGTATTTGAGCCTTATCCCAATTCAAAATTGTCCTCCCCGTCATATTCAAATCCAAGAAACTATGGAACTCTTGATCCTCGACCTCAAATGCCAAATTCGCCATATGATCAGCCAAGCAATTCCCCTCTCGATAAACATGAACAAAGCTAAAATCACCCCTACACTTCATGTCTATTATTTCCTCAACAACTACACAACATCCCATTTTCCTTCAATGATGTTTTTGAGTAACAACGAGTCTGTCTCAATGATTATAGGCAGCGTAACATTGTCGATGCAATATTTCATTGCCTCTTTGATCGCTACTGCCTCAGCGCGCACATTAGTGCCTTCTCCTATAGATTTTGCCTTTGCGAACAACAAATCTCCCACCTCATTACGTAAACAAAACCTATAGGAACCCTGCCCAGGATTGCCTCGACTTGCACCATCCGTGTTACACTTTAAAATACCCACGACATGACTGTTCCAACAAACCTTGACATACCTGAACTTTGGAAGAAAATCTTCGAGAAATTTAACCATAGAAGGCCAATCATTAGGAGCTAGATGCATACCTGGATAATGCACCACCAAGAACTTGTGCAGGTTCCAATTGATTTCATTAACAACACGCTGAAAAGAAACTTTACCTCCATGAGCTACCGTATTGCGTCTCTTCCAGAGTTCCCACACAACAAAAGCGGGAATAGCTTGACACATTAACCTCAGCCAAGGACGTTTTCTACATTGCCACCACTTGTTAATCACTTGACGAAATCTCCAATCTTGAATCACAAAATCCACTGCATTTGCATAATACGACCACACACTCTTGGCAAAGGAACTTGTGATAAATAAATGTTCACTAGTTTCCTCCCTAGGATGCAGGTAGCACCAACAACGTGAAGGTAAGTTGAAACCAATTCTCTTCAACTCCTTGTCTAAAGGCAGTTTACCCTTCCAAGCACGCCAAAGCATAAAGGAAATTTTGAAGGAATACCCTTCAACCACATAAGCTTATACTCCTCTTTCACCTTACATTTGCCCCTTATATAGTTCTACGCGCTGCTCACCGTAAAAAGACCATTGGAGGTGAGTTCTCATGATGCGAAATCCCTTGGTTGCGCTACATTTCCAGGCTGAATATAATCTATGATATGTTGAGCCAAGTCACTAGGTAAAGCCTCAAATAATAGCTGCACATTCCACCCATTTGGAGTAAAAAAATCCTTCACCACCTTCAATTCCTCCCTACTATAAAATCTACGAGGGAACAACAAAGTACAAGGCACCTATTCGCGACCAATATCATACCAAAAATGTGATGATCCTTGCTTCACATGCCAAATAATCTCATGTTGAACCATTTCCCTAACAAGCAACATCTTCTGCAAAATAGGAGAACCATCAGTGTACGGCACAATAGAGTAATGCATTTGCTTACAATACTTATTGGCCATAAAAGTACCCCAAAGAGAAGTTTTCGTCCTAAAGTTCAACCATAATTTTGCAAATAAAGCATTTGCAACATCATATAAGGATTTAAATCCACACCTCCCTCAGCTGGTGGCTTGCACAAAGTGTCCCAAGAGGCCCAATACCCCCTTTAGTTTAAAGCCATCCATTTTAAGCCAAAATTCTCAATTTAGTAAAAGAAGCTTTCCTTTAAACAATTAAAATTAAGGAGCTAAACTTGAAACAAAATGCATGTGAGTGGGTTGTTATGCCAATTAAAGAAGGAATGGAAACTGAAGGGTTAAAATCAAAATGGGTATATTCAATCGTCCTATAAGTGCAAAACCCTTCAGCTGAAATAGCTTCCGATAAAACGGCTATATCTAAAATGAGATATGCAAAATAGATTTGCCATGCAAAATATGGAATGAAGTGGGCTCAAGTGGGTTGTACAGTTTTTGCCAATATTTGTGAATTTCTTAAATGGCCCACATTTAAATTTGATTTTCATTCAAATTTCAATAATTTTATGTAAGAATAATGCTTCAAATTAAAAAAAAAAATTGAGAGTGATGGTTAGTTGCTAAATTTGAAAACAAAGTTCATTACTGTTGTCAATATTAAATGGTATTAAACTTAAGGACAATATATAAGTGAGCCTTAATTAGAGACATATTTAAATGTTGGAGATAATGGATCTATCCTAATAAATGTTTGAAATTAATACCATTCAATATTGATAATTTTAAGTGAGTCAAAGCACAATCCACGCTTACATTCCCTTAACAAAATTAAGGTCCGAGGTTTACACGGAAATTCATTTATATTGGAGATTCGATCGGACAACGTGTCCGCGGTTAATATTCGATAGAGCTTACGTCAATGAACGGACGACTATCACCATAATCAAAGCGTAAAAAATAAAAATGGCAAAATACAAAAAATATAATTTAAAAAGTTAGAATACGATAATAAAAGAAATGTCATACCCGATTTTGGACTCAACTCGAGGTGAGTTGGGTTTCGGATTTGACTGGGTGAAATCGTTTGAGTTTAGATGTTGGAGTCGCCACCTAATATAATTTCTAAGGCCTATTAGGTCACCTAATGTCTAAAGTCAAGTTAAACAGGTCTACTAGTCAAATCAGAGATTCTATATAGGTAAGAAGTCCAAATGAATCGGGGAAAATGGTGTTAGGTACTTCCCCGAGTCCCACAAAAGTGGTTACCATCCGAGTCTTAATTTTGGGATATAAACAGTGTATATTGTCGTACATATCAACTTGGAATTTTATCATTTTAATTAAAGGTATAATATGCTTGCACATGCAAATAATTTTCACATTCGGCCTATGTTAAAGCCTAATCGTGTGTACGGCCTCTAATGTCAAAAAAAGTATAATCGTAAACGAGTGTTATCATACAAATGAGTGTTCAATCTCAACATATATAATTAACACATTTAGAAAAGAATATTTACATAAATAGTCTATTTTATAAGTAAAATTCAGATTTTAGCAAAAGGACAAAAGGGAGTTTGTTTTAAAATAAAATATTGGCCATTTAGGTTTGGTGTGACTCATTATTAATTGTCGAGCCCTAACCTTAATGACCCTTTTTGTGTAGGGGTCGGGTTTTTGAAATATATATATATATATATATATATATATAGAGGAAGGGAGGCTGCTTTTGAAAAATGGATTCATAGAAGCATATAAGAGCAAACAAAGGTTGTCGCACATAGTAGTACTTATATATAACTATAGACATGCAATTACATGACCTAAATGATAGTTATAGCTTTAAGAAAATATGTTTAAAGTGTATAAACGACCCCAAAGCTTTATACACCCCTATAAACTATTAGATTAGTATATAGGAGCGTTTTAAGTGGTTAAAAAACAGTTTATGCACACAAAGGGCCTTTTTTTTTTAAACATTTTTGTGCCCAAGTTATTTATGCAAAAGGGGCGACTGTAGTTTGCGGGAAGAGTCCAGATTAGATGCGAGTAGCACAAAATGGCCCATGTTCAAGTTAACTTTTAGATTTAATTACAAAAACAAGCATGCGTTCAAGTTCTGCTTTTAAAATCTGTTCAAGATATGTTATCTAAAGCTGTAAACAATCTATTATGATTCTATAAGCATGTTAAATAGATTAAATACTATCAATGATGCAACACACAAGAGTGGGAGTGGAGAATTAGCCCCTGGGTAGCCATATGGAGCATTTATAAACTGCATGTCCCTATTTTAAAGAGTAGAGACATGAAATCCTAACAATGTACACAGATGGACAGTTTCTAATGGAAGAAGTATAGGGCTACCAGTTCAAGATTGTCCAGTCCCCCAGAGTTCAAGATTAAACCAGTAGACAGCCATAAATTCAAAGTCTCAGCACCCCAACCCCAGAATCAACTTAAAAGAGTCCAAACACTTACTCTTTCAAGTCTCCAAGAGTATTCAGTAATTACCAGATTATAACTTGGCCAGTTAAGGCCCTTCAAATAGCCTGCAAGCATAAAATTAGCAAGGGAGGGGGGGGGGGGGGAGGAGAAGACCTGAGCTAAGGTCTATGTCCAATACAGAGGACTTGACTCAAATAAGCATGAAGCCTGTCTCTGTTCCCTACAGAAATATAGGTAGGACCCCCTTGTTTAGACAAGACTAAGATACTTGGTAAAAACACAACTAAATCATGCACTATTTCACAATAGTTAAAATCAAGTCAAGCACACTGATTTAATCAAACATAGACAAACAGGGAAACAATGTGCAGTGAGCATTTAAAGGAAAGAGAGAGTACCTTTGACAGTGAGTAAACAAAGAAACAGAGGCAGTTGATCAGGATTTATAGTGCAGGACCAAGTAAACAAACAAGGCAATTGCTTTTTTTCCCAGAAAAAGAACCGGAAGAAGAACTTAGGCTTCAGAAGGATACTCTGCAGCCTTTGTCCTTTATGCAGGGTGATATGTATGTGTGTTGTGTGCTTTTAGTGCTTAATGCGAAAAACTTTGTGTCTCATGAATGAAAGAATAGCGAGTTTATATAGTGAGGGATTGGAACTAAAGGTCTAACGGGTGAAGGCCAAGAGTGGCAAGGGAATATTGTTTCCCAAAATTTAGAGGATCCCATTAGGAAGACTTACCAAATTTAAATCACCCAATCCCTAAAATCAAGGCAAATCAAACCCTATAGCCAGTACAATCCCCCCTCCCCTCCCGCTGATCAGTAACCCATCCAGATTCAAAATTAACATACAAAAGTGTTTCCAATCAGTTTAGACTCGAAAAATCCCTTGGCAGACTTCACAAAAATCTCTAACTGACACTAAATCAATCAGATACTCAAGATTTCAAATAGGAATTTAAATTACATCAATCCAAGATTCTAAGACAACATTTTAGCATAACTGAAGTTGCTCAACCGTGGGAACATGATAGGTGACCAGGTTCAAGGGAAAGTATGTAGAACCACCATAAGTGAACAACAGATTCATTGGGGTTTAGTTAATAAAAACACAAAGTTCAAACTATGATAACATTACACTTAGGCATGCGAGGGTTCAAAATGTATTAAGCTAGAAATAAATAATCATAGAGGTTCTAAATCTGGCTAATTGATCGCATAACAGACAAATCATGTTAATTTTCAAAGGATTCAGGCAAACTTTAGGTATGTTATCACATTAATTCAAAAAATAACCAGAAAGAATAAAAAACAAGGAATTAGGGATTACCCATTTTCGAATCGGGTCGGGTCAGATTGACCCGTCTCGAATTGGGGTTGCAAAGAAAGGACCTTACCTTCTTCAGCTAGTAGAGTCGTTCAAACACGAATGGAGCCCCACCGGAGGCATTTTCCGGCAGTGGCGATTTGATTGACATAGGGCTAATCTCCCCTCGTCCAAACCTCATTGAAAGTGGATGGGTTATGTTGCGGACGACGAGGGGAATCCAAAAACACCATTAACCCCTAATTTTCACCGGCTCAAATGGCCTGAAAGATCATCGACAGAGATGGCGATTGGAATCGCCAAGAGAAGAGAGAGAGAGAGAGTCGGGTCCAGGGGTGAGAGGGGAAAATGAAGTTGGGGGTAGGGTTTTGGGGTGTAGAATAAAGGAAATTAAATTAGGTCGTTGGATCAAATCAACGGAGGGTTGGGACTGAGCCACGTAGGCACGAAGGTGGCAAAATAGGCTGATGTGTGTAGGTGACATGCAATATATGTGTATATATGTATTTATATATATATACTGTATATTTGGTGTATATTAGGCATAAAATAGGTATAAAAATAGTGTAAAATGGACTTAAAAATATAGGAAAATTAGGGAATTAATTTAAAAATGCTAGGAGGTTAAGATGCATAAAAATTGTAATTTTGAGGCTTAAAATAACTTTGGATAATTTTGTCAAAATAGAAGTAATTGCGATGGTTGTAACAATAGCTATGAGTTGAGACGACACTTTTGAAAAGGGCCTCAATTGTCAGGCTATTACGAGAGGGTAATTTGGAAGAAATGGACAAGGCAAGAGTGAATACACGACTGTCGTCAAAATTCAAGAACAGTTGATTTTGAAAATAGGAGGGACAAAATTGGGTGTCAACAGCTGCCCCTCTTTGCCCGAGATGATGAAAGAGACTTCGGGCAAAGACGTTGACAGTGCGGCAAATTTTGTCATGACTATAGAAGAGCCTTTGACTTAAGCAGATGTAGGGCATCATGCTGAAATGCTTCCTTTGCTCAGGGTGTGTTTCCTGCAATGAAAATGCATTTGCGACATAATGTATATATATAGAACGTACCTTCCGGTGAGCTAGATTGTCTTTCCAGGATTCTAGCAGAATGAAATTATTTCCGTCATGCCATAATTGAGTGTCTTTTGATGTCAAGTGTTAGATTCGACATCGGGCTGTATGCCCTCCGTCAGTGCATTGGGCTGTGTACCCTCCGCAAAAAATAAAATGACAAATTGATATCGGGCTGTGTACCCTTAATCGATGCTTTCGGTTGTGTGCCCTCAGCTAATTTAAAATGACAAATCGATATCGGACTGTGTACCCTCAATCGACGTTTCGGGATGTGTGCCCTCAGATAATTTAAAATGATAGATCGATATCGGGCTCTGTACCCTCAATCGACGCTTCGGGTTGTGTGCCCTCAGCTAATTTAAAATGACAAATCAATATCGGGCTGTGTACCCTCAATCGATGCTTCGTTTTGTGTGCCCTCAGCTAATTTAAAATGAAAAATTGATATCGGTCTGTGTACCCTCAATCGACGCTTCGGGTTGTGTGCTCTCAGCTAATTTAAAATGACAAATCGATATCGGGCGGTGTACCCTCAATCGACGCTACGGGTTTTGTGCCCTCAGCTAATTTAAAATGACAAATCGATATCGGGCTGTGTACCCTCAATCGACGCTTCGGGTTGTGTGCCCTCAGCTAATTTAAAATGACTAATCGATATCGGGTTGTGTACCCTCAATCGACGCTTCGGGTTATGTTCCCTCAGCTAATTTAAAATGACAAATCGATATCAGGCTGTGTACCCTCAATCGGCGCTTTGGGTTGTGTGCCCTCAGCTAACTTAAAAATGACAAATCGATATCCGGGTGTGTACCCTCAATCGATGCTTCAGGTTGTGTGCCCTCAGCTAATTTAAAAATGACAAATCGATATCGGGCTGTGTATCCTTAATCGACGCTTCAGGTTGTGTGCCCTCAGCTAATTTAAAATGAAAAATCGATAGGTTGTGTACCCTCAATCGACGCTTCGAGTTGTGTGCCCTCAGCTAGTTTAAAATGACAAATCGATATCGGGCTGTGTACCCTCAACCGACGCTGCGGGTTGTGTGCCGTCAGCTAATTTAAAATGACAAATCTTTCGTTGAAACGCTTCTGTTGTGCATTGTTAATTTAGGTATCTTTTGTGCCTGCATCCAAAGAAAGATTTGTGAGTTGTACGGGTGGTTTGTTTTGTGCATTCTCGGCTTTCTTGGCATTCGCTGTCCACGAGTGCTAGGATCTTGGCCGAGCTGATAGGGATATGCATAAAATAGTATATAATGCAAATGATTTTGAAAAACATTTATAAGAAAGGAAATGAAGTAAAATATTCTATCTCATTGAGTCACAAGTCGCGTTGTGTAAAGCTAACATTGTCGTCCTTCATGCCGTTTCAAACGAATTTTGAGGGCGCCCTCAAAATTCTGCCCCATTTTGCATTAGAAATTTTTGAGAGATCCTCAAAAATCTCAAAAATGGCTGCCCTAGTGTCAACTATGTTTGTCCTTTGGGAATTTTTTTAGAGTTCCTCAAAAATTCTGCCCCAGTGTTCGCTTTGTGGGAAAATAAATGATTTGTATTTATGCGACCGAACCTTGAATAGGTTGCCTACGTATCCCACTTGGGGAATCAGGTCTAGACGTAGTTCAGATTGCATAATGTATTTCAGAACGGGGAATCATTAATCACTACAAATCCTTATACATAGTATCTTTTAACAACATCTGAGTTGACAGGTTTTGGCCAGACTTCTCCATCCATTTCTTCCAGTATCAATGCTCCTCCATTCAAAAATCGGTGAACTATGTACGGTCCTTGCCAATTTGGTGAAAACTTACCTTTTGCTTGTCCTTGATTCGGAAATATCTTCTTTAGAACTAATTGCCCACGTTCAAAGAATCTCTCTTGAACTTTCTTGCTGAATGCTTTGGCCATCCTCCTCTGATATAATTGCCCATGACATATTGCATTCAATCTCATACCATCGATGAAGGCCAATTTCTCTATTCTTCTTTGGATCCACTCGGCATCTTTCAATTGTGTCTCTTGGATGATTCTCAAAGATGGTATCTCGACCTCTGCTGGTATCACTGCCTCGGTGCCATATACCAATAGATATGGAGTAGCCCCTATTGAGGTTCTCATTGTGGTGTGGTACCCTAATAGGGCATAGGGTAGATTCTCATGCCATTGTTTTGAAGTGCCTGTCATCTTGCGCAATATTCTCTTGATGTTATTATTGGCCGCCTCAACCGCACCATTCATTTGAGGTCTGTATGCAGTGGAGTTGCGATGCTTGATCTTGAAAACATCGCAGGTTGCTTTCATTAGGTCACTGTTGAGATTGGACCTATTGTCAGTGATGATGGATTCAGGGATGCCAAATCGGCAGATCATTTTATCACGACGAAAGTTCCACGCCACCGTCTTTATTACTGATTTGTATGATGCAGCTTCTACTCACTTGGTAAAAAAGTCAATGGCCACCAGCATGAAGCGATGCCCATTGGAAGCGCTGGCTCGATAGGTCTTATGACATCCATCCCCCAGGTGGCAAAAGGCCAAGGCGATCCCATAATGTTCAGTTCATTGGAAGGCACTCGAATCATATCTCCATGGACTTGGCATTGATGACATTTCTTCGCTTGCTTTATGCAGTCGTGTTCCATTTTCATCCAGAAATAGCCAGCTCTCAAGATCTTCTTTGCAAGCACAAAATCATTCATGTGTGGACCACACGTCCCAGAATGCATCTCTTCTAACAAATTAGCAGCTTCTTTTGTGTCTACACATCTCAACAAATCTAGATCGGGTGTCCTTTTGTACAAAACTTCTCTGTTTAGGAAGAAACCATTCGCTAACCTCCTCAGTATCTTCTTTTGGAGGCTTGTTGCATTCTTTGGATAACTGCCATCTTTGAGGAACCCTTTGATATCGTAGAACCAAGGCTGTCCGTCTGACTCTTCTTCCAGGTGATAGCAGTAAGCAGGTTGCTTCCTCACTGTCACGGGTATTGGATCAATGTAGTTCTTTTCAGGATGCTTGATCATGGCAGATATGGTAGCCAAAGCGTCCGCGAACTCATTTTCCAGTCTAGGTATATGCCGGAACTCTATGTTGGTGAATCTTTGCTTTAGCTCTTTTATGCACTCCAGGTACGGAAATATCTTCAGATTCTTCGCTGACCATTCTCCTCGTGATGAATCAGTAAGTCAGAATCTTCGATTGCCAGCAGCTCTTGTATGTTCATATCTACTGCCAATCTAAGACCCAAGATGCAGGCCTCATACTCCGCCATGTTGTTGGTGCAAGAAAACCTCAGTTTGGCCTTGACATGATAGTGTTGTTCAGTCTCGGAAACTAATACCGCTCCAATGCCGACTCCTTTGAAATTGACCGCTCCATTAAAGAATGACCTCCAACCGTCATACTCTTCGTTGATCTCTTCTCCTACGAACATGACTTTTTTATCAGGGAAGTAGGTGTGCAAAGGCTCATAGTGATCTTCCACCGGGTTCTCGACCATATAATCAACCAAGGCTTGAGCTTTCACCGCCTTTTGAGTGACAAAAAGGATGTCGAATTCACTGAGCAGCATCTGTCATTTAGCCAGCTTTCCAGTAGGCATTGGTTTTTGGAAAATATACTTGAGAGGGTCCATCATTGATATCAGCAACGTTGTGTAGGATGTCAAGTAGTGCCTCAACTTCTGTGGTATCCATGTCAGCGCACAGCACGTGCGTTCCAGCAATGTGTACTTGGCTTCATAAGGAGTGAACTTCTTGCTTAGACAGTATATTGCTTGCTCCTTTCTCCCAGTTGAATCATGTTGCCCCAATACACGACCAAAGGCCGAGTCTACTACAGACAGGTACAAGATCAAAGGTCGCCTACGCTCAGGTGGGACCCAGCACAGGCGGGGCAGGACAAGTACTCTTTTATTCGATCAAATGCTTTTTGGCAATTTCTGTCCACTCGATCACTGCATCTTTCTATCAACAACTTGGTGATTGGCTCACAGATTACGGTGGATTGTGCTACGAAACGGCTAATGTAATTGAGCCTTCCCAGGAAGCTCATAACCTCTTTCTTGCTTGTTAGCGGTGGCAATTCTTTGATCGCTTTGATCTTGGACGGATCTAGCTCGATACTCTTTCTACTGATGATGAAACCCAAGAGTTTTCCTGCCGGAACACCAAAAGCACAGTTTGCCGGATTTAGCTTCAGATTGTACTTTCGCAAGCAGTTGAAGAACTTGCGCAAGTTGTCAAGATGCTCCGAACTCTTCTTTGATTTGATGATCATGTCGTCTACATAGACTTCAATCTCCTTGTGCATTAGGTCATGGAACATAGTTGTCATTGCCCTCATGTAAGTTGCCCCAGCATTCTTTAACCCAAATGGCAGAACCTTGTAGCAATAAGTCCCCCAAGATGTAGTGAAATCTGTCTTCTCGGCATCCTCTTCATCCATGAGAACTTGATGATAACCAGCGAAACAGTCCACGAAGGATTGCAGTTCGTGTTTCGCGCAGTTCTCAATCAGGATATGTATGTTTGGCAGTGGAAAATCATCCTTTGGACTTTCTCTATTCTAATCTCTATAATCCACACAAACTCGGAGTTTCCCGTCTTTCTTCGGCACCGGGACAATGTTAGCCAGCCAAGTTGGATATTTGACTGTTTTCAGAATCCCCACATTGAGCTGCTTAGTTACTTCTTCACCAATTTTCAACAGAACCGATGACTTGAAAGTTCGGGCCTTTTGCTTGACTGGCAGAAAGCCCGGATTGATAGGTAATTTGTGAGCTACCACATCCGTGCTTATGCCAGTCCTATCGTCGTACGACCGGGCGAATACGTCCTCGTATTCTTTAAGAAACTCAGTATATCGCTTTTTTATCCTCGGTATTGAGATGCACACTGATCCTTGTCTCTTTTACAGTTTCCTCATCTCCTAAGTTTATCACCTCAGTCTCCTCAAGGTTTGGATTAGGTTTGTTTTCAAATCTTTCAAATTCTTCTTGTGTAGTTTCATCAAAATCATCATAATCAGCTCTAGCTTCCCCAAGCTCCATTGTTTCATTACACGTTTCGATTGTGGACTCAGGGGATTATTAGTATTAATGCTGAAAAAGTAAAATATTGCAAGATTAAAATGATAAAGCGAATAGTTAAATGGGAAATAATGCGGCATTTTATTTATGAATCCGCGCAAAACAAAATTTGTAGGGAAACATGTGCAATAGGAAAGGAAAAATGCAAACTCCACGACTCAGGGTCGGGTTTTATTTTAGAAAGCATAAAAAATAAATTTTATCCCCCCAGCTCTACCAAGGACCACGGTAAGCTCGGGCCCGGTTGCTGATCCAGTTGTTAAGCGCTGCTCCAGATCCAGCCTTTGTCAGTCTAAGAGGTTCAATATGTTCTTCCAGAATCACACAGCAGTCCTCATCAGCTATGAATAGATTTTGAATTCCTGCCAACAGATCCTCTTCTGCATCAGCTTTCTTCGGCTCCACTCCTTGTACTGCGGACGCCACCTCTTTTCGATCATCGAAGTATCCAGACGAGACGAAGATATGCAAGAGAGTCTTGGTGCTTTTCTTATAGAACTTGAAATCCAATGACGCTTCTTCCATGCTCTTTTCATAGGTCACAATGTACCCTATGTCAGCCTTCTCATTGTAGGGCCTCATCACAATTCTGATTGGCTCGACCATACCATCCAAATTCTTGCCCAAACCTTTGCCAGGTTTATAGCCTTGCTTGATCATGATGCCTACAACCCAGTCCCCAGGCCACTTTGCCGGCTGCGGGAGTACACATGGCTCTTCGATCACCATCTCCACAGGTTCAGGTGCTTTGGGTATCCACATTTTGCTTTCCCCTTATTCCTTCAAAGATGCGTTTCCAATTGGGCCGAGCATTGGGTGAGTACATTGGCCGCTTCTCGGTCCTTAGCTGGTAGGGTCTCACGAAATTCGCGTGAGGGCACTCCCCAATCAGACATGACTGGCTCGCAGACCAAGTTTCTTCCTTCGTAACCTTTGCCTCGGCTATCCCAATAAGCGTTGTAAAAGTTCCTCTATCTTTCTTCAACCCCAGGCGGTGTGTTGACCAACTTGGGCGAAAAGTGTGCAGTGTAGACTCCTTTGGCCATGCTTGTGGGGTTCCAACTTGAATTGTAATTCTTGCGACGTCCTCCTCGAGTGCCTTGTAGTGCTCCCACAAGCTCTACAGTGTAGAATGTTTGCCCATCAGGAGTATTCCCTTCAATTGCTGGTATGGTTTGCTCATTGTAGATAGAATTGTTCCCCTCACCGAACACTACTACCTCTTTGTGGTCCCATTCGAACTTCACGGTTTGATGCAACGAGGAAGGCACTGCACTAGCCATATGGATCTAGGCCCCCCCTCCCTAGTAGCATATTGTAGAAGGTAGAGATGTCCATGACATGGAACTCAGCAGTGAATTCCACGGGACCAACCATGATAGTTAGGTCAATCTCCCCAATGGTGCTTCTTTCTGAACAATCAAATGCCTTCACCTTCATGTTGCTCTCCTTTATCTTGCTTTGGTCAATTCCCATTCTTTTCAGAGTGATGAACGGCATATGTTCAGACCAGAACCTCCATCGATCAGAACTCTCCCACGAACCAGTCTTTGCATTTGACAGTGATGTGCAAAGCTTTATTGTGATTCAACGCTTCAGGTGGTAACTCATCTCCGTGAAAAGTGATTCGGTTGGCCTCCATGACTTGTCCAACCATGCTAGCCAGGTTCTCAACTGAAGTGTCCATCGGAACATGTGCTTCGTCCAACACCTTCATCAAAGTACTTCGGTGACTCTCCGATTTGAGGAGCAGAGCCAAAATAGAGATTTCTGCTTGAGTTTTACCCAAGTGCTCGACTATGGAGTACTCCTTTGCTTGCACCTTCTTCCACAATCCTTCGAAATCCTCCTCGCTGATGCCTCATCGATCTTGAACAAGATGCTCAGGAGTGTAAATCCTCCCACTCCTAGTCATCCCATGCGCGGCAACAGTCTCAACTACAGACTGTTCTTATTCTCCCTTTCATAGTCCCAAGGTACCGCCTTGTCACTGTATGGTGGAACCACATCGACATAGAATTTAGGAGCCACTTCTACCTTGATGGGCTCTGGTCTTGCCGTGGCTTGAGCGACTGAAGCGGTGGCTGGTACCTTTTCTTTTTCCTTGACGATAGTCCCTTGTAAGTTGCATTCCTCATCCAACTTGATCAGCCTCACCCTATTGTCTCCATGATTAGGCAAAGGATTGTTGTGCACATTCAGAGTCTTCAAGTGTATTACCTTTTGGTCGATCAAGTCTTGCATTTTGTCCCTCAAGGCATAGCACTTTTCAGTATCGTGACCAGGTCCTCCAGAGTGATAGGCACAGGTTTTGGTTTGATCAAAATAGAGTGTCATCCTATCAGGCATTTTGAATGGCACAGGTTTTATATAACTAGCTGCTCTGAGTCCCTCGAACAATTGAGTGCGAGATTCAGCCAGTGGGGTGTAGTTCCTTTTGGGTCTTGGGTTGTTATTGGCGTGAGGCCTTGGTTAATAGGTATTGGTATTTTGGTAGTTGGGACTTTGTGGGTAGGTTGGTCTTTGTGGTGGGGGGTTTTGGTACATGGTCTGGGTGTTATAGACTAGGTAGGTGGGTGTGGGTGGTATGTATGGATAGGAGAGAGGAGGTGTTTGATAGTAATGGTTGTGAGCAGGGGAGTGGGTCCAGTGATGTGGCCACAAAGGAAACATTGTCCTTCTTCTTTCTTGAGGTGGTAGTGCTGCCAGCTTGTAGTGCTTTATTAGCGGCTTGTAATTCGGCCATGCTAACAATCCTTCCAGTCTTCAGTCCATCTTCGACCATATCACCAATCTTGATCAACTCTTCGAACTTCTTATCTTGCAGATTCAACATTTTGTCAAAATAGACATCTTCTTGTATGCGGATGAAAATTGCCACTATCTCAGCATCTTCTATGGGAGGTTGGACTTTGACGGCTTCAGCCCTCCATCTAGTTGTGAACTCTCTAAAAGTCTTAGTGGGCTTCTTCTTCAACTTCTCTAAGTAGAACCGATCGGGCATAGCGTCAGTGTTATGCCCAAAACTGTCAGCAAAGTCCCCAGCCATTGCTTCCCAGTTCGTCCACTTCTTGTTTGTTGCTTAGAGTACCATACTAGTCCATCTCCAGTTAGACTGCGGTTAAACAGTTGCATGCGGATCTTTTTATCATGTCCAACCCCAATCAGCTTGTCACAGTAAGATCTTAAATGAGCCATTGGGTATCCACTGCCATCGAACATGTTAAACTTGGGTATCTTGTAGCCTTCAGGTAGTTTCAAGTCAGTATACAAGCAGAGATCCGCATAGGCTAACCCTCGGGTTCTCTTAGTGCCTTGAATTGTTTGAATTTCTCGACCAGCCATTGGACTTGCTCTTTGGTGCTGTCTGGGTCTTCCTTTGTCCATGCGTACATTTCATGGTCCTTGGTGGGTGATGCGATGGTTTTATTTTCGACGATGAAGGCGGGTAAATTGTTTTATGGTGCTTTTGGTAGTGCAGTGTGGGTAGGGTAAGGAATGTCTCTTTCGGGGTAAAGTGGATCTTTGCCGTGAGGGCGAGCAGCTGGGTTTGGTTCGGAGATCTCATCAGTACGGGCCAGAGGAATCCTATTCTCCAACTCAAGCAGCCTCTGTTCCAACCTAGCGTAGCTTTCATAGGCGACCGCGCCTTGCTTCTCAGGAATTTCATTTCCAACTTTGTCAAACTCAGCCATGATATTTCATCTCGTCCTTGTCCTTGTAGGTAACGGAGGAGGTTACGACGCGGCCAGAATGCACAAACCAAACTATCGAGGACTTGGAAACTTCACATCAAAAACAGGAAAAGAAAATGTGAGTATACGTTAGTTTAAATAAAATCGCGTCCTATCATGCATGGGACCTCTTTTGTGCAAGAGGTGGGCCTATCGCGAATTCGAAGTAATTTTTACACCAAACGCATCATTTCGCTTGAATAAACATGATCATCACCAGTCTAGAAATCCAAAAATAACGAAATTTTATTTAATTTGCTTGGCTTTATTACAACCACTAATGACTCGATTAAGAAGAAAACAACAATAAAGAAAGGACAAGACGACTTGACTCGATACAACTAGACTAGATGCCATGTAAAGAGACTTCAGGTTCAAATATCAGTTCCAGCGTCTTCCTTTTCCTTATCCTCTTTGGCTTCCTCCTTGGGTTTGTGAGCTAGACTAATGAGCGGAGGATCAGCAAATGTTTCCGGTAAGTCTTTCCCAGCCTCCATGTCACCCAGAACTTTTACGAGGAACTCGCACATTTCTAATCCTCTTGCTTCCTTCTCTTCCAATGGTACTGATTTAAAATACTCTCCCCATAGTCTTTCCCAGCCTCCATGTCACCCAGAACTTTTACGAGGAACTCGCACATTTCTAATCCTCTTGCTTCCTTCTCTTCCAATGGTACTGATTTAAAATACTCTCCCCATCCTTTGAGCAAATCTTGTAAATTCCCAACAACTTGCCTCGCAGTCATGACCTAGCAAGTCCAATATTTGAGCTCGTCCCCTTTAATCTTATCTTTGTATTGTCTCCTCATCTCCCTCTCTTGTGTCACCCTTAACTCCTTCTTTCTTTAGTCAAACTCGTGTTTCAGTTTCTTGTATTTTTCAGCAGCATTTGGAGCTTTGGCTTTTCTTTTCGGTGTAGTCTTAGATTGATGCTTCACCCTATCTTTGCTGAGCCATTGAGGGTAAGTCAAGGTAGCTGTGAGGTTCACTCTACTGTCACGACCACGGCAAAACTGCATAGTAAGTCTTTTCTCACACATTGTCAATATGGTGAGAACCATCGGATGCTTGATGTCTTTTATGTCAACGTTGAAACTTCTTCCTCGGTCAACTGCGGGGTTTGCTGTGTCATCTCTACTTATCGAAGGATCCTTAGAGGAACATAGTGATGAGTTCCTCAGAATCCAATCAATATCAAGAAAGTGATGTCTTGACCTTGTATGGAGACAACAAAACCAGCACAATTTTCAATCACTATGCGAACGGATTCATCTGTTCCAAGATAGTTTTGGTGATATAGGGCTGACAGGGACGCTATGCAAGTGTTCTATCAACCATATTTGCAGCAACAAGTTACACCCCTCGAAAAAGTCTCCTCCTCTCCTACATTTGGTTAAGGCCCTATAAACTTCCCCCAAAATCATTGGAACCAAGCTTACTTGACGTTTGAAAGAACCTCTACGCAAACCCTTTACTACTCTTCCTAACCTTATATCGATCTTTCCTCCCTTCTCGGGGAAAACCATGCTTCCTGGAAAGGCAACGATGAAAGCATTGGATTCGGTCCATTCCCAATCTTGAACTTCCCATGCCCCATTCCATTCGTGCCTAAGTTTTGGATCTCTAAATCTAGAATGCAAGTACTCCAACGTGACTTCTCCATCGATCACTCCCTGGACATATGGATCATAAGGGGCTCTTAGCAAATCAACAAACTCCTTAGGTTCCATGTCTCGGGGATAAATCATAGTCTCGGGTCCGGGCTCTAACCCTGCTAGCCCTCCAAATTCTTCCAACATTGGTGCCAACTCAAAACCATTGAAATGAAACACAGCCCTTTTGTAGTCCCAGAAATGTGTAGCAACTTCAACCAAACAAGTCATGGCAGTGTAGTTCTTGAGAGCTATCAATTCCCGCAACATCTTTTGAACATGAGCTTTGCTGACAACGGTCAAATCCTCCCACCAAAGTCTGATCAAGTGAGGAGGTCGGGAAACGATCTCAAATTGAAGAGTACCCTTTGCAGCCATAGTATGAAAACAAAACAAGAAAAGGTAAAGACCAAAAAATCCTTACAGTTTTGATCATGTTTAAACAGACAATCAATGTTTCCTACAAACGTTTCTTCGAATCAATGCAGAGATGCAATTTGTCATTTTTTTTGTTTAAAAACCCTTTTGACATTTGGTGTAGGTTTACTAATGGACTATTACGTGCCAAGGACGTATAGCCTTCCTAGGTTTGTCATTATACAAAGAAAATGAATACGCATTTTGTAGCCAATTATTCTCATAAATTCCCCCAAAATTTGAAAATCAGTATATGATAACTTTTGAAAAAGTAAAGCACAAAAGAGAAAAAATGAAAACGACACTTTGACTAGGCAGCACACTCCCTTTCAATCTTGGGCCTATTTGCTTCTCGTATAATCTCCTTGACTTCTTCCATAGCTCTGGTTAAGTATCCTTTGGCTGCTACCAAGTGTAAGATGTCTACCTCTGCACACTCTGAATTCCATTGCTCAAGTTTTGTTTCCAACATTGTATCTATCAGGTGCTAGCGATGCTTCTTCCATGACTTGTCTTCCCACCCATGACTTCCTAATGCTCTTGGCCCTTGGAACAACATCTTTAGTATAGTCAAACTGATAGTCTTTCGTGTCTGGTATCAATGGTACGATTTGCTTCCTCCGTGCTTACCTCATTGCTCTTAATGGCTGGTAAGGTTGAAGGCCTCTTAACCCCATAAGTATCACAAAGGATGCCTTCTCAGAACTAATGATGAAATATGATGAAGAAAACCAAGTAAACATCCACTTAATTGAGTCCTCCGTTATGCTTTCGAACAATGCTACCCATTTCTCTGTGCTGCTTGGTTGCTTGAGTTTTGAAACCCCATACGGTTCCCCAATCAAGTAGTTGTAACCAGCTGTTTTGGACAATGCTTGCACACCTCTTGCTTTCCTTAAGTGTTCTTTGAACCATGCTTGTAGTAGAAGATTACATCCTTGAAAATATTTTGCTCCCTTATTGCAACAACCTAAAGCTTGATAAATGCCCGCTACTATCATAGGAACTATGGTATAACGATAACCATCAATTCCATTGAACACTGCATCGGCAACCATGACAAGTCTTGAACATATGTCATGACGTAAACTCTCGGGGAAAACCATCACTCCTAAGAAACAAATGGCAAATGCAAGTGGTCTAGCCCTCCTCCAATCACCGTAAGGCTCGAACTCTTTCTTATGACTATTGTACACCCTCAAATGCCCAAACCGAGTGTAGAAATTGGAAAAGGGTATCTTCTTGACACGACCCAGATTTCGACTAGGCCGTGCGGGCACCCGACATCCTCCCCTAGACCCGTCGGGTGAACCCTTAGCAATTAAATTAGGAAATAAATATAATAATTCATAAATAAGGACAATACTTAAAATAAAAATACCGACATACTGATACCTCTAAGCTGTACTAAAAGAATTACAGCTGACTACCCAACATACAAAGTTTAGGGTTATCCAGACTAGACATCTAAGAGTACAAAAGAAAATAGATACCTCTTGAAGGAAGCAAAATGCAACTGAAATAATAAACAATGAACTGGTGGCCATCCGGAATAAAACTGGCTCACCCTAACAGCTGAAGTCGTCTTCGCTCCTTCACAACGTGGCCAACTAAATCCTGGAGCGAACCTGCCAAAACGAAATAGATAGACAAGAAACAAACAACAAACAAGGGTGAGTCAAAAGGACTCAATAAGTGGGACAGACTAGCAACCTCAAATAATAGGATAGCTAGCCAGGGAGAAAAGAAATAGATAGATCAAATTCCTTTTATTTAGATTATAAAAAGGCAGAACAAGATAACAACCGGAAACACGTAAGAAACTTATAAACTCAACCAAGGATGCATGCCAGAAACATATCAACAAATAAGCAATGCACATATAAGCAGAACAGTAATCATGTACCGCAAGTCTACACAATGGTATGAATTGAGATGAAATGAAATGAAGTGAGATAAAATGAAATATGATGCAAAGGGTCACATGTGCCAAATGAATGGAGCGGAATCCTCCTGCTCCGAGGGCGGAATCCTCCTACCCTTAATATGATGCAATGGAGCGAAATCCTCCTGCTCCGAGGGTGGAATCCTCCTACCCTCAATATGATGCAATGGAGCGGAATCCTCCTGCTCCAAGGGCGGAATCCTCTTACCCTCAATATGATGCAATGTATAACCAGAAAACGTAATACATATGAATACGGTATGATGCAATAATAACCCTTCACCGGCGCGGGACTCTCATCGACAGCTGGGAAGTATATATCAAGTCACAGCCAGGGTACAATGCTCAGATCCTCAATGCAATACCAACAATAGGACATAACATATAATATACAATGTAAATCCAAAGCTAAGGCGTAATGAGTACACCTATCGGCAGCTACACACGTAAGGAATACATGGTAGAAAATCCACGAGGCCAGGTGCCTCCAAAGAAATAGATATAAACACTTACCTCTTCCAAAAGTTAGTACGGCTAATCAACAACCGCTTTATCCTTTGGGTTCCTCGCCAAACGATCCCTCTCTATTCAATAAGCAGAAAAATATATCAAATAAGGCTAAATGCTTCATTCCTCACATCTTAGGGCTATCCGGTTAGGAACCTGATACCCTATTCGCATACGCAATACGCAGGCCAGGCCTATGTACAGGGTTTAAGGTCACATAACCGAACCCTAAATAAATTATATTTATATGTTGCCCATAACTCACTGAGTACGAATATATGATTATTTCCATTATCGGGGTCCAATTGACCCTTCACACTATTAATTGAACTTATTAAAACGATGTCTAATATTCCAAGTTTTACCGTTAAAATATATCAAACACACGTAATAAACTCAAATAATATATTAGGATCATTACCTGCATGTTTCGGGGTGAAAATTCTACTATTTTCCCGGCTCTTTTCTCATTTTCTGGCTTTTTTTTGATAATTTTCTCTGTTTCTCATTTTCACTGATTCTGTTTCGTTTTGCATATGTTTCTATGTATCGCTACATACTGCCTCGTCCTTAGCTTTTAACCACCGCCAACTTTTGTCTTACTTTTCCTTTTTTTTTCCTTTAAAATTCGCTGGTACGGTAAAATTAAAACGGTACCGTACGATACTCGAAATAATTCCAATTTTTGCATACAAGTTATATAAAATATATGTAACATACTCGCAAAGGCGGATCTCAAATCGGACTCCCGAAACTCAAGATGCGAATTTACATGAAAAAAAGTTAAATTATTTATCTTTCGGTATTTTCATGGAAACTAGCCGAACAACATCGAAATTCACTTTCGAAAGTTCACAAAAGTCACAAATAATTATACGAACCTAATGGCGCTTTCGAATTTCGAATCGGAGCTCATTCGCCAAAACCGAGCTCGAAAATCTCTTTTCAATATTTATCGACAATAAAAACTGAAACCTTCTTCCGATACCTACCAAATGAGGTCTGATTTAACTCAAATTTTACAGACAGGTCCTAATGGATATTATGAATATTTTAAAATTATCGGCACGCCAATCGGAGTCCTAACTTCCGAAACGACTGACCGAGGTCGTTTCATTCTCCTCCACTTAAACTCACGTTCGTCCTCGAACGAGCCTAAGTCTAAAGCAAGATCCACACAGATAACAAGAGAACTTACACGAACTTCATAAGCTACTCTACGGGCATTATCTCCTGATTACATGATCAGAATTATAACACGAACACCGAACTCTTCATATCTGGATAATATGATGACACCATTGCCCAGCTTATTCTGAATACGCCGATCCTTCCTCGATTACGAGAAAAGAGTTTTACATTTTCGAAGCAAAGATATACGGAACTCTTGATGGACTAACATGATTCAGCTGATAATCACATCTTCGATATATCTTTTGATATAAAACAGGTCGATGGAACTAAGAATTAGCTTACTCTTGATGCTGTAGGGGAGGCTTTTGAAGTACCTCTTCACTACACACTATAGAAGATTTGATGCAGGCTATATCATTTCTACGAACGCACTATGAAACACCTCAATTAATGTTAGGGTTGGTCCGCAAGCTCCTTGTGGGAATGTAGATACTCATATCCTAATGTATGTCAAAGATTCATCTGTACAGGGTCTATAATATAATAATAAGGGTCATGCAAATACTACTGGATAGTATGATGCAGACCAGGAATAATCTTCATACTGAACATCTACTTCAGGGTATTTTCTTTGAATTGGAAATATTATGACTTGAAAAAGTGAAAATAAAAGAGACATGTAGTTGGACCATGGACTGAGGCAAAATACCAACAATAAAATTGATTACATGTGTACTTATAACGCTAAAGTAACTTATCAAAGAGTTGGGGTGTGAAGGAGATATGCCAATGGTGGATGGAGGACAAGCTGCACTAGATCTTTAACTCTAAATTTTTCATGAAGTAAAACAACGTCAGTATGAGGATCCAGTTCTGGTTGAATACAGATAGATAGCCAGAAGAAAAATGGAGTCACCATACAGGGTTACTACTGACGGTTTTTCCATGTATAAAGATAGACTTTGTGCTCATGATGTTGCAAATTTACGTGGACAGATTATGATAGAGGCACATTGTTCTAAATACACTGTTCATCCAGGTTCGACTAAGATGTACCATGATCTTAAGCAGATTTATTAGTGGGATGGAATGAAGTGTGACATAGCAGAATTTGTGGCTCAATGTTCTAATTTCCACCAAGTTAAAGTCGTGTCATCTTTCCAGACTTTATGCTTTCAGCAGATAGGTAAGTATATATGATCAGGTTGCCAGCTTATCTCTGTCATTAATAGATTATTAGTTGGTTTAGCAATGATCGACACTCATTGTAGATTTCTGTCGTGGCCTTACTTTGGGTCTTGAGAAAAGTGGTATCAACACCTCAGAGATTTAATATTACCATTCAGTATTTGGAGGAAGACTCCTCTAGTTAAAGCACAAACTCATGCAGCTAAGTTGAATAAAAATAGGCATCCTCGCAGGGTCCACTGGATTAAGGAAAACTTAGTTAAAACAGAATGCGGCTCTGAGCTACCAAATTACCCTCTCGAGGTTCTAAACAGCTGCAACTCTCGAGTTCACAACTCCATACCTTTGTCGTAGACACCACTGCCTGATGGATCAACTCAGAGGTCAAATAACGCCTCTCATTACTCTTAGTAGCCTTAAGACACAATAATGTGTTTACCCGGTTACCTTGACACACACTCTGGCTCAACATAGGGAACATCACAAACGGCTACTAATTGCCCGAGCTCACTAGCGCTGGACGACGAAGAAATGATAATGGACCGAGGATAGAAATACTTAGAGCTTCAGGAAGGTTATTTTCTTATTCACTTGGCTTGTACATCCGAGTCGACCTACCAAAGAATCACAACTGAAGAAATAGATATTAAATGAGCTTTATAGAACAACATCAATGCCAACTTAACTCTCCTATAAAAAGGAAACTCGAAAAATTTACCAGAAAACCTTTTTATACCGAGAGAAACTTATAGAATAACATGACTCGACTAGCGTCTCGAACCAGGAGGAAGAAATATAGATCGAATATTATTTACTAACCACTTTACACCGGAAGAAACAACGACACTTCATGATGATGACGAATAAGAATCCCATCATCCTACCAACACTGATTTCCGAGGAGAGAGGTAAAATGACTTGACATAATAACACAAGGTGGCATAATAGGATGCCAAGCAGGAAATAGCAATACTCACCATCAAATCTCTCATATTTAGATCAGATAAACTAGTAGGGTCTCATAAATGCCAGGAATAAATCGTATCAGAAACTCATCCCTCTACCGCAACCGATTCTTTATTACGACAATATCTAAGAAAACCGTCGAAGCATGATAAGACGCACCATTTCCAGATGGATCGGAAAGATAAATCTTACTTACAGATAAGGGAAGAAGAAACACGCTGGTCTACTACATCGGATGCCTCAGCATCTTGCCGAACTAGCAGTTCATAGAACTGTGTCTGCAGCTGAGCTGAGCCACTACCCTGACAATCACTTTCTGGAGAACCACTGCCACCACAATCTCAACCTCTACTGGATGGTGGCATTTCTCTAGAGGATTGAGATCTAAATAAAATTCCCTGCGACTGTGCAGGAGCCTGAGGTCGAGAGAAAGGGCGACGACCTACTTGCCGGAATAAGGAAAAACTCCTCAAAGGATAACCAGACTCACGACATTGATAACACCTTTTTGACTAAAAATGGAAGTTGGAAAGATTGCTGATAGCTGTAAAGAGAAAGCTGAGTCTAATCTTGATGAACTACTCGAGCACTCTGAGAATCACGCTCTACAAGATGAGATAACCTAGCAGGTGACCTTCCAAAATAATCAAAACCCTTACCTCCAAATAAGGTACCATAGTTACCCACTAGGGCCACATGATCTCTTGATCTCCCGCTCTAACTCTTCCCCCCCCCCCCCAACTTATGGTATGCCTAATACCTTTGAGAAATATCAACAACGACATCAAATGAAATATTAACCTCAATTTTTTTTTCGAGTCATCTGGGATCTCAAGGAAGGAGAAAGATCATCAATAAATCTTTGAATCTGTCGAAAAGCTCATGGACTAGTTCTAATGCATATTCAGTCATTCTATAGAATTCAATCTCATATTCTGAAACACCAACAGGCTAACCGACAGGCTACCCTGTCTAATCCACTCAAACTGGCGACACTTTTCATCTCGCTCGCTACTCGAAAGGAATTTTCCATGAATCCAGAAGAAAATTCGAACCAAGTTAGCTAATAAGAGAGAGAGGTCCACCAATTCAAGGCTGGACCTCTGAAACTAGAAAGAAGAATAGTCAAAATCATACCGCTCGATATAACCAAGAGCCTGAAGAATACACTGGCATCATTTTATTTTAAAAATTTACGCAGGGATTATCTGCATGGCTTGAGAATATCAGAAGGTTCAATCGCGTAAAATAATACAACCTCTTCGGACACTCGGACTGAGCCATTAGTCAAGCTAACTAACCAGCATAACTAGAGGAACAACACATGTTATCTCCAGAACACAATTTACTGCACCAATATTAAGAACTGGAATAGGAACTCCCTGAGACCGAACGTCTGAACATGCGGCAACCTGATAGGCTGCCCAGCGAATAATAGGTTTTTGCGGTATCTGCGTCACCAAGATTCTTGTAAAAGCATCGTAGAGAGCAAAGGGAACTACAAGACCCTGCTCCCTTGCCCATCACGAGCTCGTACTACTAGGACCTCCGTAACTAGATCGTCAGCACGATCAAAATCTCGGGGCTTCGTCAGTGCTAACCCCAGGCTAGACTGCTTCATCTTGAACTCATACCGTTTGCTGATTTGTCACAGGAGGGTTTCACAATTACCACGAAGGAATTAACGAAAATATTTTTGTATCCTAAACTGACGCACAATCAGAAAAGAAGGAAGTGAAACTTCCTAAATGCCATCACAGCCTCTCGTAGATGAGTACGGACGTCTACGTACCCATCAGCGAGACTCTACTAGACACTGTCTTAGTCTGGATAGACTCTAAACCGGACTCTGATACCAACTGACACGACCCGGATTTCGACTAGGCCGTGCGGGCACCCGACATCCTCCCCTAGACCCGTCGGGTGAACCCTTACCAATTAAATTAGGAAATAAATATAATAATTCATAAATAAGGACAATACTTAAAATAAAAACACCGACATACTGATACCTCTAAGCTGTACAAAAAGAATTACAGCTGACTACCCAACATACAAAGTTTAGGGTTATCCAGACTAGACATCTAAGAGTACAAAAGAAAATAGATACCTCTTGAAGGAAGCAAAATGCAACTGAAATAATAAACAATGAACTGCTGGCCATCCGGAATAAAACTGGCTCACCCTAACAGCTGAAGTCGTCTTCGCTCCTTCACAACATGGCCAACTCAATCCTGGAGCGAACCTGCCGAAACGAAATAGATAGACAAGAAACAAACAACAAACAAGGGTGAGTCAAAAGGACTCAATAAGTGGGACAGACTAGCAACCTCAAATAATAGGATAGCTAGCCAGGGAGAAAAGAAATAGATAGATCAAATTCCTTTTATTTAGATTATAAAAAGGCAGAACTAGATAACAACCGGAAACACGTAAGAAACTTATAAACTCAACCAAGGATGCATGCCAGAAACATATCAACAAATAAGGAATGCACATATAAGCAGAACAGTAATCATGTATCGCAAGTCTACATAATGGTATGAATTGAGATGAAATGAAATGAAGTGAGATGAAATGAAATGAAATGAAATATGATGCAAAGGGTCACATGTGCCAAATGAACGGAGCGGAATCCTCCTGCTCCGAGGGCGGAATCCTCCTACCCTTAATACGATGCAATGGAGCGGAATCCTCCTACCCTCAATATGATGCAATGGAGTGGAATCCTCCTGCTCCGAGGGCGGAATCCTCCTACTCTCAATATGATGCAATGGAGCGGAATCCTCCTGCTCCGAGGGCGGAATCCTCCTACCCTTAATATGATGCAATGGAGCGGAATCCTCCTGCTTCGAGAGTGGAATGCTCCTACCCTCAATATGATGCAATGCATAACTAGAAAACGTAATACGTACGAATACGGTATGATGCAATAATAAACCTTCACCGGCGCGGGACTCCCATCGACAGCTGGGAAGTATATATAAACTCACAGCCAGGGTACAATGCTCATATCCTCAATGCAATACCAACAATAGGACATAACATATAATATATAATGTAAATCTAAAGCTAAGGTGTAATGAGTACACCTATCGGCAGCTACACAAGTAAGAAATACGTGGTAGAAAATCCACGAGGCCAGGTGCCTCCAAAGAAATGGATATAAACACTTACCTCTTCCAAAAGTTAGTACGACTAATCAACAACCGCTTTATCCTTTGGTTTTCTTGCCAAATGATCCCACTCTATTCAATAAGCAAAAAAATATATCAAATTAGGCTAAAGGCTTCATTCCTCACATCTTAGGGCAATCCGGTTAGGAACCTGATACCCTATTTGCATACACAATACGCAGGCCAGGCCTATGTATAGGGTTTAAGGTCACATAACCAAACCCTAAATAAATTATATTTATATGTTGCCCATAACTCACATAGTACGAATATATAATTATTTCCATTATCGGTGTCCAATTGACCCTTCAAACTATTAATTGAACTTATTAAAACGATGTCTAATATTTCATGTTTTACCGTTAAAATATATTCAAACACACGTAATAAACTCAAATAATATATTAGGATCATTACCTGAATGTTTCGGGGTGAATATTCTACTATTTTTCCGGCTCTTTTCTCATTTTCTGGCTTTTTTTCTGATAATTTTCTCGGTTTCTCATTTTCTCTGATTCTGTTTCATTTTGCATATGTTTCTGTATATCGCTACATACTGCCTCGTAAGCTAAGGACCATTGCCAACTTTTGTCTTACTGTTCCTTTTTTTTTTCTTTAACATTCGCTGGTACGTTAAAAATTAAAACGGTACCCTATGATATTCAAAATAATTCTAACTTTTGCATACAAGTTATATAAAATATATGTAACATACTCGCAAAGGCGGATCTCAAATCGGACTCCCGAAACTCAAGATGCGAATTTACATGAAAAAAAGTCAAATTATTTAACTTTCGGTATGTTCGCGGAAACTAGCCGAACAACATCGAAATTCACTTTCGAAAGTTCACAAAAGTCACAAATAATCATACGAACCTAACGGCGCTTTTGGATTTCGAATCGGAGCTCATTCGCCAAAACCGAGCTCGAAAATCTCTTTTCAATATTTATCGACAATAAAAACTGAAACCTTCTTCCGATGCCTACCAAATGAGGTCTGATTTAGCTCAAATTTTACAGACAGGTCCTAAGTGATATTACGAATATTTTAAAACTATCGGCACGCCAATCGGAGTCCTAACTTCCGAAACGGCTGACCGAGGTTGGTTCAGTTCTTTTGTTGCAAAAATTCCACGTCCACACTTGCTAGCATCCCTAACTTTTTACGAAACTCATCAGCTGTGGGAACGCTAGGTGCTAGTATGCGACCCCCTTGCCAACGATGTTTGTCTAACCCCGAGTGTGACAAAAATCCTCCTATTTCTTCCAACAAAGGTGTTAATTCAATATCCCCAAACCTAAACACGTTCAATTCTTCATCCCAAAACGACATTGATGCTTCGATCATCTCCCTACATGGTTCCATTTCTAATAGTGAAACCAAATGACCCAACCGTTGACGTGCTTCGGTTTGTTCTCCCAGTGACAAGTTGCTCCACCAATTGGTTAACATAGGAGGTGCGAACAATGAAGTTTTTGACTCATTGTGACCTAAAAAATAAAGAAGAAATAAAATTTAAAACCCTATCCCCTTTGAGAATATTTGAACAAATCAAAATGCGCTTTCATTCTTGTCTCACTTTTTTTTCTCTCTTTTCTTTCCGTTTTTCTCAAATGCATATAATCATGTCCAAACGTCCCTTTGGGGTCGGAAAACCCGTTTAGGTAGTTTTGACAGGTTGAAGACAAATTGGCTCACCGGGAGCCCTTCCTACGGTATGATGCATACTCATTACAATAAAAGAGTGGTGTAATTCTAGACATGGTTCCCCAAGATGGACGGCCAAGGAGTGGGATCATTTGAAATTATTGGTTGTACCACAGACCAACTATATTCCAACATGTCCCTCTTAAAAATTATTTTGCTGGTGAAGCGACCGTGGGATCCACGTAATCGCCGTGTGTGTGTGAAATGTCGTTTCCCAGGAGTGGGGGAGTATGAGTGAAGTATGTAAAAATGTCAGATAAAGAATACAATAAATAAATAAAGTAAAAGAAAGAAAAACAAAAAAAGGAAACCAAGTTAGTACGACAATAATAATAATTAATAAAAAGATAAATCCCAAAAGTAAAGACTCGTTGTTGTTAGGACTTTGAGTTTTCCCCGCGGAGTCGCCATTCTATCATACCTGATTTTGGACTTAACTCGAGGCGAGTCGGGTTTCGGATTTGACTGGGTGAACACGTTGGAGTTTAGATGTTGGAGTCGCCACCTAATATAATTTCTAAGGCGTATTAGGTCACCTAATGTCTAAAGTCAAGTTAAACAAGTCTACTAGTCAAATCAGAGATTCTATATAGGTAAGAAGTCCAAATAAATTGGGAAAAAAGGTGTTAGGCACTTCCCCGAGTCCCACAAAAGTGGTTACCGTCCGAGTCTTAATTTTGGGATATAAACAGTGTATATTGTCGTACATATCAACTTGGAATTTTAGCATTTTAATTAAAGGTATAACATGCTTGCACATGCAAATAACATTCACATTCGGCCTATGTTTAAGCCTAATCGTGTCTACGGCCTCTAATGTCAAAAAAGAATAATCGTAAACGAGTGTTATCATAAAAATGAGTGTTCAATCTCAACATATATAATTAACACACTTAGAAAAGAATATTTACATAAATAGTCTATTTTACAAGTAAAATTCAGATTTTAGCAAAAGGACAAAAGGGAGTTTGTTTGAAAACAAAATGTTTGTCATTTAGGGTCAGTGAGACTCCTCATTAATTGTCGAGCCCTAACCTTAATGGCCCTTTTTTTTTGTAGGGTTCGGATTTTTGGATATATATATATATATATATAGGAAGAGAGGTTGTTTCTGAAAAATGGATTCACAAAAGCATATAAGAGCAAATAAAGGCTGTCGCACATAGTAGTACTTATATATAAGTATAGACATGCAATTACATGACTTAAATGACAGTTATAGCTTTAAGAAAATATGTTAAAGTGTATAAACGACTCCAAAGCTTTATACACCCTACACACTATTAGATTAGTGTATATGAGTGTTTTAAGTGGTTAAAAAACTTTTATGCACACAAAGGGCCTTTTTTTAAAACGTTTTTGGGCCAAAGTTATTTATGCAAAAGGGGCGACTGTAGTTTTGCCTAAGCAGTCCAGATTAGATGCGAGTAGCACAAAATGGCCCATGTTCAAGTTAACTTTTAGATTTAATTACAAAAACAAGCATGCATTCAAGTTCTGCTTTTAAAATCTGTTCAAGATATGTTATTTAAAGCTGTAAACAATCTATTATGATTCTATAAGCATGTTAAACTAATTAAATACTATCAATGATGCAGCACGCAAGAGTGGGAGTGGAGCATTGGCCCCTGGGTAGCTAAATGCAACATTTATAAACTGCATGTCCCTGTTTTAAAGAGTACAGACAGGAAATCCTAACAATGTACACAGATGGGACAGTTTCTAAGGGAAGAAGACAGAGCTACGAGTTCAAGATTGTCCAGTCCCCCAGAGTTCAAGATTAAACCCAGTAGACAGCCATAAGTTCAAAGCCTCAGTACCCCAACCCTAGAATCAACTTAAAAGAGTCCAAACACTGACTCTTCCAAGTCTCAAAGAGTATTAAGTAATTACCAGATTGTAGCTTGGCCAGTTAAGGCCCTTCAAATAGCCTGCATGCATAAAATTAGCAAGGGAAGGGGAAAGACCTGAGCTAAGGTCTATGTCCAATACAGAGGACTTGACTCAAATAAGCATGAAACCTGTCCCTGTTCCCTACAGAAATATAGGTAGGACCCCATTGGACCCCCTTGTTTGGACAAGAGTAAGATACTTGGTAAAAATAGAACTCAATCATGCAGTATTTCACAATAGTTAAAAGCAAGTCAAGTACACTGATTTAATCAAACATAGACAAAAAGGGGAGACAATGTGCAATGAGCATTTAAAGGAAAGAGAGAGTACCTTTGACAGTAAGTAAACAAAGAAACAGAGGCAAGTTGATCAGGATTTATAGTGCAGGACCAAGTAAACAAACAAGGCAAGTGCTTTTTTTCCCAGAAAAAGAACCAGAAGAAGAACTTAGGTTTCAGAAGGATACTCCGCAGCCTTTGTCCTTTATGCAGGGTGATATGTATGTGTGTTGTATGCTTTTAGTGCTTAATGCATAAAACTCTTTGTCTCATGAATGAGAGAATAGCCAGTTTATATAGTGAGGGATGGGAATTAAAGGTCAAACGGGTGGAAGCCAAGAATGGCAAGGGAATATTGTTTCCCAAAATTAAGAGGATCCCATTAGGAAGACTTACCAAATTTAAATTACCCAATCCCTAAAATCAAGGCAAATCAGGCCCTATAGCCAGTACAATCCCCCCCCCCCTGATGAGTAACCCATCTAGATTCAAAATTAACATACAAAAGTGTTTCCAATCAGTTTAGGCTCGAAAAATCTCTTGGCAGACTTCACAAAAATCTCTAACTGACACTAAATCAATCAGATACTCAAGATTTCAAATAGGAATTTAAATTACATCAATCCAAGATTCTAAGACAACATTTTAGCATAACTGAAGTTGCTCAACCGTGGGAACTATGCATTTAAACATGATAGGTGACCAGGTTCAAGGGAAAGTACGTAGAACCACCATAAGTGAACAACAGATTCATTGGGGTTTAGTTAATGAAAACACAAAGTTCAAACTATGATAACATTACACTTAGGCATGCGAGGGTTCAAAATATATTAAGGAAATCAATAATCATAGAGGTTCTAAATATGGCTAATTGATCGCATAATGAATAAATCATATTAATTTACAAAGGATTAAGGCAAACTTTAGGTATGGTATCACATTAATTCAAAAAATAACCAGAAAGAATAAAAGACAAGGAATTAGGGATTACCCGTTTTCGAATCGGGTCGGGTCAGATTGACCCGTCTCGAATTGGGGTTACAAAGAAAGGACCTTACCTTTTCTCAGCTTGTAGAGTTGTTCAAACACGAAAGGAGCCCCGCCGGAGGCATTTTCCGACGGTGCCGATTCGATTGACATAGGGCTAATCTCCCACTCGTCCAAACCCCATTGAAAGTGGATGAGTTATGTTGCGGACGACGAGGGAAATCCAAAAACACCATTACCCTTAATTTTCACCGGCTCAAATGGCATAAAAGATCATCGACAGAGATGGCGATTGGACTCGCCAAGAGAGAGGAGAGAGAGAGCCGGGTCCAGGGGTGAGAGGGGAAAATGAAGTTGGGGGTAGGGTTTTGGGGTGTAGAATGAAGGAAATTAAATTTAGGCCATTGGATCAAATCAACGGAGGGTTGGGATTAAGCCACGTAGGCGCGAAGCTGGCAAAATAGGCTGATGTGTTTAGGTGATGTGTAATATATGTATATATATGTATTTATGTATATATACTGTATATTTGGTGTATATTAGGCATAAAATAAGTATAAAAATAGTGTAAAATGGACTTAAAAATATAGAAAAATTAGGGAATTAATTTTAAAATGCTAGGAAGGCTAAGATGCATAAAAATTGTAATTTTGAGGCTTAAAATAAATTTTGATAATTTTGTCAAAATAGAAGTAATTGTGATGGTTGTAAAAGTAGCTATGAGTTGAGACGAAACATGTTAACAAATAAGCAATGCACATATAAGCAGAACAGTAGTCATGTACCGCAAGTCTATATAATGGTATGAATTGAGATGCAATAAAATGAAGTGAGATGAAATGAAATGAAATATGATGCAAAGGGTCACATGTGCCCGCCATCCCATCTCGAAGCGGAATACTCCTTCATTCGAGGGGAATCCAATCTGATAACCAACTGGAGCGGAATACTCCTGCACCCGATATAATATAAACCAGAGGCGGAATACTCCTGCACTCTCTTGGGGCGGAATACTCCTGCACCCGATATAATGTAAAGCTGAGGCAGAATACTCCTGCACTCTCCTGGGGCGGAATCCTCCTACCCTCAATATGATACAATGGAGCGGAATACTCCTGCTCCTGGGGCGGAATACTCCTACCCTCAATATGATACAATGGAGCGGAATACTCCTGCTCCTGGGGCGGAATACTCCTACCCTCAATATGATACAATGGAGCGGAATACTCCTGCTCCTGGGGCGAAATACTCCTGCACCCAATATGATATGCAATGTAATGCATATGAATGGCATATAATGCGTATGAATGCAATGTGATGTAATAATAACCCTTCACCGGCGCGGGACTCTCATCGACAGCCGGGAAGTATATGCCAACTCACAGCCATAGTACAATGTTCAGATCCTCAATGCAGTACCAACAACATGACCTAATATATAATATACAAGGTAAATCCAAAGCTAAGGTGTAAGGAGTACGCCTATCGGCAGCTACACACGTAAGGAACACGTGGTAGAAAATCCACAAGGTCAGGTGCCTCCAAAGAAATGGATATAAACACTTACCTCTTCCAAAAGTTAGTACAACCACTCAATAACCACTTTGTCCTTTGGTTTCATTGCCAAACGATCCCCCTCTATTCAATAAGCAGAAAAATATATCAAATTAGGCTAAAGGCTTCATTCCTCACATCTTAGGGCAATCCAGGTAGGTACCTGATACCCTATTTGCATATGCAATACGCAGGCCAGGCCTATGTACATGGTTTATGGTCACATAACCAAACCCTAAATAAATTACATTTATATGTTGCCCATAACTCACTGAGTACGAATATATAATCAATTCCATTATCGGGGTCCATTTGACCCTTTAAACTATTAATTGAACTTATTAAAACGATGTCTAATATACCAAGTTTTACCGTTAAAATATATTCAAACACACGTAATAAACTCAAATAATATATTAGGATCATTACCTGAGTGTTTCGGGGTAAAAATTCTACTTTTCTCCGGCCCCTTTTTCCATTTTCTGGCATTTTTTCTGATAACTTTTCTCTGTTTCTCGTTTTCTCTCATTCTGCTTATTCTGCTCATTTTTTATAATGTTTCTCTCGTACTCCTAATATTACTTGGTCCTTAGCTTTTGACCCACCGCCCACATTTATTTTAATTGTCTTTTCCTTTTTTTTTTTTTTTTCTTTTCTTAACGAAAATTAAAACGGTGCCCTACGATATTCGAAGTAATTCCAAATTTTTCTTACGAGTTATATAAAATATATGTAATATACTCGCAAAGGCGGATCTCAAATCGGGTTCCCGAAACTCCAGATGCGATTTAAATGGAAAAAGGTCAAATTATTTAACTTTCGGCATTTTAGCGGAAACTAGCCGAACAACATCGAAATTCACTTTCGAAAGCTCAAAAAAGTCACAAATAATCATACTAACCTAACGGCGATTTCGGATTTCGAATCGGAGCTTATTCGCCAAAACTGAGCTCAAAAATCTCTTTTTAATATTTATTGTCAATAAAAACTGACACCTTTTTCCGATACCTACCAAACGAGTTCTGATTTAGCTCAAATTTTACAGACAGGTCCTAATGGACCTTACGAATAATTTATAATTATCAGCACGCCAATTGGAGCCCTAACTTCTGAAACGACTAACCGAGGTCGTTTTATTCTCGAACCATCCTCGCACAGTCTACTGGACTAAAGAAGATTTAGCTAAAAGCTGAACGTATGGAGACCTAAGCTACCAACTACCCTTTCGAGTAGCGAGCGAGATGAAAAGTGTTGCCAGTTTGAATAGATTAGACAGGGTAGCATGTCGGTTAGCATGTTGGTTTCAGAGTATGAGATTGAATTCTATATAATGGCTGGATATGCATTAAAACTAGTTCATGAACCTTCGAGAGATTGAAAGATTTATTGATGACCCTTCTCCTTCCTTGAGATCCCAGATGGCTAGAGAATTTAGGTTGAGACTTCATTTGATGTTGTTGTTGATATTGGTCAGAGGTATTAGGCATACCATAAGTTAGAGCGGGAAGAGTTAGAGCTGGAGGGCAAGAAATCTCGTGGCCCTAGTGGGTAACCATGGTACCTTATTTGGAGGTAAGAGTTCTGATTATTTAGGAGGTCACCTTCCAGGTTATCTCAGCTTGTGTCACGTGATTCTCAGAGTGCGTCAGTAGTTCGTCAAGATCAGACCCAATTTTCTCTTTATAGCTATCAACAATCTGTCCATATTCCATTTTCAATGAGAAGGTGTGATCACTGTCGTGAGTCTGATTATCTTTTGAGAAGTTTTCTTGTTATCATTATCGTGAGTCTGGTTATCCTTTGAGGAGTTTTTCCTTACTCCAGCAAGTAGGCAGTTGTCCGTTCTCTCGTCATCAGGCACCTGTACAGTCGTAGGGAATTTTATTTAAATCTTAATAAACCAGAGAAATGCCACCATCCAATAGAGTTCGAGACCGTGGTGGTCGTGGTTCTTATGGAAATAATTATCAGGGTAGTGGCTCAGCTCAGATGCAGAGGCAGTTGTATGAACTGCTTCTCTTAGATGTGAGTAAGATTTGATTCTTTCGATCGATCTGGAAATGGTGTGTCTTATCATGTTTTGATGGTTTCCTTGGATGTCGTTTCTATTAAGAATCGGTTGCGATGGAGGGGTGAGCTTCTGATATGATTTATTCCTGGTATTTATGATGACCCTACTAGTTTATCTTGTTTAAATGTGAGAAATTTGGAAGAGAGTGTCAGTATTGTCTGCTTGGCATCCTGTTCTGACACCTTCTGGTATAATGCCAAGTCAGTCTACCTCTCTTTGGAACTCAGTGTTGGTATGATGGTGGGATTCTTATTCATCACCATCAGAAAGTTTTATCATTTCTTCCTGTGCAAAGTGATTAGTAAGTAATATTCGATCTACGTATCTCATCTTGGTTCAAAACGCTAGTAAAGTCATGTGATCGTATGAGCTTGTCTGGATTATAAAAGGGTTTTCTGGTAAATTATTAGAGTTTCCTTATTATTGGGAGATTAAATTAGCATGGATGTTGTTCCATAAAGCTCATTTAATATTTATTTCTTCGATTGCGATTCTTTAGCTAGCTTGACTCGGAAGTAGTCTAGCTCTGGTAGCCAAGCAATAAGAAGATGAACTTCCTGAAGCTCTAATTATTTCTATCCTCGATCCATTTCCATTTCTTCTTCGTCCGACACTAGGGAGCTTGGGCGGTTGGTAGCCGCTTGTGACGTTCCCTGTGTTGAGCCAGAGTACGTGTTATTGTAGCCGGGTAAGCATATTATTGTTTTGGATATCAGTTTATCCGGGTATCCATTCCCATGTATAGTATAGTGCTGGTTCTGTTTTTGCAGATCATCCAGTTTCAGGGGAAAGTCTGCCAAAATTTTTATATAGAAGTACCATCCATCAGGCGGTGGTGTTTACGACAAAGGTATGGAGTTGTGAACTTGAGAGTTGCAGCTGTTTGGAAACTCGAAAGGGTAGTTGGTAGCTTAGGTCTCCCTACGTTCAGCTTTTAGCTAAATCTTCTTTAGTCCAGTAGACTGTGCGAGGATGGTTATTCCTATTGAAATGACTGCATGAGTTTGTGCTTTAAGTGGAGGAGTCTTCCTCCAAATACTGAATGGTAATATTAAATCTCTGAGGTGTTGATACCACTTTTCTCATGACCCAAAGTAACCACGACAGAAACCTACAATGAGTGTCGATCATTGCTAAACTCACTAATAATCTATTAATGACAAAGATAAGCTGGCAACCTGGTCATATATACGTACCTATCTGCTGAAAGCATAAAATCTGGAAAGATGACACGACTTTAACTTGCTGGCAATTAGAACATTGAGCCGCAAGTTCTGCTATGTCACACTTCATTCCGTCCCACCAATAAATCTGCTTAAGATCATGGTACATCTTAGTCGAACCTGGATGAACAGTATATTTGGAATAATGTGCCTCTATCATAATCTGTCCACGTAAATCTGCAACATCAGAAACACAAAGTCTATCTTTATACATGAGAACACCGTCAGTAGTAACCCTGTATGGTGACTCCGGTTTTTTCTGGCTATCTGTTTTTATTCAACTAGGACGGGGTCCTCATACTGATGCTGTTTTATTTCATGAAAATTTAGAGTTAAAGGTCTAGTGCAGCTTATCGTCCATCCATCATTGGTATGTATATCTCTTTCACACCTCAACTCTTTGAGAAGTTACTTTAGCGTTATAAGTGCATGTGTAATTAACTTTGTTGCCGGTATTTTTCCTCAGCTCAAGGTCCAACTACATGTCTCTTTTATATTTACTTTTTCAAGTCATAATAATTCCAATTCAAAGACAATACCCTGAAGTAGATGTTCAGTCTGAAGATCATTCTTGGTCTGCGTCATATTATCCAGTAGTATTTGCATGATCATTATCCTTATATGATAGACCCTGTTCAGATGAACCTTTAACATAGGATATGAGTAACTACATTCCCACAAGGAGCTTGCGGAACAACACTAACATCAACTGAGATATTGCATAGTGCGTTCATAAAAATAATATAGCTTGCATCAAATCTTCTATAGTGTGTAGTGACAAGGTACTTCAAAAGCTCCCCCTATTGTATCAAGCGTGAGCTAATTCTTAGTTCTATCGACCTGTTTTATATCGAAACGTATATCGAAGAGGTGATTATCTGAATCATTTTAATCCATCCAAAGTTCCGTGTGTGTTTGTTTCAAAAATGTAGAACTCTCCTCTCGTGATCGAGGAAGGATCATCTTAGTTAGAATAATTCGGGCAATGGTATTATCATATTATCCAGATATGTTTTATTCCAAGAGTTCGGTGTTCGGGTTATAAATCTGATTCTGAAATCATGAGATAATGTTCTTGGAGTAGCTTATGAAGGTTGTGCAAGTTCTTTTGTTATCTGTAAGGATTTTTCTTTAGACTTAGGCTCGTTCGACGACGAACGAGAGTTTAAGTGGAGGAGAATGAAACGACCTCGGTTAGTCGTTTCAGTAGTTAGGGCTCCGATTGGCGTGCCGATAATTTTAAATTATTCGTAAGGTCCATTGATCTTCATGCATTATTTGAGTTTATTACGTGTGTTTGAATATATTTTAACGATAAAACTTGGAATATTAGACATCGTTTTAATAAGTTTAACTGATAGTTTAAAGGGTCATTTGGACCCCGATAATGGAATTGATTATATATTCGTACTCAGTGAGTTATGGGCAACTTATAAATGTAATTTATTTAGGATTTGGTTATGTGACCATAAACCCTGTACATAGGCCTGACCTGTGTATTGCGTATGTGAATAGGGTATCAGGTTCCTAACTGGATTGCCCTAAGATGTGAGGAATGAAGCCTTTAGCCTAATTTGATATATTTTTCTGCTTATTGAATAGAGTTGGATCGTTTGGCAATGAAACCAAAGGACAAAGCGGTTATTGAGTGGCTGTGGTAACTTTGTAACAACGTAAGTGTTTGTATCTATTTCTTTGGAGGCCCTTGGCCTTGTGGATATTGTACCACGTGTTCCTTACGTCTGTAGCTGCCGATAGGCGTACTCATTACGCCTTAGCTTTGAATTTACATTGTATATTATATTATGCCCTGTTGTTGGTATTGAATTGAATATATGAGCATTGCACTATGGTTTTGAGCATTGCATATACTTCCCGGTTGGCGATGAGAGTCCCGCACCGATGAAGGGTCATTATTGCATATACTTCCCGGTTGGGGATGAGAGTCCCGCGCCCGTGAAGGGTCATTATTGCACATACTTCCCAATTGGCGATGAGAGTCCTGTGCTGGTGAATGGTCATTATAGCATATACTTCCCGGTTGGCGATGAGAGTCCCGAGCCGTTGAAGGGTCATTATTGCATATACTTCCCGGTAATCGTTGAGAGTCCCGTGCCGGTGAAGGGTCATTATTGCATATACTACCTGATAATCGGTGAGAGTCCCGAGCCGGTGAAGGGTCATCATTGCATATACTTCCCGGTAATCGATGAGAGTCCGGAGCCGGTGAAGGGTCATCATTATATATACTTCCCGGTAATCGATGAGAGTTTCGAGCCGGTGAAGGGTCATCATTGCATATACTTCCCGGTAATCGATGAGAGTTCCAAGCCGGTGAAGGATCATTATTGCATATATCTCCTGGTAGACGATGAGATTCTTGGCCGGAGATAGGTATCAGGCATATGCGACTGCATTGCATCGTACCGCATTCATCCAATCTCATTCATATGTGACTGCATTGCATCGTACAACATTCTTCCCATCTCATTGCACCGCATACTGACTATTGTGTGTACTGTGTTGTGTTTTATGTATGCGGTATGTATACTATGTCGCGGACGTATCTCAGCTTGCCTATATATTTCTGGCTCGTATTCTGGGTTGCGGGGATCGAGTTGCACACCGCAACGGTATAAATATATGGATCAGGCTGCACGCCGCAACGGTATAAATATTTGGATCGGGTTGCACGCCGCAACAGGATGAATATATGGATCGGGTTGCATGCTGCAACAGGATGTTTTTCTGATTATTGATGTGTTCGGGATACCTATATGTTTTGGCTATCTTACGTTCCTGGTTGTTGATGTGTTTTTCATTCCATACATGTTTCTAGTTATTATTTGCCTCTATGAGTTTTTCATTCCATACATGTTTCTAGTTATTATTTGGCTCTACCTTTTTATAACTTAAATAAGAGGAATTTGGTTTATCTGTTTCTTTTCGCAATGGCTAGCTATCCTATCCTTTGAGGTGGCTAGTCTGCCCCATTTATTGAGTCCTTTTGACTCACCCTTGTTTGTTTTTGTTTTTGTCTATCTATTTCGTTTCGGCAGGTTCGCTCCAGGATTGAGTTCGCCACATTGTGAAGGAGCGAAGACGACTTCAGCTGTCAGGGTGAGCCAGCTTTTATTCCGGATGGCCACCAGTTTTATGTTTATTATTTCAATTGCATTTTTCTCCCTTCATGAGGTGTTTGTCTTTTTCTGTACTCTTAGATGTCTAGTCTGGATAGCCCTAAACCTAATAATTTGGGTAGTCATCTGTAATTTTTTTTGTACAACTAAGAGGTATCAGTATGTTTGTGTTTTTTTAAGTCTTGTCCTTATTCATGAATTGTTATATTCTTTTTCCTAATTTAATTGGTAAGGGTTCGCCCGACGGGTCTAGGGAAGGATGTCGGGTGCCCGCACGGCCTCACCGGATTTCGGATCGTGTCAGTTGGTATCAGAGCCCGGTTTAGAGTCTATCCAGACTAAGACAGTGTCTAGTAAAGTGTCGCTGATGGGTACGCAGACGTCCGTACTTATCTACGAGATGCTATGATGGCATTTAGGAAGTTTCACTTCCTTCTTTTCTGATCGTGCGTCGGTCTAGGATGCAAAAGTATTTTCGTTGATTTCTTCATGGTAATTGCGAACCCTCGTGCGATAAATCAGCAAACGGTAAAAGTTCATGACGAAGTAGTCTAGCCTGGGGATAGAGCTACTCAAGCCTCGAGAGTTGTGGATCGTGCTGACGATCCAGTTGCGTAGGCCCCAGTTGTACGAGCTCGCGATGGGAAAAAGAGCAGGACCTTGTGGTTCCCTTGGCTCTCTACGATGCTTTTACGAGAATTTTGGCGATGCAGATATCGTAAGAACCTATTATTCGGTAGGCAGCTTATCTGGTCGCCGCACATGCAGATGTTCGGATTAGAGAGCTCTTGTTTCAGTTCTTGATGTTTCCCCAGTAAAATATTTTCCACAGGCAGCATGTGTTGCGCCACTAATTGTTCTGGCTGGTTAGTCAACCGAGGTAACAGTTCGGTCCGAGTGCCCAAAGAGGTTGCATTATTTTACGCGGTTGAACCTTCCGATATTCTTAAGAAATGCATCAGATAAACCTCGTGATTCTTTCTAAAATAAAATGATGTCAACATATCCTTCAGGCTCTTGATTATATCGAGCAGTATGGTGTCGATTATTCTGTTTTCCAGTTTCAGGGGTCCAGCGTTGAATTGGTGGACCGCTCTTTATTAGCTAACTTGGTTCGATTTTTCTTCTAGATTCGTGGAAAAGTTCCTTTCGAGTAGCGAGCGAAATGAAAAGTGTTGCCAGTTTCAGTGGATTGGACAGAGTAGCCTGTCGGTTAGCCTGTTGGTGTTTCAGAATATGTGATTGAATTCTATAGAATGGCTGAATATGCATTAGAACTAGTCCATGAGCCTTTCAAGAGATTCAAAGATTTATTGATGACCTTTCTCCTTCTTTGAGATCCCAGAGGGCTCGAAAATTGAGGTTAGGACTTCAGTTGATGTCGTTTAGGCATACCATAAGTTAGAGGGGAAGAGTTAGAGCGGGAGAGCAAGAGATATCATGGCCCTAGTGGGAAACCATGGTACCTCATTTGGAGGTAGGAGTTCTGATTATTTTGGGAGGTCACCTTCCAGGTTATCTCAGTTTGTGTCACGTGACTCTTAGAGTGCGCCAGTAGTTTGTCTATATCAGATCCAGTTTTTCTCTTTGTAGCTATCAACAATCTGTCCAGCTTCCATTTTCACTGAAAAGGTATTATCATAGTCGCGCGCATGTCATCTTTGGTGGAGTTCTCCCTTACTCCGGCAAGTAGGCAGTCGTCCTTTCTCTTGCCATCAGGCACTTGCACAGTCGCAGGCAATTTTATTTAGATCTCAATCAGCCGGAGAAATGCTACCATCCAGTAGAGGTTAAGAACGTGGTGGCAGTGGTTCTTCAGAAGGTGATTATTAGGGTAGTGGCTCAGCTCAGCTGCAGAGGCAGTTCTATGAACTGTAGTCTGGCAGGATGCTGAGGCATCCGATGTAGTAGACCCAAGTATTTCTTCTTTCCTTAAATGTGAGTAAGATTTGATTCTTTCGGTCAATCTAGAAATGGGGTGTCCTATCATGTTTCCATGGTTTCGTTTCATGTCGTTTTTATTAAGAATTGGTTGCAGTAGAGGGGTGAGCTTCTGATATGATTTATTCCTTGCATTTATGATGACCCTACTAGATTATCTGGTTTAAATGTGAGAGATATGTGAGTGAGTATCGGTATTGTTTGCTTGGCATCTTGTTGTGCCTAATTTTGTTATAATGTCAAGTCAGTCTACATGTTTTGGAACTTAATGTCGGTAAGATAATGGGATTCTTATCCATCACCATCAGAAAGTGTCATTGTTTCTTTCGGTGTAAAGTGGTTAGTAAGTAATACTCGATCTATGTGTCTCCTCTTGGTTCGAGGCGCTAGTAGAGTCATGTCATTCTATGATCTTGTCTCGGTTATAAAAGGGTTTCTGGTAAATTGTCAGAGTTCCCTTCTTATAGGAAGGTTAAATTGACATAGATGTTGTTCTGTAAAGCTTATGTAATATCTATCTCTTCAATTGCTATTCTTTTGTTAGCCTGACTCGGAAGTAGTGTAGCTCTGGGAGCCAAGCAAATAAAAAGATGAGCTTCGTGAAGCTCTAATTATTTCTATCCTCAATCCATTGCCATCCGTTCTTTATTCGGCACTTGCGAGCTTAGGCGGTCAGTAACCTATTGTGATGTTCCCTATGTTGAGCCAGAGTGCGTGTCAAGGTAGCCGGGTAAGCACATTGTTGTTTTTCAAGGCTACTAAGGGTAATGAGAGGCATCATTTGACCTTTGATTTGATCCATCAGGCGGTGATGCTTATAGAAAATATATGGAGTTGTAAACTCGAGAGTTGCAGCTGTTTGGCAACTGGAGAGAGTAATTTGGTAGCTCAGGTCTGAGCCGCATTCTCTATTTAGCTAAGTCTTCCTTAATCCAGCAGGTTGTGCGAGGATAACTATTTCTATTCAAATTAGTTGTATGAGTTTATGCTCTAAGTGGAGGAGTATTCATCTAAGTGATACTGAATCATAATATTAAATCTCTAAGGCGTTGCTGAAGCGTAAGCTAAGTCTTTGTTTCATCGACTTGTTCTATATCGAAAAGTATATCGATGAGGTGATTCACCGGCAGAATAATGTTAATCCATCCAGAGTTCCGTGTATCTTTCTTTCATAAATATAGAGCTCTCCTCTCGTGATCGAGTAAGGATCGGCTTAGTCAGAATAAGCTGAGCAATGGCATTATGATATTATCAAGATATGTTTATTTCCAAGAGTTCGGTGTGCGTGTTATAATTTTGATTCTGTAATCATGAGATAATGCCTGTGGAGTAGCTTATGAAGGTCGTGCAAGTTCTTTTGTTATCTGTGCGAATTTTTCTTTAGACTTAGGCTCGTTCGAGGACGAATGAGAGTTTAAGTGGAGGAGAATGAAATGACCTCGATTAGTCGTTTCGAAAGTTAGGACTCCGATTGGCGTGACGATAATTTTAAAATATTTGTAAGGTCCATTAGGACTTGTCTGTCAAATTTGAGCTAAATCAGACCTCGTTTGGTACGTATCGGAAGAAGGTTTCAGTTTTTATTGTCGATAAATATTAAAAAGAGGTTTCCGAGCTCAATTTTGGCGAATGAACTCCGATTCGAAATCCGAAAGCGCCGTTGGATTCGTATGATTATTTATGACTTTTGTGAATTTTCGAAAGTGAATTTCGAGATTGTTCGGCTAGTTTCCGCTAAAATGACGTAAGTTAAATAATTTGACTTTTTTTTCCATTTAAATTGCATATTGAGTTTCGGGAGTTCGATTTGAGATCCTCCATAGCAAGTATATTACATATATTTTGTGTAACTTATATGCAAAGGTTGGAATTATTTTGAATATCGTAAGGTACCATTTTAATTTTCGTTAAGAAAAGAAAATAAAATTAAAAAATAAAGAAAAAAAGGGAAAGACAAAAGAAATAAAATGGAGATGGCAGTGGCTAAGGGATTAAATAATCCCTTAGCAAACATCAAAAATCAAAAGACAGAAACAGAAGAGGAAACACCGAGAAAGAAAAAATACCAAAAAATAAGAAAAGAGTCGGAGAAAAGATAGAATTTTCACCCCGCAACATACAGGTAATGATCTTCATGCATTATTTGAGTTTATTACGTGTGTTTGAATATATTTTAACAGTAAAACTTGAAATATTAGACATCGTTTTAATAATTTTAACTGATAGTTTAAAGGGTCAATTGGACCCCGATAAAGGAATTGATTATATATTCGTACTCAGTGAGTTATGAGCAACTTATAAATGTAATTTATTTAAGATTTGGTTATGTGACCATAAACCCTGTACATAGGCCTGGCCTGTGTATTGCGTATGTGAATAGGGTATCAGGTTCCTAACTGGATTGCTCTAAGATGTAAGGAATGAAGCCTTTAGCCTAATTTGATATATTTTTCTGCTTATTGAATAAAGTTGGATCGTTTGGCAATGAAACCAAAGGACAAAGCGGTTATTGAGTGGCTGTGGTAACTTTGTAACAAGATAAGTGTTTGTATCTATTTCTTTGGAGGCCCTTGGCCTTGTGGATATTCTACCACGTGTTCCTTACGTGTGTAGCTGCCAATAGGCGTACTCATTACGCCTTAGCTTTGAATTTACATTGTATATTATATTGTTATGCCCTGTTGTTGGTATTGCATTGAGCATATGAGCATTGCACTCTGGTTTTGAGAATTGCATATACTTCCTGGTTGGCGATGAGAGTCCCGCACCGGTGAAGGGTCATTATTGCATATACTTCCCGGTTGGCGATGAGAGTCCCGCGTCGGTTAAGGGTCATTATTGTATATACTTCCCGGTTGGTGATGAGAGTCCCGAGCCGGTGAAGGGTCATTATTGCATATACTTTTCGGTAATTGATGAGAGTCCCGAGCCGGTGAAGGGTCATCATTGCATATACTTCCCGGTAATCGATGAGAGTCCCGAGCCGGTAAAGGATCATTATTGCATATATCTCCTAGTAGACGGTGAGATTCCTGCGCCGGAGATAGGTATCAGGCATATGCGACTGCATTACATCGCACCGCATTCATCCCATCTCATTCATATGTGACTACATTGCATCGTACAACATTCATCCCATTTCATTGCACCGTATACTGACTTTTGTGTGTATTGTGTTGTGTTTTATGTATGTGGTATGTATACTATGTCGTGGACATATCTCAGTTTGCCTATATATTTCTGGCTCGTATTCTGGGTTGCGGGGATCGGGTTGCACGCTGCAACGGTATAAAATATATGGATCGGGCTGCATGCCGCAACGGTATAAATATTTGGATCGGGTTGCACGCCGCAACAGGATGAATATATGGATCGGGTTGCATACTGCAACAGGATGTTTTTCTGATTGTTGATGTGTTCGGGATACCTATATGTTTTGGCTATCTTACGTTCCTGGTTGTGGATGAGTTTTTCATTCCATACATGTTTCTAGTTATTATTTGGCTCTGCCTTTTTATAATTTAAATAAGAGAAATTTGTTTTATCTGTTTCTTTTCTCCCTGGCTAGCTATCCTATCTTTTGAGGTGGCTAGTATGCCCCACTTATTGAGTCCTTTTGACTCACCCATGTTTGTTGTTTGTTTTTGTCTATCTATTTTGTTTCGACAGGTTCGCTCCAGGATTGAGTTCGCCACGTTGTGAAGGAGCGAAGACGACTTCAGCTGTCAGGGTGAGTCAGCTTTTATTCCGGATGGTCACCAGTTTTATGTTTATTATTTCAGTTGCATTTTGCTCCCTTCATGAGGTGTTTGTCTTCTTCTGTACTCTTAGATGTCTAGTCTGGATAGCCCTAAACCTAGTAAGTTGGGTAGTCAACTGTAATTTCTTTTGTACAGCTTAGAGGTATCAGTATGTTTGTGTTTTTTTTGAAGTCTTGTCCTTATTCATGAATTGTTATATTTATTTTCCTAATTTAATTGGTAAGATTTGCCCGACGGATCTAGGAGAGGATATCGGGTGCCCGCACGGCCTAACCAGATTTCGGATCGTATCACTTAATTACAACCTTGTTATCTTACTTGTCAAAGAAAGAACAAAAGAAAAAGGGTCAGACCTTGCAAACAAGTAATTAATCTCATATTGTTACCACTCGGGCAGATTTAAAGTTAATTGAAACAAGTGTGACTCAATTTTTTTTTGGTAAAAATGTCCAGATTTGAAAATAACAGTGTTAAAAGGACTGCTAGCGCAAACTATGAAAAGAAACAACGTATTATTAACTCGTGAAATAATTTGAGCAAAGGTGTAAGTTTAGGTTTTACTCTAGTTTAAAGCCATCCATTTTAAGCCAAAGTTCTCAATTTAGTAAAAGAAGCTTTTCTTTAAACAATTGCAATTAAGGAGCTAAAGTTGAAATAAAATGCATGTAAGTAGGTCGTTATGCCAATTAAAGAAGGAATGGGAATTGAAGTGTTAAAATCAAAATAAGTATGTTCAATCGGCCTATAAGTGCAAAACCCTTTAGCTGAAATAGCTTCTGATAAAAAGGGCTAGATCTAATATGAGATATGCAAAACAGATTTGCCAAGCAAAATATGGAATGAAGTGTGGGCTGTGCAGTTTTTTGCCTATATTTATGAATTTCAGAAATAACCCACATTCAAATTTGTTATTCATTCAAAAATCCATAATTTTATGTATGAATAATGCTTCTCATTTTTTTTAAAAAAAAATTTGAGAGTGATGGTTAGTTGCTAAATTTGAAAAACAAAGTTCATTATTGTTGTCAATATTTAACGGTATTAAACTTAAGGACAATATATAAGTGAGCTTTAATTAGAGACAATATTTAAATGTTGAAGATAATGGGTCTATCCTAATAAATATTTGAGATTGATAGCGTTCAACATTGATAATTTTAAGTGAGTCAAAGCACAATTTACACTTACATTCGCTTAAAAAAATTAAGGTCCGATGTTTACGCAGAAACTCATTTATATTGGATATTCAACTGGACGTGTCGGCGGTTAATCTTCGATAAAGTATACGTCAATGGCAAAATACAACAAATATAATTTAGAAAGTTAGAACACGACAATAAAAGCAAGTGCGCTTGGCACAGGACTCGAGGATGCCTAATACCTTCCCGAGAGTTAACTGAGAACCTTACTCGGAATCTCTAGACGCAGACCTTGACGAGTCAAAACTGTTCTAAAGGTACACCCACTGGGTGACTTGGCACACCTTAAACTTGTCAAATGGCGACTCCGAGTTAATAAATAAATAATGTAGCTTTAAACACCATCACTTCCTTAAATAGAAACCCAAGGTCGAGAAAGCGCAATCCAACAATAAAACATCCATAAAGCATTTTAAACTCGGAAACGCCCTTCCTCAGGCGGTAAAAAGGGGTGTGACAATAATACCATTTAGAATTTTTTCAAGAAAAGTTTTCCGAACAGGAACAAGATTTTTAAGCACTTGGATCAACATTGGATTCAAGTTTAAATTTCGTTTCATATTTTAGTTGAGAAGAATCACGTAAAAATTTGACCCCGTAGCCAATTTGTACCACGCTAAATGAAAATTAGTCAGTATTTGAAAATATTTTGAAAGTAGTCTGATCCAAAAGATACGGAAAATTTCAGTATTTTTTACTTGGAATTTCGAACTAAAATTTTCAAAATCCAAATATAAATTATTGGGATTGGCTAAATATGAAGTAGCAATATAAAATACTTGGACTTTGAAAATTTTAATTCAAAATTCGCTATATATGAAGTCCCAAGAATTTTGAAAATTTTCGTTTAAAATTTCCAAAAAAGAAAAAAATACTTGAGATTTCGAATATGAAGCTCCAGTAAAATTTTCTGAAATTTTAAACTAGTTCCTGCAAAATTTGCTGGGATTTAATTTAAATTTTCAGAATTTTTTCTTGTTGCTAGTCTAAAAAAAATATGTGTTTTTAAAATCTGGCTAATTTTTTTAAAGAAAATTGTATTTATTAACTAATTCTCTTTAAATGGTGCAAAAAATGATCTCATCAAAATTACCCAAGAATCAGAGGAGGTAACCTTATTCTATATTAAAATCAAGTATTCTCTTTGATAGTATTTTCTTGTCTTAATTATATTATTCAGAAACGAATTAAACTTTGTTGTTTATAATTACATTTTCGGGGATTTTGATAGAGTGAAAAAGTCTTAATATTGGAAATGGGTAAAAGTTCCACTTTACTAGAGTTGTAACATTATTAATAGGCGCCCATGGTTATAAGCAACATCTGGTATTCAGCAAACAGACACCGACAAATTCAATTAAAACACTGGTATTATCTTTCGACCAGCCAAAAAATGTTCAGCAATCAAAAGAAAATATCTGTGATACTATTATTTATTTATTTATTTTTACAAACATAAACTCATTTGCTGTCACATATTGAATCACCCGGAAAAAGTTGAAAAGAAAAACTGGAAAAAGGCCTCCCCACTACAATATATTTTTTTATTTCCTATTCGGTGTCCGATATCCTCATTGGAACCCCGACTAATCCAAATTTGCACTGTGTAGGGCCCCATTGGGGGGAAGCGCTTCCTGCTAAAAAATTTTCCATACCCAGAACTCGAACCAAAGAACTCTGATTAAGGGAGGAGCAGTCTCATCCACACCACATCACTTGGTGGTAGCACAACATTCAATTAAGAACTTATTTAATGTTTTGTTCCTATAATTACTTTCAGTTTTGTTTTAAGCAACAATGATTCTTTTGGCCATGCTGTACTGGTTAATGTTGGGGAAAGTGCACGAAAGGTCACTTTTGCCACTGGTCTTTGGGCACAGGCCACTAATATCAAAATATTTAGTTTGTGGCCACTTTTGCTTAAAGAGATAGAATTTCAGTCCAGAGGCCGGATTGAAGTTCAGTCCTTAAATATTGAACTTCAGTCCAGGGCCATATGGACTGAAGTTCAATTCTTAAAGATAGAACTTCAGTCCATGGCCATACCATGGACTGAAGTTCAGTCCATAGCCATATGGACTGAAGTTCAGTCCTTAGAGATGAAACTTCACTCCAGGGGCTGTATGGACTGAAGTTCAGTCAATTATCAGAACTTAAGTCAATATTTATTTAGTAAAGGCCCAAAAATGGCCTCTAGTGTAAGACCAATAAAAATAGTGGCCTCAAACTAAATACTACTGTTAAAAGTGGCTGCTGGGCAAAATTTTTACCTTAATGTTGTAAAAATTTCGCCCAGCAGCCACTTTTAACACTGGTATTTAGTTTGAGGCCACTATTTTCTTTGGTCTTACACTAGAGGCCACTTTTGGGCCTTTACTAAATAAATGTTGACTTAAGTTCTGATAGTTGACTGAAGTTCAGTCCATACGGCCCCTGGACTGAAGTTCCATCTCTTAAGGACTGAACTTTCAGTCCATATGGCCATGGACTGAACTTCAGTCCATAGTATGGCTATGGACTGAACTTCAGTCCATGGTCATGGACTGAAGTTCTATCTTAAGGACGGGACTGAACTTCAGTCCATATGGCCGTGGATTGAAGTTCAATCTTTAAGGACTGAACTTCAATTCGGCCTCTGGACTGAAGTTCTATCTCTTTAAGCAAAAGTGGCCACAAACTAAATGTTTTGGTATTAGTGGCCTGTGCCCAAAGACCAGTGGAAAAAGTGGCCTTTCGTGCACTTAGCCCCTTAATGTTTAATACTATTTTCTGCACTAACGGTGATATCCAAATTTTATTTAATACAAACTACTCCCTCCGTCTCAAAATGAGTGTTTGGGTTTGACTGAGCACAAAGTTTAAGAAAATAAGGAAGATTTTTAAATTCTGTAGTTTAAAATGAAAGGTGTGTGTAATGTAGGTCCGTGTCTTTAAATCATGTGGTCCAAAACAAATCTTAGATTTAAAGAGTTGCCATAAAAAGAAAGAGGTACTCAATTTGGAACAAAAAAAAATATAGACACTCATTTTAGAACGGAGGGAATATAAACTAAGGCCTAAATATAGTTTTATCCAATCAGCTAAGGCCTATCTATAGTTGAAAAAAAATTTCTAATATTTTTGCCTCTGCTAAAATTTAAATCATATTTTTTCATAGTTTTATCCCATTTTATGACCGCTTGTAACACGCTTGGGTGCACTTTATGTCCATTGATTTTGTCATTATTAAAAATTAGGTGTGGTTGCTTCATGTTATGGTACGTACTTGATAAGGCATAGACCACACAAAACACTATACAAATTACTTGATTAAATTGTGCTGCTCAACTAAAGGAAATGCAGACAGTATCACTGAAACTGAGGAAAGATATTAACAGAAAAATAAAATAACTTTATTGTTGGTATGTCCTCTTGTAGCATTATTGTTGGTAAATTTCAATCTCGTTTCCATTGCATTTATTTGTCCTTAGTATTCGAGTGAAATTTAATTTTTAAATACTTTTTCTCGAAAGTAATTTATTCTATTTTATTTTCCTGCTCTTCCTGTTTTGTTTTTTTTTGGCCGTCACTAGACGAAACTGAGAAAAAGGGTGTGTAAAGGTGTACTAAATTTTTCAAAAATAAAGAAAGGTTTACTAAATTAATTTGTAGTATTGTAAAGCCACCTTTATTTTAAAGTTTTCCCTTTTTGGTACTATGTAGTCATGTAAAACCAAAAATAGCTGTCTATGTCATTGTAGAAGGCATCAAGAAACATCGTCCAATATTATACTTCTCCTTCGTGCTTGATTTGCTGGTTGCAATGGCAACATAGGATTTAATTCTTCATTATTTTAGTTTATTTTCAAATATGTTTCCTTGCTTATGTAGGCATTGCGGGGCTGTTAGAGATGGCAATGAGATGGAACCTTTCCCCTCGTCTTCGATTTTGTCTTTTATAAAAGTCGTCGAAGCTTCATCGTCCTCTTGTTACTCCTTAGCTTCAGTAGCATCGGGTTTTTATCATGATTGGTTAACTATCTAGTTTTTGGATTATGAGAATAACATAAAAGATTTTTATTTGTTTATTACAGCAACGAGGGGAAAGGTTATTGTATTGGGTAAAAATTGGCCTACTAAGAGCAGTTTCGGTAACATGATCTGATAGTAACCGAGCATATGATGGCAAGCTGCAAACCGAAGCAAACGAATGAGTTGTCGAAGTCAGACACCAAGGTCATCACCGAAGGCGAGCCGAAAGCTGCGCTTCGGTGATCCTCGCTTCAACCGAACGGCGGAGTCGCGCCACCGAAGTAATACATTTGCACCTCGATAGGATACCTCGGTCGTAACGGCTCAGCAACCCACTACTTCAACCCACTACTTTGCCCATTAACTTCATCCATAAATGCTCCAGACGTGGGTTTGGCCACTAACGAGTCATGGAGAACGTGGAGCAGGCTCTTATGTCTATAAATAGCACTTCATTTTACACTGTACATATTCAGAAATATATACAGAAACTCTGGCAAAATTTGTACTCGTCGCAATATATTGAAATCACATTGTTTTCTTGCATTTACGATTATTCTTGGCATTTTCTTGACTTTGATACGAAGATTTGCTTGTATTCCAACCCAAATCGATTTGTGATCCTAAGCTGATTTAGGCCAATACAAATTGGCGCCGTCTGTGGGGATTCAGGCATAACGCTTTGTTCCAAAGTTAAACGTCCTTTTTCGCTCTGTCGACGACGATATGGCCGATAACAGCAGAAATCCTATTGATCACCAGTTAACTCCCGATGGACCGACTGGAACTCAATCAGATCCTGCTTCTTCATCTCCAATGACGACCGAAGCCTTTCAAGCTTTTGTCGTTGCTTCGCTAAGAGCTCTTCAAGAACAACAGGATGAACAAGTTAACATCAACGCCGAATTGCGCGCCTTGTTAAATGCGAGGAACAGCTCGGCACCGAACGGCACTCAGCCTTCGGCTCCAAATGGAGGCATCCCGCCCTTCGTTCCTACGGGCGCGATAATAGGGGGACCTCAGAATTGGGCCACGTCTGGGGGCTCAGAAAATATACCAGGCACAACACCACATTTCGGGACGCTTCCCACTATGGCAGAAACTACATCTTCGGTCGATGTTGAGAGGTTGACTAGAGAAATGGAAGCTCGCGTCGAGGCGCGCATAGAAAAACGCCTCGAGAGCGTCCCCGGAGTGGCTACGACCGAAGACGAGCTTGACATAGACCAATACAGGGAGTTGCCATTCAAGCCCGAAGCAGCACCAGCTCCAACTCCAAAAAATTTCAAGCTCGTCTTCCTAAAGAAGAATGATGGGGCCACCGATCCCGAAGAACATGTAACTGAGTTCATGGCGATGGTAAAGAGCAATGACTTAACGGCAATAGAGCTCGAGTCAATGTTCTTAAAAAAGTTTGGCGAATCCTTGGAGAAAGGAGCGATGCGTTGGTACATGCGCTTACCAGCGGGGTCAATTTCCACCTCCAAGGAAATGGTTAATGCCTTCGTTAAGGCCCACACCGGAGCACAAAAGATTCTCCAAAGGAAGGAGGATATTTGCGAGGTCAAGCAACGGCCCGGTGAGCCACTTAAGGACTACCTTGAGCGCTTTCATGCTGAGCGCATGGAGCTACCTCAAATGGATGACTCCCTAGCCATCATGGCATTTGAAAAGGGTATCAATGTTCGTAACTCCGACGCTGCCGCTGAGTTGCAAAACGAGCTTCAGCAATATCAAGTTCTGAAGTGGGAAGATTTACAAAACGAGCTTACTATAAGATAAGGCTTGAGGAAGCCGAGTTTAAGAACCGAGGTTATAATTACAAGAACTGAGGCGAATCCTCGCATCGCGCCAAGGCGTCGCGAGGGAATTCGAAGGGGAGGTACGAGTCATATACCTCCACGAGGCAGCCTGTCAGCCAAAGATTGGGAAATTTTTTTGGAAACTCGTTTGTGAGCCCACATGTAAGCCAATGGCTCGGAGGAAAGGTTCACCCTAACTCGAACCAAAGAAATTCCTCAGTCCCAGCTTCGGTCTCAAAGAACAAAGAATTACCTCGGATCCCTGACTACAACTTTAATATATCGACCTCGGAGCTGGTCAACGTAGTCAAGGGAATCGCCAGGGTAAGAATACCCAAAGACATGAGAACCCCAGCAGACAAAAGAGTTCAAAATTTGCACTGCGAGTTCCATGCGGACTATGGCCATCGAACCAAGGACTGCAAAGCATTGCGCCTCGAGGTGGCACATTTGTTAAAGAAGGGTGTGTTGGCCGAATTCCTTACCGACAAGAGAAAAGACAACTACACCAAGAACCGAGGTAATGGACAGCCAACTCGGGCTCCACCCCCTGAGAGAGTTGTAAATGTTATCACCGGGGGGTCAGAGGTGAACAGGGTGAATTTCGCAGCTGCAAAGAAATTCGCCAAGCTGTCGATCACAATGGAAAAGAGAACTCGAGTGGGAGGCTCGGGTAAAGAAATTGTATTTGATGATGACGATTGTGATGGGATGATGTTCCCTCATCACGATGCCCTGGTCATCAAGTTGAGAATGAATGACTCGGATATCAAGCGAGTCTTGATTTACCCCGGTAGCTCGGTCAACATAATTAGCTATGGGGCCATTAAGAAGATGTGGCTTAAAGGGGAAGTCATCCCCAATGCAACAGTATTGACTGGCCTCAACAACTCCACGGAGAAGACTTTGGGTGAAATGACACTCAAAACGTTTGCTGAAGGAGTTAGCAAGGAAACACTATTTCAAGTGTTGCCCGAGGATATAGCATACAATGTGGTCCTCGACAGACTATGGATCCACTTCATTGAGGCTGTCCCATCCACTCTTCATCAAGTGATCAAGTTCCCTACACCTTGGGGGTCCGATCGATAAAGGGAGAGCAACGAGTAGTAAGAGAGTGCTATTCGGCTGCATTGAAAAGTGGAGACGCCCCGACTGGGCCAAAGCAATAGCAACTAACACAACCGGGTTCAAGCGAGGAGGACCTCCGAGGAGAAACTGAAAAGAGCCATGTGTGCATTTAAGAGCCTCGGAAATAAAAGGCCGAGGACTCAACTATTGAGGAGTTCGAATCTTTCACCTTATTGAAAGGTTTTCCTGAAATGAAGGTATTTTTCGGCTCGGAGTTGGACCTAGAGTCGAAGAAAGCAATCATTGAAGTCTTAAAGTCCAACAACGATTGCTTCACTTGGTCCCATTCGGACATGATTGGTATCGGTCCGGACATCATGACCCACAAGCTGAATGATGATCCAATATTCACCCGGTTGAAGCAAAAGAAAAGACCTCATGCCGGGGTTAAGAAGAAAGCAATCGAAGATGAAACCACAAAGCTACAAGAGAATGGCTTCAAAAGGGAAGTAAAGTATCCCGAATGGCTGGCTAATGTGGTCGCTGTGCCCAAGAAAAAAGGCAAGTGGAGGATGTGCGTAGATTACACTGATCTAAACAAGGCTTGCCCCAAGGACTCCTACCCATTTCTACAAATAGACAGGTTAATAGACTCCACGGCTGGACACAAACTATTAACCTTCTTGGATGCTTATTCGGGCTACAACCAAATCCTCATGGATCCGAAGGATGAAGAGAAAACCTCGTTCATCACTGGCCGAGGTACTTTTTGCTATAAAGTGATGCCCTTCGGTTTGAAAAATGCTGGGGCGACATACCGAAGGCTAGTGTGTCACATGTTCAAGGAGTATATTGGAAAATCTATGGAAGTCTACATAGATGATATGCTTATTAAGTCAATTCGAATGGAGGATCATCTGAATCATTTGAGGGAGGCTTTTACTGTTCTGAGGCAATATGGCATGAAATCAAACCCTGAGAAGTGTGCCTTCAGCGTAGGGTCGGGCAAATTCTTGGGATTCATTATCTGTGAATGAGGAATCGAAGCCAACCCGGATAAGATCAAGGCTATCGAGGAGATCCCCGAAGAGTTGACCGGGGTAAAGGAAGTTCAACGCTTAACTGGCCGAATCGCTGCCTTGAGTCGCTTCATCTCAAGGTCTTCGGAGCGATGCCACAAATTCTTCTCTGTCTTGAGGAAGAACAATCACTTCGAGTGGATGCCGGAGTGTAAAGAAGCGCTGCGGGAATTAAACGCTATCTGGCTAACGCGTCGTTGCTCGCCAAGCCAAAAGATGGTGAAACATTGTTGGTGTACTTGGCGGTATCCGAGGTGTCACTCAGCGCTGTGCTGGTTCGGGAAGAAGATGGCAAGCAACAACCCATCTATTATGTGAGCAACACTCTCCTCGACGCTGAGACCAGGTATCCTCACTTGGAAAACTAGCACTTGCTTTAACTGTTACTGCTCGGAAACTACGACCTTATTTCCAATGTCACCCAATAGCGGTAGTTTCAACTTTCCCCTTAAGAAGTATATTGCACAAACCTGAATTATTGGGGAAGTTGTCAAAGTGCGCAGTAGAATTGAGCGAGCATGACATCACTTATTAACCCCGAACAGCCATCAAATCCCAAGTCTTGGCTGACTTCGTGGCCGATTTTAGTGTTAAGATTCTTCCCGAAGCCGAAAAGGAGAACTCAATGTCAAAAGGGACAGCTTCGGGATTATGGATACTTCACACCGATGGGGCGACTAATTCCAAGGGTTCGGGATTAGGCATAGTGTTCAAAGCGCCCACCAGAGAAAAAATCAGGCACTCCATTCGGTTAAAAAAGGTGACCAATAATGAGGCCGAATACGAAGCAGCTTTAGCGGGCTTGGAGCTAGCTAAAGAAATAGGAGTGGAAAGAATTGAGTTGAGATGCGACTCACAGCTGGTGGTAAACCAAGTGCTCGGTGAATATACGGCTCGGGAGCCCAGAATACAGCTATTCTTGGACCGAGCACAGAGGATTTTGGCCCAATTCCAAGAATGGCAAATCAAACAAGTGCCTTGAGAGGAAAATACCGAGGCCGATGCCCTAGCGAACTTGGGTTCGGCGGTAGATGAAACACACTCGGGGACTGATTCAGTGGTTCGGTTGCTCTCTGTGCAAATGAGAGAGATGAAATTGCAAGTCAATTCGGTGGACCACAAGTGGGATTGGCGAAGTAAGTTTATCTCTTACTTCGATTCGGGGACTGTCCCCCAAGATAAGAAAGAAGCAGAAAAATTAAGGACCCAAGCGGCTTCGTACCATATGACTTAGGGTAACTTGTATAGAAGGTTGTATAGCGGCCCGATGGACAAATATTTGGGTCCGGATGAAGCTAGATATGTGATGGCTGAAATACACGAAGGCGAGTGTGGCAATCACTCGGGGGGAAGTCTTTGGTGCGCAAAATACTTAAAACTGGGTACTGTTGGCCCACTATCAGCACAGATGCAAAGGCCTTCGTGCAAAAATGTGATAAATGCCAACGCCACGCACGAATGATTCATCAACAAGCCGAGCCTTTACATTCGGTCGTGTCACCATGGCCTTTTATGAAATAGGGGATGGATTTTGTTGGTCTCTTGCCGAAGGAAAAAGGTGGTGTTCGGTTTATCCTCGTTTTAACTGATTACTTTACAAAATGGGTGGAAGCAGGAGCTCTCACCGAAGTCAAACAGAAAGAAGTAATCGATTTTATTAGGAAGAACATCATCTATAGGTTCGGTATCCCAAGAGAAATAAATTGCAACAATGGTAAACAATTCATAGGGGCGGCCATCACTGATTTCTTCAAGCAATGGGGAATAAAAATAATTGTTTCGACCCCCTATCATCCAAGTGCCAATGTCTAAGCTGAATCTTCAAATAGGGTGATAATTGAAAACCTCAAGAAAAGGCTCGATGAGTAGAAAGGTCCTTGGCCCGAGGAGCTGCCAGGTGTGTTGTGGGCATACGGACAACAGAAAAGAACAGCACCGGGGAAACTCCTTTTTCACTTGCTTATGGCATGGATTCCCCCATCCCCGTGGAAGTGAGCGAACCAAGTCATCGGTACGCTCACACCACCAAGGATGCAAATCAGCAAACCATGCGCATAGAGTTGGATCTACTCGAGGAGAAGAGAGAGTTGGCTTTGGTTCGGCTAGTTGCACAAAAAAGGCAGATCGAGGCATATCTTAACAGGAAGTCCAAACTTAGAGATTTTAAAGTTGTCGATTATGTGCTAAAGGCTACGAACCAATCAACGAAGGAGAAGAACGGGGGAAAACTCGTCGCAAACTGGGAAGGACCATACAAAGTCAGAGCAATTGTTGGAAAAGGATCTTATCAAATTGAAGACCTGCACGGCATACCCCAACCCTTAAATTAGAACATCTCCAATTTGAAGCGGTACTACTTCTGAAATCGAGGTAAGCATTCCTTTATTACTTAAAGTTTACATTCAGCCTCGAGCCAGAAAATGCTCCTTGGGCCTCGATCGAAATGTACTAACTTACTTCTCGTTTCATTTTGATTGACCTTTTCAGGAAGCGGATAAACGATTTCCAGTGCTCGGATCTTCATCAAGATTCACACCCGAACACTGGGGGGAGTAAGAGGCAGTTGCAACCGAGGTCGGCACTGAGCCTCTCAACCGAAGCCTGGCTATTCGACGACAGGGGACTGACATTTGAAGAATAGATTAGTACATTGTAATTACGCCCGATAGTGGCATATCGTCAATTAGTTTTTTTGGCCCAAGGTCTACTTCGACTTGGCTTTATGTAAAAAGTCGATTATGGCTCGTTGATATTGTCAATGAAATAAACTTGATTCTATATCCCTTTGTTTCCATAATCTTGCACTCCGAATTTGCAATTTAAATGCATTGACTCGAGAACGAGACGTCGTTCTAAGTTTGCATCGGTTTCATTTAATTAAGTCTTGCAAGCAAGCTATTTAACTTAAATGTTCGGTTCATGCAGAAACTAACATTTAAGATAAGAAATACAAAATCATTTCATTTATAGGCCCGAATGCTGCAGGTTTGTACATCAAAAGGACCCGAAGGTCGAAAGTATAAACATAAAAAGAGCCCAAAGGCTTATACAAAACAAAACGAGAAAGCAGGAATCTAGGCCTCGGGGTCATCATCTCCCTCTTCGGAAGCCCCCTCGGCATCCTAATCATCATCATCCTCTCCTTCGTCCTCGCTCGAAGCTTCAGTTGATGGAAGATTATCGATAATGGCTTGAGCCTGGGCCGCCTTCTCTTCGGCCTTGGCAATCTCTTCTTCCAATTGACCTCACCGGCACGACATTGCTTAAGCAACTTCAGTCGAGATTTGATAACATCCCATCATTTATCCAGCTACGCTCTCTTGGTCTTGGTCATAGCCCTGGCTTTGCGATCAACAATTTCCTCTCGAAGAGCTTCGACCTTGGCCTCACGAGCTGGAAGTTTGTTGTTCTCACCCTCCAACCTCTTAATATGGACTGCATGATTTCTCAGCTGCTCGTGGTGCTTCTTGGCCATTTCCTCAAACTTGCCCCTAGCTTGGGCTAACTCAGTATTGAGCTTTACGACCTCGGCTTCCAGCTTCGTACGTTCAATTTGGAAACCATCGCCAAAGGCTCGAATCTTCGCCTCGGCAGCAGCTTCAGCTTCGTGCAAATCGAACTTGGACTTGGAAAACTTAGCCTTCAACTCTGTTATTTGTGCGTTGAAGCTGTCCATTTGCCTGTCCCATGCACGGGCAATACGCCGAACCTCTTCATCCCTCGAAGTCTCAACCTCGATAGCCCTCAACGACAGAACAAAACTCTAAATGGAGATCAATCAAAATTCATTCTCTGCAACTGACCGAAGACAGAGGTAAAATTTAAAGACGACGAAACTTACTCTGATAGCATTGGCAGCGATGGTGTTGTATAGCTGACCTCGAGAGAAAGCCTGCACAACTTTATCTTCCTTTAGGCCAAGCAAAGGCGTAAGGCTCAGGATATCACCTAGGTTGCACGTCAACAGGTTCGAAGAAGATGGCACCTCGAGCTTCCGGAAAGACCCCACCGAGGACGAAATCCTCGCGGGTTCAGATTACGCCCTAGCTGCGCCAATGCCAGCGCCCTCTTCGATGGCAGCAGTCCCAGCTTCTCCAACTTTGGCCTTGCCTTTGTCCTTGGCAACTGCCGCCTCGGAGTTGTGCTCCTGATCTTCAAGGTCAACAACCTCGACCTCTATTCGAACCTCTAAGCCCTCGACAGCTTCATCATCGGGCTCATCAATTAGCCTTCAGCGCAATTCTGCCACCACTTCGGTCTGAGGAGAAATTGCTACCTCGATGCGAGGATTCACAGAACGAGAGGGTTTCTTGGAAACCGCCCTCTTCCTTTTCACATATGCAAAGGGCAACATAAAAGAATTTTGAGCAAAGGAATGAAGAGAAGTAAGAGCCAGTGAGTTAACCGAGGATGGTGTTTACCTTTTGAGGATCCCTGACCCGAGGATTCCTTTGCAGTCTTCGAAGGCTTTGAAGCCTTAAGCTCTTTTAAGTCTCCAGCTAAGCCTACCACCGAAGTCAGTTCATCATTTGACTCGGTATCTTCATCGTCTTTCTTCTTTTCTTTTCCTTGTTTATTCTTGCTTTTCTTCATGTTGATGGCACGATTCCGAAAACCTAACACCGAAGAAAAGAAAGTTAGTAACAAAAACAGGAGCCCCAAACAACATACCAAGTGATAAACCACAAAAAGCTTACCATGCCTCTTACACTACCAACCAAATTCGGCAGCCATCTTCATCCATGATCGAATTGGGCGTTCACGAGCCCCAATCACGGCTCTAACCCATTCGGTCAACCCCTTGGGAGGAATGATAGCGACCTTGTTGGCTGAAAAACAATAATGAATCGAGGTTAGCAAACATGAATGATAACCGAGGAGGAAATAAAGGGCAAAGGGACACTTGCGTGTGTTATTCCACTTCTCTGGGAAATTAGGTTCGACGGATAAAACGCTGGTCTCCAAAAGGACGTAGCGATCACTCCAGCCTCGGTCCTCGTAATCCTCGCTCTTATGGAAAAGCACATACTTGCCTCGGTTGTTTAGATCCACAACCCTGGCTTTGTGGAAATAAAGGTAATAGAGAGAGATGAGATACTGCAAGGTGAAATCCACCCCGGCTTTTGTACTCAGACAATCCATGCACTGAACAACCCTCTAGACGCCGGGGCCTAACTGAGCCAAGCATAGGTTGTATGCTCGGCAGAAGTCGTCAATGATCTTGTGAAAAGGTAGGGTGAAACCAATGGTGAATGGGTAAGTGTATGCAAAAGATAGCCCCTCCACGTGCTGACAAACCCTACTAGTTGGGTCGGGGATGACTACCTTCACTTCGGGCCCAAATTTACAATCCCTCCGAACTCGCTCCATATTAGCTTGTGTTATGCGAGTTGGCGTCGTGTTCACTGGTATATTCCTATTTAACTCCTCCTGGTAAGTAGATTGCTTTTGTAGCTTAAGGTCTTTGCTGTTGTCGAAGTGTGAGGGGATAATTTGATGAGGTTCGAGCTCCTGCTCGTAGGGAATCGTCGGGCCCGAAGGTCCAACCTCGGCACGGTGCCCGAAGGTTCAACCTCGGCACCGTGCCCACCTTCGGTAGCGGGTAGATCGCCCCCAGTTTCAATTTCGGCCGCAGCGTCATCCTCGCCTTCGCCCTCGGCGTCATCGCCTCCATCATCCCCATCCCTATGGGAGACCCTTCCAGCATCAGCATCAGCTACCACCATGGCGTCATCGCCAATGACGTTATCCTCCTCCTCTATGCTGACGTCCTCGCTCACCGCAGCTATGTCACGCCTGGCTCTCTCCTTACGCTGCCTGGAGCCACTGGCGCTTGAGGTCACCTCTCCGCCACCTTCCGCCTCTATTACCTGCAACGCCGGCACGATGGTGATAAAATCGGCACTAGCTATAGCGGCGGCGCAGCGTGAAATCTTTGCCCTCTGACCAGAGTCACTCGAATCTTGTTTGGGATGTGTTGCAGACATGGTTATAAACATAAGCGCAAAAGATTTTGTAGAAGTTAAGGCTGATTGAAATGGAGAAGGAAGCTTTTTCTCTCTTTGTCACTGTTGATTGCAAAAGTTGGGAATGATGAAAAGGGATCAACTTGAGAGATATATATATAGTTTGCATGGGAGACAAGTGGCGAGTGATCATCATTGTAACGTTGGAAGACGAGAGAAAAACGGCGTGGCCGTTCGATGCCCAATGAGCAGTCGCCACGTGTCATTGAATGGTAATCTGAAAGGACGCACACTGTTGACAAAGTTTGAAATGCTTGGATAAGATCGGTCCACGTCGCTTTCCCGCGGAATTTCATTCCACTCCTCGGTAACTTCGGTAATTGACCGAGGAGTGGGGGGACTATCTGTATTGGGTAAAAATCTGCCTACTAAGAGCAGCCTCGGTAACATGATCTAATAGTAACCGAGCATATAATGCCAAGCTGCAAACCGAAGCAAGCGAATGAGTCGCTGAAGTCAGGCACCGAGGTCATCACCGCAGGCGAGCCGAAAGCTGCGCTTCGGTGATCCTCGCTTCAACCGAACGGCGGAGTCGCGCCACTGAAGTAATACATTTGCACCTCGATAGGATACCTCGGTCGTAACGGCTCAGCAACCCACTACTTCAACCCACTACTTTGCCCATTAACTTCATCCATAAATGCTCCAGACGTGGGTTTGGCCACTAACGAGCCATGGAGAACGTGGAGCAGGCTCTTATGTCTATAAATAGCACTTCATTTTACACTGTACATATTCAGAAATATATACAGAAACTCTGGCAAAATTTGTACTCGTCGCAATATATTGAAATCACATTGTTTTCTTGCATTTACGATTATTCTTGGTATTTTCTTGACTTTGATACGAAGATTTGTTTGTATTCCAACTCAAATTTAATTTGTAATCTTAAGCTGATTTAGGCCCATATAGTTACTATCGATGTGCTATTAAGGAATTTAAAGTCTCACTGTGTTATTGCAAAGGTATTATTGTAGAATTCTTCAAAATTTTACAAAACCAACAAAATTCAAATTTAAGCATCTCACACGAGCAGAGTAATGAATTTGAGAAGTAAAGTATTTCTCACTGTTTGTTTTGGAGACAAACAAAGGTAAATATATTAATTTTAAAAATCTATTAAGTCATGTTAACCATTATGAAATGGCACTTAAAATAGACACCTTCTAAATTAACCATCTTTTCATCTTTTCAATCACTAATCCTACAGTAACTTTTGTTATAGCCCTTCTACTCAATTTCGTTAGATCACCAATGACGAATTTGGCCCCTGTCCGACGGGTGATTTTCGCCCTTGAAATAATTAGTGATAACTCACTGTTCGAGTGCTTTTGCACTGAAGATGACAGGATTAAGCGATTTGCTGAAGCTATGGGATGTTAAAATATATAGACAGTAAAGTATTCTGCCTTAAATAGAATTCTCTGCGTGATCGGTGATAGACAAAGTGGAAGCATGAATATCCGTAACCAAATAGTGATATCATAATCAATGCCCATACATTTATTTGTCATAGTACGTTAAATCAACTTTATCCATCTATAACAGTAATATACTAAACTTTACGCACCACATATAAGAATAACATACTAATTACTCATTTTATCACATTAAAGTACATTGAGTTTTATCTACAACAACAGTTTAGTCATAAACTTTTCCTACTATAAAAGAAAATATATCCAATAATATCCATCAATGTATCACTATTCTAATGGGTAAAATTTTCGACTTTGTTAATATAGTTACTAAAGTCAAATATTTTAAAATGACAGATCCTACTATTCCATAGCTATAAGCTTGAGAGAGATGCACTGAGAACTCCATATTTGATGGAGCTGTAGGAAACCAGCCTTCCTTGGTGTAGACAGATCCTACTATTCCATAGCTATAAGCAATTTCCAAAGCATTGTCCGAGCAGCCATGGAAGTTACAATTATCTTAAACCACTAATGAAATGGCTACCTAGATAAAGTAATACTATTTTGACCAGAAAAAGGAGCCCAAAACTGGAAACTACTTTCATATATGCACGTTTTTCTATTTATTGTTTGCAACTACTGTATTGGATAAAAACTGACGTCATCTAGAAAGGTGACACGCGTCCGTCACGTGGCACGTGCAGAAATTTCACCTGACAGACATCTAGCGGACAGATAACTAGCCAGGCGGTTACCACGAGCAGACCCAGAGCAGCAATGTAACGCTTCTCAGGTCAACGCGATCTGAATGAGCAATTATTAACCTGATCATGTGTGATTACTTAATAAATGGTCATAAAGGCAGTAATTATATAACCCAACGCTTACATATCCAACGGATACGTGCCCAGCGGTTACGAACTCAACGGACGCCTATCAGACCTATAAATAGCATTCATCCTAAATCATTGTAACACATTTTTTTTCTCTATCTACAAAGTCAATAAGAATACTCACTCTCTCTCTCTCACTATTTCTCAAGTACTGTTTCTTTACTTACATTTGCTGAATACTTCGCTCTCTAGTCTTCAAGTGTAATCAGTAACGAGGAACTCTCACCGGGATCAAACGATCCAATACGGTTACCTCTATCTATTCTTATTAATGCTTTAACCTTATTCATTCCCGGTTATATCTTGTTTCCATATTATTAATTATCATTATTAGAAATCACGATTATATTGATAGTCTAGCGACTAACGCAATTCCTCATTTAAACTTTTAATCTAAATTATTGATCGTGACTCCACAAATATAAATTTAATTGTTAATTGGCCTAAAATCAGATCTAGGTTAAACAATTTGGCGACCACAGTGGGAGCCGGTCAATAGCCTTTATAGGTTAATAGTTTATCTTTCCCGGCATTACATTCCTTTTTGTCGATCTTTTTGTTTCACAACTAACATGGAAGAAAACAGTTCACAACGAACTATCGTGGGCGGAAGTCAGGTACGTACCCCTTCATCAAGCCCCAATTATTCTCCCGATTACTCGTCCGATGGGCAGCAACAATCTTCCCAAGGACCGGTCAGGCAGCGAATTAGGCGTAGGCACTCTCAGAGCGCCACTCCGCCCTGGAGACGACGCCATAGAAGTCTCTCCCCTGGCCAAGGGAACCTCCAGGAGACGCTCTATTCATTTATGTAGGAACAGGCAACCGAGGGATAAACGAGGCGATCAACTCTCTCCGAGGGACAAACCCTCCGGTTGCAAGAGCTGACGCTGCAGCGCCAGGTCGTGATACCCCTTCTTCGCATACTTCAAGGCAAGGCGGGGAGCGAAACAACGGAGGAACCGTAGATCTAACGACCCAAGTCAACCAGAATCAAAACGGAGGGTCTATGGCATCCGCTGAAATGAGCATCGTCATGGAGGCTCTTACCAAGCAGTTCAAGGAAAGCCAAAAAGTGCTTCTAAAGTCTCTCCACGAGAGGATCGATCAGATACCGGGCGCCCCACCCATACTAAAGAAAGTTGATGTCCAACGATACTCCCAGCGGCCTTGGAAGAAAGAAGCAGCCCCAAAGGCAATACCCAAGGCATTCAAGATGCCAAACATTCCGAGATATCGTGGGACATCTGATCCCAATGATCATCTCATGATGTTCAAAACTTTATAAAAGCTAGCGATCTCACCGATGAGGAGATCGAATCTATCCAATTGAAGAAGTTCGTGGAGACCCTAGCGGATGGAGCTCTACGATGGTACTCAATGTTGCCACCTAACTCCATCGGGTCCTTCGCAGAGATGGCGGAATTGTTCGTGAAAGCCCATACAGGCGCTCAAAAGACGAAAACTCGCGTAGAAGTTATCTTCGAGATCAAGCAGAGGCCCGACGAGTCGCTCCGTAAATATGTGGATCGCTTCCAACGGGAACGTAGGATATTACCCAAGGTACCGGACAGATGGGTAGCAATCGCATTCACCAACAGTTTGGATATCAGGAGCTCAGAGGCTACGCACAGGCTATACGAATCCCTTCGCGAATTCCCAGCAGCCAACTGGTCGGATGTCTACAACCTCTACAACTCAAAGGTACGTATTGATGAAGATAAATTGATTGGAACAGGTACCCGAGGAAGGACTCAGTCGCGCAGCGGTGGCTCTGGCGGAAAGGTGGAGACGGAGAGGCCAGACGTACGTTACGAGCCGTACCCTGACCAGTCATGCAACAACTCCAAAGGACGCAGCCGCAACAACAGAGGGCTATCTCAAAGAGATGATTCAGAATCAAGCCTCCGTAGAGCCCCAAGCCTGCCGAGCTTCAACATAGAAATGTTTGAAGTAGTGGCGGCGCTCAAAGATATGGGAGAGAAGGTTAAATGGCCGAAGGACATGAAGACCGACCCAAGCAAGCGAAACAAGGACCTATGGTGCGAATTTCATCGCGACCACGGTCATACCACCGAAGACTGCAAGGCCCTAAGGTATGAAGTTTCTCATTTATTGAAACAGGGGTTCTTGAAGGAGTTCTTGACCGAGAAAGGAAAGAAAACTCACGCGAAGGCTCAGCAGAACAAATCTGTCCCTCTACGAGCATCCTCCCCGAAGAGGAAAGTCAACATTATCTCGGGTGGAATCGAAGTGGATTCCGTCGTTTTCACGGCGAAAAAATACGCAAAGGTCTCCATCACAAAGACCAAGCGTCCGCGGCCAGAGGAGACGATAACATTGTAAGATTCAGACACGGATGGTTTGCAGTTCCCACACGCCAATGCATTAGTCATAACGTTACGCGTGGTGGAATTCGATGTCAAGAGAGTGCTCATTGATGCGGGCAGCTCTGCGAACATTATTCAATCACGACTTGTAAGGGAGATGCAGCTGTGGGGGAAGATCGTGCCGATATCTTGATTCTCTCCGGTTTCAACAACTCAAGTAAGAAGAGCCTTGGCGAGATTACCATTATGATTCTTGCTGAAGGGGTAGCGAAGGAGATGATATTTCATGTTGTCGATGCGGGACCTAGCTTACAACATTATCCTGGGAAGACCCTGGATCCATGATATGCAAGTTGTTCCTTCCACTTATCATCAGGTGTTGAAGTTCCCATCCGAATGGGGAGTACGAGAGGTTCGAGGAGAGTAATGCTCTGCTCGAGATTGCTATTCGGTGGCCCTCAAGCTGCCCGAAGAAAGCAAATAGCAATTACAGCAACAGGGATCAGACATGCCAAACGAAGAAGCAAAGTACGAGGTCCCGGAATTCATCATAAAGCTGGATGCACGGGAAAGTCACATGCCGACCGTGGAAGCTTTGGAGCCCGAAGAATTATTCGCAGACAAGCCGGAGCGGAAGGACTACTTAGGGACCGAGGTGAGCGAACGCTTACGAGGAGATATCCTCCAGTTCCTCAAGGAGAGGCACACAACGTTCGCCTGGTCTCATGCAGATATGACAGGTATTTCTCCAGATATTATCTCTCACAGGTTGAACGTCAACCCGTACCACCGTCCGGTAAAACAGAAGAAGCGCCAGCAAGGAACTTTTTGGAATCAGGTCATCAACGATGAAGTCGATCGACTGTTGAAGATCAGATCTATACGTGAAGTCAAATACCCAGACTGGCTAGCCAACGTGGTCGTTGTGCCCAAGAAAAACGGCAAATAGAAAGTTTGTATTGACTTCACAAATCTGAACAAAGCCTGTCCAAAGGATTCCTATCCTCTTCCTAGGATAGATCAGCTAATTGACGCAACAGCCGGGCACGAGGTGCTCACCTTCCTCGACGCATACTCTGGGTACAACCAAATATTAATGGACCCCGATGACCAGGAGAAAACAACGTTCATAACCTGCTGAGGTACGTATTGTTATAAAGTTATGCCGTTTGGGTTGAAAAATGCAGGTGCAACATATCAGCGCTTAGTCAATCGAATGTTTCATGACCATATCGGTAAGACTATGGAAGTGTACATCGATGACATGCTGGTCAAATCCAAACGAGCAGAGGATCATCTAGTGCACTTAAAAGAAGCTTTCCGAATACTCGATCAGTACAACATGAAGCTGAACCCGGAGAAATGTGCATTTGGATTCGGGTCGGGAAATTCCTGGGCTTCATCGTTTCTCAGCACGGAATTGAAGTCAATCCCGCTCAGATCAAAGCTATCGAGTCAATTCCAGACGTACTCCACAACCGAAAAGATGTCATGAAATTGACCGGAAGAGTGGCATCCCTGAGAAGGTTCATACCCCGATCGTCAGACCGATGCAAAAGTTTCTTTGATGTCTTGAAGCAGAACAAGGAGTTTGATTGGACACCCAAATGCCAACAAGCGCTGAAGGATCTCAAAAAATACTTGTCCAACCCACCACTGCTCTCTACACCTCAACACGGGGAGCAGTTGCTGATTTATATGGCAGTTTCAGAATCCTCGGTAAGCGCAGTTCTGGTTCAAGAAGAAAAAGGTAAACAACTTCCCATCTATTATATTAGCAAAACTCTAATTGATGCGGAAACACGCTACCAACCTTTGGAGAAATTAGCTCTAGCACTTGTAACTGCTGATTCCATGTCTGTAGTAACAACCTTTTCTTTGCGAAATGTTTTGCACAAAACCGAATTTTCTGGAAGGTTAGTAAAATGGGCTATAGAATTAAGTGAATTTGACATCACCTATCAACCTAGGGTAGCAATAAAATCACAAGCCCTAGCAGATTTCGAGGCAGATTTTAGCGCTAATATATATCCTGAGGCAGAAAAAGATGACGTTCTGTATGCTGGGCAGGCTCCTGGCGTATGGACCCTATACACTGATGGCTCTTCGAGTGTCAAGGGGTCCGGTCTTGGACTGGTTCTCATCGCCCCATCCGGAGAGACCGTCAGGTAGGCTATCAAGTGCCCGTTTATTACTAATAATGAGGCCGTATATGAGGCCGTAATTGCAGGATTGGAGTTAGCCCGGAGCTATGGAGGAAACATCATCAAACTCAAGAGTGATTCTCAGCTGGTGGTCAACCAGGAAACCGGGGGCTTCATTGCACGAGAGTTCAGAATGCAAGTGTACCTTGCCCGTGTGAAAGAACTCCTGGCCCAGTTTGACGAATGGGAGGCACTTCAAATTCCACGGGAGAGAACCATAAAGCTGATGCTCTCGCGAATCTAGGGTCGGTGGCAGAAATAGGGGCGACCAGCTCTTCAACTGTCGTTCAGCTCCTCTACACGACCATAGATCGAAAAAATTTCGAAGTCAACACCATCAACACAACTTGAGACTGGCGGAATGAAATCATGAACTATATTCTTCACGGGACTCTGCCCGTTGACACGAAAGCCGCTTGCAAGCTCAGAATAAAAGCTGCTCGGTATACAATCATCAATGGTGATCTCTACTGCAAAATGTTTGCAGGACCCCTCGCAAAGTGCCTCGGTCCGAATCAAATCAGCTACGTGATGCGGGAGGTCCATGAAGGCTGTTGTGGCAATCATTCCGGGAGCAAGGCACTAGCCCGCAAAGTGATTCGTGCAGGATACTATTGGGATAAGATGGAGAAGGACGCGAATGAGTTTGTCAAAAAATGCGACAAGTATCAGAGGTTCGCACATCTTCTTCATCAACCGGCAGAACCGCTCCACTCAATAATCTCCCCGTGGCCATTCATGAAATGGGGAATGGACATAGTTGGCCCCCTTCCTGCGGCGCCAAGAGGAATGCGCTACTTGCTGATCATCACCGATTACTTCACCAAATGGGTCGAAGCAGCAACATACGCAAAGATACGGCAAACGGAAGTTATTGACTTCCTTTGGCGTTTTGTCGTGTGTCGCTTTAGAGCACCTAAGGAAATAGTCACGGACAAAGGCCCACAATTCATCGGCCAGAAAGTGACTAGGTTCCTCGACGATGCACATCAAAAGGATTGCTTCTTCTCCATACCATCCGATGCCAACGGACAAGCAGAATCTACTAACAAAATAATCGTCGAATCCCTCAAGAAGCACCTCGAACATGCTAAGGGATGTTGGGTAGAAGAGCTACCTGGTGTACTATGGGTTTATCGTACGACGATAAAGATGAGTACTGGGGAGACACCCTACTCATTAGTGTACGGAGCAGATGCCCTAATCCCAGTCGAAATCAGAGAGCCCAACCTACGGTATGCACATGCTACCGAAGAGTCCAACTCAATCAATCTCTCTGAAGAGCTGATTTCCATGAAGAGCGAAGAGAACTAGCCCTCATACGAGTAGTCGCCCAGAAAGAACGAATTGAACAATATTACAATCGGGGACTGCGCGTAAAAAGTTTCCAGGTCGGAGATTTTGTACTGAGGAAGGTGTCGCAGAACACACAGGAAGCGAATGCAGGGAAGCTAGGTCCTAGTTGGGAAGGCCCTTACAAAGTAATCGCTTCAGTCGGCAAGGGATCTTATCGCTTAGCACGACCAGATGGTTCAATTGTCCCAAACAATTGGAACGTGATTCACCTCAAGAGGTAGCACTTCTGAGTGTAAAACGGTCAGTTATTTTCTTCCTACCTTTTATTTTTGTGACAATTCTTACTTTTACTATACTTCTTCTAAATGGCACTAACGGCTTGAACAAGGTCAGATCCGTTTAGCTCAATTAGTAGAGCTCAAAGTTCTTCAACTTCGCGGCTGTGGGTTCGAATCCCACAACGGACACACTCCTCGTTTGGTTATATGTATTCTTTTATCTATGACCAACCTTAACTCTTTTTATGTTATCACTTCCCGTATTCCAACATAAAAATAAGGAGGGTGGTGAGAGGCCCCTGTAGGCCAGGTAAGACCTTCATAATGGCAAATGACCTTGTGAAAAGGCGAGTTTTTCAAAAACTTTTTATGTGACCAGCTTCCACGAAAATAAGAGAAGTCATTCGCAAGGCCAACGACTCGGCCAGAATTAAGCTACAAATTTCCTGCGACAACTTTCGACTATCAAGGTGATAAGCAAAGTTGGTTTGCAAAAGCCAACGATTCGGCCAAAATATATCGACCATGACTCGGTCAGAGTACAACATCTGCGCAGATTACTCACGACTTATGACCTCTTCCTTGGGAAAGGCTAAGTTAAAACATTCAGACAGACTCTTGGAGACCAGAACTTAACAAAGTTCAAACTTCAAAAAGCTCCTGAACATAAGGCACGAAGGCCACAACACATACAAATGAAAGATCAAAAACTCAGGCTAAATATAGTCATTGAATTAAAAAAAGATTGAAAGCTATATACATAGTCCTGACAAAATGATAAAGCGCCGAAAACGGCTGACAAAAATTTTGCAGAGTGATCAAAGGCCAAATGAAACCGGCCGAACAAGGATCAGAGAGTCCCTAAGAGACCTTTATCCACAACCAACTAATCCAGCTCTCGCCAGATATACAAACTTACAACCTAATAAAATTTGGGGCATGAGTTTTTGGGGCTACGACCAGAACTCGACGCACCAGCTCCGTCGATTCTGCTATCGTCACCCCGAATTCTCGCCGTCATCCTCATCTCCATCTTCGTCTGCCTCAGACTCCTCCGGAGAAAGATTCAGCACCTGTCTCACTCCGCGTACAGCACTCTTCGTTTTCAGCAGCATCTCCTCAACGTTGATCTGCCTAGTCTGGACTTGCTCAAGCAACGTACGCTTAGCCTCGAGCACAGCAAGCTTCGCCTTGATTTTTGATTGATCACGCAGGTTTGCCAAGTCCTTAGATAATGCACTTTGAACACTCAGCAACTGGGCAACCTGGTCCTTAGCAGCTTGAAGCTCAGCTCTGGCTTTAGCAGACTCTTCATTAGCCCTTTGCAAGTCCATCTCAAGAGATCCACGGTCATCGAGCTATCTATTCAGCGAAGCTTTGTATTCCTCAAGCAGAATCTCCAGACCCTGGACAGATTGTGCGAACCCTTCTTTCTCTTCAGAAAGAAGGTCCTTCTCCTTAGTGAGATCGTTAATCCGTTCAATTCGCTCGTTATTAATTTCAGTTAATCGGTTAACTTCACCCCCCAAGGAGACACACTGCTCTGCCAGGACCTTATTCTCCTTAAGAGCATCCAGCAGCTCTTTCTTCACTTCGAGTACTTGATCGACGTTGCTGATCCTGGAGCGGAACATCAGCTCAGCACACATCATACTTGACTGAAGAAATAAAAAAAAAAGCAAAGTTAGAAGTCTGAAGTCAAAATACTTCCGACACAAACGGTATTAAGGAAAACACTCACCCGGGCAGAATCGACGGCAATTGCAAAAGCCAATTCCTCATCACTCATTTCCCTCATTGTCCACTCTTCCCGGGGACCAATGAGCGATGATACCCGCCTTGGCCAAACTGCCCGACCTGGATATAAAGTTGACGTTAGGGGCTAGCTTCATGGTACACTTCCTCTCGCAGTACTTGGGTTCCCAAGCTTGTTCAGAGGGGTAGTTCGGACCAAAATTATAGCGCATACCCCGAATGTCCTTTAATCCAGTCTGACCATTGATGACTGACCACCAGATAAGCCTTGTTGTTGACATGTCAGAATCACCTCCACTCCAGGGTCTCTCATGTCACACTCGTGTAGGCCAATAGGCGTCGCCCCCTCAGCGGCCCACGTTTTCCAGGTCCTCGAAACAAAAAACACGAGGACCTCGGCCACCCTCTTGGGGAACCTCTTCTCTTATCTCTTCCTCTTCTTCTTCTTCTACTTCTTCTTTTTCTTCTTCTTCACCCACTTTCCTTTTCCCTTTGTCTGCACGGGAAGGAGCCGCCTTCACCCCGTCATCAACTCGGGGACTCCTCTCCGGAGTACGGGCAGCCTCTTCCTCAACTTTCATCTTATCGCTCCGAAGATAAGGTTTTCGCACAAGGGGTTTATTAGTTTCAGTCTCAGTATCTGAAACATCAATCACCACCTTGTCTAAACCCTCTCCCCGTGCAGACTCGAGGACTTCGGCAGTTGTCTTGGCACTCTCTCCTGTAGACTCTGGTACATTGGCTTTGGCGAGGACTCACCTCCAGCAGCTGAGGTTTTCCCCGGTAGCAACGGAAGTCTTACGAGCAGACTTCTTCCGTGCTCCACCCTTACCTTGGCCCTTCTTCTTCCTCTTCAAGGAACCAAGGCCACTGGATAGAAGCTCCTCACCACCTTCCCTGCCGCGCAGTGCCTCTGCCGAAGCCAGTATAGATGTGACTTCAGCATCGAGATCAACAGCGGACCCAGAAGGCACGGCCTGAGAAGGAGGGGCAGGGAAAAAGTCCCCCTGAGTACCCAGACCTGCAAAAGGCAGAACGGTCAGACACAGCGAAACTACAAAGGAAAGAAATGGCTATAACAACAGAAAATTCTCACCGTGAGTCTTCACGGTCAAACCCTTCTGCGCAGCAAAGTACGCCCATTCTCTCTTCTCAGGAGAGAACTCCTACAAGAACGCCTCAACCCACGCCGTCAGCTCATTGACTGATATGAGCTCGTCGTAGGGTCGCTTGGCGGCTATAAAGAAGAACCAAAGGAATACGCAGACGATAAGAAAAGAGGAAACATGGAAAACTTAAAAGAAAACTCGGGGACTTACGCTTCTTGTTCAGACCTGGGGAAGAAAAGTCTTAGAGTTGAAGGTCAGAGCCTGGGTGCGCACAAACACATACTGGTGTAACCAACTCCGGTTGCTTGTGTCCTCCGAGCTGCACACCAAGCCCTTGCTCCCGTGCATCCTGGCATTTACAAAGCCATCCTTGAAAATTTATATACTGTACAGAGAAATAAAATGTTCATATTCAAAAACTTGGTCGGTTTCTGCCGCAAAGCAATCCATGAGTGTAACTATTCTATACATGCTGGGGCACAGCTGCCCCGGGCAGAGTAAATACTCCCTGCCGAGCCTCTCAAGCACAGGATGCAGGGGTAGTTTACATCCAACTGTAAAAGGGTAGGTGCACATAGCTGTCCACCCAGCCCTATGCGAAGTGATGTTCTCTGCTTCAGAGACCGGCAAGAGGGGGATACTCGCATCCCAATTGCAGTCTGCTCTAACCCGTGGGATCACCTCCGATGTGATCCCAGATTTGAATCTATACGCCAGCCAAACGCGTATATCTCCGTGATTGTTGAAAGCTTTGATGTTGCAATCCTTTTCCAACTTACCCCATTTCTTAGGGATGATCTCTGCAGTCGTGGCCTAAGCAGCCCTAGGCCTAGGGGTGGCTGTGGAAGAACTACCAACTGCAGCATCCATATTTTGGTTTCTCCTAGCTTTGGAAGACATGATTCAAGAAGAATTCAGAAATCTGGAAGAAAAGTTGAAGGGTATTCAAAGAATTCTCAAGATTTAGCAGATGAAAAGTGAAAGCAAATAAAAGGGTTTTAATTTAACAAACCCCTATTTATAGGAATAAAAATTCGGCCCTCAAGTTCCTACAAAACACGTGGAAACTATCGGATGGGCCACGATTAGATCTAACCATCAAAGGAGAAGTAGGTTTCACCAACTTTCGAAGTGTCATCATTACCCTAAAGTGCAGCGGTCACTTCGCGATCAACAGCCGACGTGTGCACGTAATTGAGGCTGTTAAATCATTATTTTTACCCATGGGACGCGTAGTAGTCACTTCGAAGTAGGCAGCGGACGTGCAGGTGTGCCAGCTGCAGTTACTTTTTTACACTGCGTATTTAATGCACACGTCATGGGGATTTGTCACGTAGCTGATGAGGTACGTACGTCACCCAGTCTCGTCATATAAAGATTGGACTTTTCAAAATGAAAACTCCCGCAAAAATTCACATCCACTCCTCGAGAAGAAAGTCTGCTCGAGAAGTGCGGGGACTATCTGTATTGGATAAAAACTGACGTCATCTAAAAGATGACACGTGTCTGCCACGTGGCACGGGCAGAGATTTCACCGGACAGACATCTAGCGGACAGATAACTAGCCAGGCGGTTACCACGAGCAGACCCAGAGCAGCAATGTAACACTTCCCAGGTCAACACGATCTGAATGAGCAATTATTAACCCGATCATGTGCGATTACTTAATAAATAGTCATAAAGGCAGTAATTACACAACCCAGCGGTTACATATCCAACGGATACGTGCCCAGCGGTTACGAACTCAACGGTCGCCTATTAGACCTATAAATATCATTCGTCCTAAATCATTGTAACACACTTTTTTTCTCTATCTACAAAATCAATAAGTATAATCTGTCTCTCTCTAACTATTGCTCAAGTACTGTTTCTTTACTTACATTCGCTGGATGCTTCGCTCTCTAGTCTTCAAGTGCAATCAGTAACGAGGAATTCTCACCGGGATCAAACGATCCAATACGGTTACCTCTATCTATTCTTTATTAACGCTTTAACCTTATTCATTCCCGGTTATATCTTGTTTCCATATTATTAATTATCATTATTGGAAATTACGATTATATTGATAATCTAGCGACTAACGCAATTTCTCATTTAAACTTTTAATCTAAACTATTGATCGTGACTCTGCAAATACAAATTTAATTGTTAATTGGCCTAAAATCGGATCTAGGTTAAATAACTACTATGTACACCAATTTATTTTTTCTTTTTTCTCTTTATATGATTGAATTTGAAACTCCCACGTGACATATCAATGTTTTTATTAGCAGCAAGTAAAATTTTGGTGCCCACCAATGTTTTTATTAGCAGCAAGTAAAATTTTGGTGCCCACCTTTGGATTACAATCTTGGAGTAAATGGAAATTTCTTGAAAAGGGACAAATGAACCAACAAAATCAAGAACCATAACGAAATCTTCTTCTCGTTGACGTTGCTTTGTATTTGTTAGCTACTGAACAATACATAAATGTCTCTAATAGAATGTAGGGGTAGCTAGTAATATATTTATTCGCTGTTTACTTCAACTAGAAAGATTGAATAGTCCTAAATATGGATATGAAGCACCTGTTTCATACTCACATAAATCATAAACTCCTAACTAGCTATATCCTTCTTTGTGTCTGAAAAATAACCACGGACTCCTATTTCTGAATTGTTTTATTTTCGTTTTATTGTTTTTGTCAAAAAGTCTTCTTCCCCAGCTTGTATTTTCTTATTCTTTTTAGACACAATTCTTGTATAATTAAAGACGACCAGGAGTTATGTACCTGTAACCAATTTGCAACTAAACAGATCTCCCACCCTCCCCCCCCCCCCCCCCCCCCCGCACTCCCACAAAAAACAACAAACAAATTGAAAAAGCTAGGAGTAGTAAAATCTTTGCCTTTTCACCTACGGCTAGTCTATTTAAAATTTAAACACATATTAACAGATCATAATCATCCAATAGAACAACCGACAATCCCAAAAAACAAAATGTCAAAAATATATAAGAACAATTATAGCGTGTATTGAGTTTACAGTTATAAATATAATTTCATTGCTCTAAATCCTGGTAGAAATTATTTATCCGCCAAGTAGCTGGAGCCAACATTATTTTCAACACTTGCATGATTGCATCTGTGGACAGGATTTAGCCACTGGAAGGATCGCGCCTGATGATTTTGAGTCTTAATTGCACTGGAAAACTTGTGCTAAAATTAGAACTCTCATTTATCTAACACGCTTCCTGTTCTTTTTATTTTCAAAAATTATCAGTTTTCATCAGTGGATCTTATTGCACGACCTTCCATCAGTACCAATAGCGGATGACGCGACACTATCCGAGATATGATTGCAGTAGAATTTAATAAATAATACAAAATTACAAATCAAAGATAGGTTCGATTGAGAAATCAAAGATGATTGAAAAAGAAATCATAAACCTTAAAGAATATCTTATCAATAACGAATATATTAAATTCAAAACTGCCTAAGAACGACATTTAGGATCAAAGATATAACGATCTTAGAGGAATGATTACCTTCAATAAATCGATTTTTGAGATCATAATAAATCGATTTTTGAGATCATGCAACCGATTGCTTGATTCAAAAGGTCGCAATCCCACATAATTGTATTTTTTCTTAGCCAAAACGAGTTATATGCTAGGGAGAAGAAAAGAGTCTTTTATATTAAGAATGGTTTGTGCAAAAGGTCAAAAAGCCGTTCAAAATTCGTCTCCTTTGAAACAGTGTTTCACGTAATGGTCAAGTATTGACAGCTCGTCGAATGAACTAAATTTTTCCTTCTTACAAGATTCAATCCGTGCTCATGCATTGGGTGATATTGTGTTGTTGTTATTATACTTTCGCTGCCCAAAAATTATCTTCACTCATTTGATATCCACGCATCGCGGGAAGTCTGAACTTGCTCCTCCTTAAATTACTCGGCTACGAACTTGCTCCAAACACATTAGAATATCATCGATGCCAGAATTCAAGATTGTATCAATCCCTCCCTTTTGAAAAAGATTCATCCTCGAATCTTTGTCTAAAATACAAAAGAACCATAATTAGATGCAATACACCAGATAATTTCCATGCATCCATTTGATCCAGTTAGACCTAGCCTGTATAAATACTCCCCTAATAATCATATGGACATCATCATCCCAATAGAAACTATGTCAGCTCAAGCACTCATAATCTAAATATCCTTAAATGCATGAAACATTTAACATACACTAGATAAGTCTAATGCATATAAGAGATACTTTTACCACTTATTTTTCCTAGCAATATAATCATTATGCCCCATATAAATATCATGCCAAACTTCAAGGGGATCCATTTCTAGTTTTAACATAGATGTTGTATTGGATGAAAATTTATCGAGGCTCGGTGCTAGGGCACGAGGTATGGTGTCGTTGAATCTCCCAAAGACAACCCCTCAAAGGAGTTTGTTTTGTTCTCGAGGCCTGATGCCTCATGCAAGAATGAATCTTGGCTAAGAGTTAATGCTCGGGGTGATAGAAGGATAACCATCATGGGGCAAGCAGTTTACCCCTCGGGGAAGTTTTATTCTTTGGCGGATGGATTTTTGTCTTCTGTAACTGTCGACCGTTATATGAACACTAAAAAGGAAGATCATGGGCTAACCATGATAAGCCCATGATTGAACGTGGAATAATGGCCATTAAATATATTTATTATACTTTTATTCTTGTAGACTATAAATAGATGCAATGTAATCAGGGAAAGGCATCCAGAAAATAATCAACAAACACTTACTTTTGTCTCCTTGCTATTGTTCGAATTCCTTTGCTGTATTTCTTGTTATTTCACGACTTTGCTACAAATAATTGCTTGTTAACCCAAAATAAATTCGATTTGTTGTCCTAATCAGATTTAGGCCAACACAAATAGGCACAGTTTGTGGGGAACTAGCAATAACACTTGTTCCAAAGTCACATTTTTAGCTTATATATCGTCTTTGTCAATTTTATTCAATGGCAGATAACACTAATAACTCTGATAACACAACGGTCAAAAAATCCTGATCCGACTATTGGCGTTACTTTGTCAGGTGGTGGAACACCAATTCAACCACCAGGTGTAGTGCCACCAACCGGCTTAACTCCAGTGGGTCTAACTCAACCAGCTGGTTTAACTCCCCCAGCTGGGGTTATTCCACCACCGATCGATCTCTCTTCATCGGGTTCGAGTGACCCTTTTCAAATATATGTTATGGCTGTGCTCTACAACGGCTTCAAGAACAATTTGCTGCTTTCTCTGGAAATGGGAGAAGTTCAAATCCCAACGAGCTTCCACCTGTTACTCTTAATGGAAGCATCCCGAATGTTGTTCCTATGGGCGAAACAACAGGGGGACTTCCACACGGAGCTGCACCTGAAGGCTCGGGGTCCACCCATTAGGGACTCAACCCTTTAGGGCAGCTCCAACGGTGGCTGAAACTAGTGTCCCGTCGGACTCTAAAAAATGGAAAAAAGATTTCGAGGCCAGCATGGAAAAGCGGCTCGAAAACGTCCCTGGGGCCAGAAAGCCTCAACGAGTGTTAGATATTGAAAAATGCAGACATCAATCTTTCAAGTCCGAAGCTACTCCCTCTTCCACTCCCAAACACTTCAACTTGCAATCTTAAATAAATACGATGGGACAACCGACCCAGTTGACCATATAACTGAATATATGGCTATGGTCAAAAGCGATAATTTGACCCCTGTGGAAAGGGAAACCATGTTCCTTAAAAAGTTTGGGGATACTCTCGAGAAAGGTGCATTGCGTTGGTATATGCATATCCCGTCCGAGTCAGTATCAAACTTCGAGGAGTTGGCTGATATGTTCATCAAAGCTCATACTGGAGCCCAGAAAATCCTCAAGCGAAGGGAGGATATATTCGAGGTTAAGCAAAAATACCTCGAGTGAATAATGACTTTCTCGAATACTTTCAAGCTGAAAGGATGGATCTACCGAAAATGGATGACAATTTGGCAGTCATGGTTTTTGAAGGAAACATAAATGTAGCAACTCCGAGGCTGCTGCTGAATTAAAGGAAGAGCTCCAGCAGTATCAGGCCCAGACTTGGGATGAATTGAACGACAGGGCTACTGCAAAAATTAGGCTCGAGGAGGCTGAATGGAGGGCGACAGGTCGATATAATTCTTACCGAGGTTCTTAGTCCTCTCGACGCGCCGATGCAGCACGAGGGAATTCTAAAGGTCGATATGAGCCTTACAATTCACAGAAGCAGCATGTAAGCCAGTGCCTCGGAGGAAAACAACATGTAAGTCAAAGGCTTGGGGGAAATATTAGCACGAATGCTAACCTAAAGAATTCGTCGGGGCCATCTCTAGTGTCCAAGGATAAATACTTGCCCCGAATCCCTGATTACAACTTTAATATTTCAAATAGTGAGTCTGTAAATGCCATAAAGGGGATGGCGGATCAATGGGCGAGATTGCCAAGGGATATGAGGACACTACTGGGGAAAAGAGATCAAACTCGCATTGTGAGTTTCATATGGATTACAGACACGCTACTGAGGACTCAAGGCTCTACACCACGAGGTAGTCCATCTTCTCAAGAAAAGTTTGTTAGCAGAGTATCTGTTAGAGTCTTCGAGGCCGTTCACATGGAGCCAGGCCGAGGAGTCACATGATGCCCACGACCAAATAGTATGGCTGGAATGGAATATACTGAAGACTGCCTTGCCGAAAAACAACACTTGAAATCCATCGAAAACAAGTGATCGAGCTGATTCTGCAGTTGAAAAGCACTCGAACCCAAGAAAAATGACGCTGAGCCGCGAAAGGACCGAAGGGCTACATTTGTGCCTGAGGCAAGCGAGCGTCCAATCTCAAATGTGCTGAGCTGAGCAACCAAGTACCGAAGTTAAGAGTGCCGAGCACATGAATTACTTCGGATTCATCAACAAGCTCGAGCCCAAAGAAGGAAGTAAGTTGTTGCTCCCAACGAACACGCAAGTATACGTGGTCGACAAGTAATAAAGTGATAAGTAGAGTATCGTTCCCACGAGGACTACTCAGACTGGACTTCTAACAAACAATTTCTTAACAACTATTCAGGGATCTTTTCTAATAGTGAGAATATTATTAACTAAAGAACAACAATGTAAACGGTGGAAATTCAATCAAACAATGGAGCAAACTTTGGTTGTAAACAATATTAATGAGACGGTCCAGGGTCAGAGCTACGACCAATCCAGTTGAGTTTTCCAATTGATTCCACTTCTTGAATCACGGGTTACTAACTAACAGGTTAAATGTACCCGCGAAAACCTTTCGATTCTTCACGGTCTATGCAGGCTACTCCAATCCCTATATGTCTATGGGTTGAATCACATGCACGCGTTAACGAATGCTGTGATTAGTTAAGCTAGGCGAGCAAGTATATGTCTATCCTACTCACAAATTGATTCCCCGATTCCCAGGTTCACAATCTAGCCCTACCCTTTCTTATTGCGTTCATAAATTCCTTCTTTCAAGTTCAATCTAAGAACCATAGATAATGCCTAATTATCGGGCTCTAATAATTAAACAAGTGAAATCAAGAAAGAATAAATAACCTGTTATGGGATTCAATATGTAGAACTCAATCTTCAAACATCAACCTTCATGAAACGCTCTAACCCTAGAACGATATGAACTATAAAATTAAGGAGAAGAATAAGAGAAAGAGAGAAAGAACTTGTTTAGAAAATATCTAGGGCTCCTCCGCTCTCCTCCCAAACTTGCTCCAAAATCTCCACCCCTTACAAAAACTAAGTAGAAGGGTATTTATAATGTTTACAAAAGCCTAGCAATTAGTTACGCCTAAGCCTAGACGAAATAAGACTTCCAAAAATGCTCCAGGGGCGCTCTAGCTGGCGCCCCGAGCCTCAAACCGCGTGGAACCAAGCAGAGGACGTCGAATCTTGCACGTAACGGCCATGCCCCGCTTCCCAAAACGCGGAAGAAAGTTGGGCGCTGCAGGGGGCGCCTCGCGCCCCAAACCGCGCTCCCACTGGGCGTTGTAGTGGGCGCCCCGCGCCACCTATAGCGCCAGGCTAATTTCTCTGCTTTCGTCATTCGCAGCTTGCTTCGTCACGTGCCTTCGCGTGCTCGATCCAATCCTCAATCCAAATTCAATCTTTTCTTGCTTGATTATACTCTTCAAAGCTCTAATTGCACCTCACAAATACCTACAATCATACGACATAAAATCAGTTCAACATCATGCTCATCAACTATAAACGTGTGAATAAAGTATCCAAATGTGAGGAAATATAGGCATAAAATGCCAAACATCACCACCCCACACTTGAACCTTTGCTCGCCCTCGAGAAATCACAAATGACTTCCCAACCTAGGTAGAACAGGTCTGCCTATGACTATGGTTGATACCGACCATTGAACAAATGCATACATGACTACTATAGGTCCAACAAACATGCCAATAATATATCAAATACCAAACCATGAGAACAACCACCCCAAGACAACTCAAATGCACAAACTCGACTCATTGCAACCATGCTCCCACAAAGTCATACCTATCTGCTCAACCAAAAAGCCACGACTTCACCTATCTCATGCAAACCATGTGCCCTCACCAAACAATGAAGCAAGAGAGTGTCCCCCAAATATCACACACAAAAATGAATATCAAGAATGGAATGGGGACAATAGCATAGAAAGAACTCGCTCACTCTCATGAAAAGTTCCCATATCACACACGATATACCATAGGCTTGTCCGTAGTGTAAGACTCCACTAATGTAAGCTCATTCCCGTCGGGATTAACTAGGACTTTACAAAGTTGGAATGTAGGCTAAGGGGCTGGTAGGATATATATGGGTAATAGTGATTACCTCCCTAAGCATTTTAATACATCACATTTAATTTAAGCACATATCTCATCAAATCCACCCAATTCACCACCCAACAAATTTCACACACACCTTTTTCAACAAGGAGCAATTTTTTTTTAAGCACAACACTAGCAAGGGTGGATATTCATTTCTTTTCATTTTTCTTTTGTCAATATTTTTCAACCTTTTGTTTTCATTTGTTTTTTTCTATTCAATTCTTTCCAAACCTTGCCAATGCTCCTTCAACTACTTCACAATTTATCAAGTATTCCCCTCATTGGTTCCACTCAAAAACCTCCCAATACTTCAACTCCAAACTCCACAATAATATAAAATTATCAATTAAAGTGCTTAAAGAGTAAACGGTCAAAAGAAGGCAAATAAGAACAAGTGGGTAGGCTTGCGGTGTGGGTGCCAACAAAAGGTCAAAGGGATCACAACAATGAAGGGTGCATATAAGGGTAGGAAAATCAAGGTAAAAGGCTTATCCAAGAAGGCTTGTATCATCTCCCGACTAGAGCAAACCTAGGATTTCGCTTTGCACACAGACGGGCAAGTTCTAGACACCAATATGCAACATGGAGTACAATAAATGCCTCACAACACACATTGCACACGATCTACACAAAATGATTCCATCACAACTCTCAATCAAACAAAAAAGGTGCAATTTGTGAAATTTAAGCACTAATGCACAATAGTTCACAAAAGAGTCAAGTGAGCGGACTCAAGCGTCTCAAGGGGGTCATTCTATTTTTTCTAGGCATGCATCACAATTTAAAACCAAAAGACACCACAAATAGCACATGCTCAAGTCCAAGTACATCGGTATCAAACAAATCAAAGGCACCTAGCATTCTACCTAATTCTTCGTCTAGGGCCACCTAACAACTAATACTATACTAATCCTAAAAAATAAAAATATAACCCGGTTCAAAGGCCTCCCCGTGGAAAAGAACCGAGGCCATAAGAAAAACCACGGGGTGGATGACATGTACCACTACAAAGCCTATAAAGAAAATCTTTTTGCATTTTTTTTTAATAAAACAAAAGCAAATACTAAAAAGAAAAACAAAATGTCAAGTGACAAAAGAAAAATTCTAATGGTACATGTATCCCTAACCTCAAAAATAAAGGGGTGCATGCATCCCTAACCTCAAAAATAAAGGGGAGTTCCCCCACCCCACACTTAAATCAAGCAATGTCCTCAGTGCGATAAAAATAGAATACATGAGGTAAAGGAACTTCCTGAAGGCCAAATGGCCTAGCCCTTGGTGCTAGCATCCTCCAAGCTTCCGATTAATATGAGGTACTCAGACTTCCCCCCAACAGGTCATCAATATTAGGCAGGGGTGAGGGCACCCCACACATAAACTCGACATTACATAAACCTGCAATCCAAAGAATCACCCAAAGTAATATACAACCATAAAAATAATAAAAAAATAAAATAAAAGTAAAGCAAGAAAATTGGGTTGCCTCCCAAGAAGCGCTTGATTTAACGTCGTGGCACGACGAAGACAACTTCATCACTTTTGCCTCCACCTTGAACAAATGAATTGTCTCCCCAACTTCGCCTCAAGCTTACGACTATGGTAATGGGGTAGTGGCAAAAATACAAAAGGTCCAAGTAACCATTGTCGCGTTTTATACTTCTAAGCCTTTAAATGAGGGATGTCTTTTAGTCTCCTCGACATCGCAAACTTTAAAATATAGGCACCTTGTTCCTCCTCCTTTGGTTTCTTCATAGGCTCGAGTGGATCAATTTTCATGTCACCATCCAAACACAATGTTGAAAAATGATTGGAATGAGGTCCAATGCGCTTCAATTCTAAAACTGCATTACTTTTGACACCCTTACTTGCACAAACACTAGAGTCTTCAAATATGATGTTGTCTATTTCCTCACTTGACTCTAATGTAATTTTTTCAACCTTGGCATCATCAACTAATATTGGGTCGAATGGTAGGAATTCCACTTTTTGCTCCTCAAATTGGCTTCGAAGCTCTTCTATCTCAAATCTACTATCCACGACAACTGATAATTGGGAATTAGACACCTCAATCATATCACTCAAATTCGCCTCCAAGTCGTGAATAGTCAAGCCAAATTCGTCGATCTCTTGCCTGAGCACAATCCTTTCTTCCATAAATTGCCTCATCATATTTGTAAATTCACTTCTAAAATCCCCATATGCTTCTAAAAGGTTAGCTTGCTCCGTTAGAAAATTTTGGCTCACAACCTGCACTTCTTCATTCCTGTCAGACTCACAAACATTGTTAAAAACATCACACACATTGATAGAGGAAGGAGTATGAAACTTGGGACTAGAATTCCACAGACCACCACACAATTTGCAAAAATTCCAATCAAAGGTTGTAGAAAATTCACATAACCAGTCCCGCAGGGTTGAAGACTTGGACAATTTTCCCACAAGTGAGTTCTTCCACAAAGTAGACAGAGATCATCAAAATTTGAGCAGCCATCATTCGACCAATTTTTATTAAAAGATGCCATGATAAGACAAGTAACACAATACTAAACTAAACAAAAATTAAACCTGAATAGAAAATAATAAATTATCTAAAAAGAAAACAGTCAATTATTTAGTCCCCGGTAACGGCGCCTAAAAGTTTTTGCTCCCAACGCACACGCAAATATACGTGGTCGACAAGTAATAAAGTGATAAGTAAAGTATCGTTCCCACGAGGACTACTCCGACTGGACTTCTACCAAACAATTTCTTAACAACTATTCAAGGATCTTTTCCAATAGTGAGAATATTATTAACTAAAGAAAAACAATTTAAACGGTGGAAATTCAGTCAGACAATGGAGCAAATTTTGGTTGTAAACAATATTAATGAGACGGTCCAGGGTCAGAGCTACGACCAATCCAGTTGAGTTTTCCAATTGATTCCACTTCTCGAATCCCGGGATACGAACTAATAGGTTAAATGTACCCACGAAAACCTTTCGATTCTTCACGGTCTATGCAGGCTACTCCAATCCCTATATGTCTATGGGTTGAATCACGTGCACGCATTAACGAACTCTGTGATTAGTTAAGATAGGCGAGCAAGTATATGTCTATCCTACTCACAAATTGATTCCCCGATGCCTAGGTTCACAATCTAGCCCTACTCTTTCTTATTGCGTTCATAAATTCCCTCTTTCGAGTTCAATCTAAGAACCATAGATAATGCCTAATTATTGGGCCCTAATAATTAAACAAGTGAAATCAAGAAAGAATAAATAACCCGTTATGGGATCCAATACGTGGAATTCAATCTTCAAACATCAACCTTCATGAAACGCTCTAACCCTAGAACGATATGAACTATAAAATTAAGGAGAAGAATAAGAGAAAGAGAGAAAGAACTTGTTTAGAAGACATCTAGGGCTCCTCCGCTCTCCTCCCAAACTTTCTCCAAAATCTCCACCCCTTTCAAAAACTAAGTAGAAGGGTATTTATAATGTTTACAAAAACCTAGAAATTAGTTACGCCTAAGCCTAGACGAAATAGAACTTCCAAAAATGCTCCAGGGGCGCTCTAGCTGGCACCCCGCGCCCTAAACCGTGCTCCCACTGGGCGCTGTAGTGGGAGCCCCGCGCCACCTATAGCGCCAGGCTAATTTCTCTGCTTTCGTCGTTCGCAGCTTGTTTCGTTCCGTGCCTTCGCGTGCTCGATCAAATCCTCAATCTAAATTCAATCTTTTCTTGCTCGATTATGCTCTTAAAAGCTCCAATTGCACCTCACAACAACCTACAATCATATGACATAAAATCAGTGCAACATCATGCTCATGAACTAGAAAACGTGCGAATAAAGTATCCAAACGTGAGGAAATAATAAGCAATATATAGGCATAAAATGCCAAACATCATAAGCAAACACAATATTGGCGCAGAGCAGTGAAAGCAACCGAAGGGAGAGCGTCTGAATTCAAGTGTTCGAATACAAGTGTGTTTGAGTTCAAGTGCTCGATTTAAGTGTTCGGAACCAAAGCAGCTTCTGGGCCGGTGAAGCAAATGAGTGTCCGAATACTTAACTTACTCAGCCCTGTATGGCTTATTCTTATTGGTCGACTGTGACCGATTTACTATTTTGCCCTTAGTATATAAACCTCCTTTTATTTCATTTGGAAAAACCAAGTTTTTGATGAATGTTGAATTAGCTGAATACTATTGTGTCTCCGTTGGAGCTGAACCCCATCGTGGGAATTTAAAGAACTTGTGTCATTCGGTTCTAGGCGTTTGAACATTTTCTTCTTGGTCATTCAATTTGCAAGAAGCATGAGTTCTTCTTGAGGATTGTTGCATAGTATATATGCATCTCCTTGTCTTCTCCGTTGTTTGAACCGAGACTAGTTCCTCGGATTCATTCCAACGAAGCAAGAGATTTGTCGTGCTTTTTATCTTTATATTTCTGCTGTTTTGTCTTCGGTTGTTAAGCTTCATCGTCACCGATTTAGCTTGCACCATCTTGGTATTAGAGCACTGTTGGGCTTTTTCTTTCAACCCGAATCCTGTTCGTTTTTATCTCGTGCGATTGTGTCTTTCAGTTTCAGCTTCATCTTCTTTAGTTGTTGCTGTTGTTGTTACTGTTGTGTTTGTTATTACCAAAAAAAAAAAAGTAGAAAAGAAAAATTCAATTTTTTTTTTCTTTGATTGTTGGTTGTTTTGATCAAACAACCATTGATTCTTGTTCACCACTGTCCGAGGATTCGAATGAGCACCTGTCGTACATTGTTTATCGACTAGGGTTTCTCGTTGATTTTGGAGTGTTCTATCGTGGTGCTGGTGTTTGAAAACCCAAGTTTGAATTTTGGTTGTTCTTTGTTGAAGATTGGTGGTTATTGTTGCTTTAGGTTGAGTTTTGAGCTTAAATTTTTTGAAGTTCCATCAAATAGCCACTTTCCGTAAGCCGAAAAATTGTTACATTGTAACAGTGTACGGACGACGTTGTTGAAGTTGGTCTTAGCTCAATTTTTGGAAGTGAGATTTCCTCCGACATTGGAAGTTACCGGAGTGAAAAACAACATAAGGTCTGTTATAATCGTGGACTGTGAACAACGTTACTTTTTTTCGGTACACTGGAGGAGAAGTTCACTGTTCCATTGAAGAAGAAGAAAAGTGGTAAACTGTTACACTTAAAACCCCAGATGAAATTTTGTCGGCTAGAAAAGGGTAATGAATAAAGTTAAACCCTAATCTGTACCAAGGAGGGACCACTTTTGTCCGTACAACAGTTGGTGTGTTCGAGGATTCCAAAAGAGGAATCGAAGGGTAGATTCTCCTAGGTTTTCACTTTTTCCTGTGTTCGATAAATTCTCGTTAGTAGATTTCTGGAGTAAATCTTTCTACTCGAGGTCGTACTAATTTGTTTGAGCTTATAGGAACTCGTGCGAGGGGTGACCGAAGTCCAAATTTCATAGAAAAAATTCTTTGACTTCTCGAGCGCAGTTAAAAAGCGTCCACTCCATCGAGTCAACATCAATTCACTCTTCCCGAAGGAGACAATGTAACTTGTCAAATTCGGAGGAACTGAGAGAAGTTGATCAACCGAGGAAGCCATTGTCTACAAGTTCTTGAGGGACCAAAAATCGAACCCGCAAATTGAGTAGACTCGAGTGCCACCCATTAAAAGTGAGGGAGTGTGTGAGGTGATTTCTAACCAAACACTTCTTGTTTTTGATTTGTGCAGGCTAATGGCTTAAACGGACATCGGATGGAAACGAGCCCGAGGTCACTGTGGCCGATCTTATGGCCGAACTAAGAGGGCTCGGAGTTGAAATTCAAGGTGTGGGAGCCAAAATTGCTAACATTGAGCAAGGAAGGGTTCCGAAGACTCAAAGAGAACTTGGGGACAAAATTAGCAATTTTGCTAGTGTGACCCCGAAGCAAAACAATTGTTTGGCTCGTCAACAACGGTTGAAAAATGAGACCAATCGAAGAGAGGCCGTGGGAAATCCCCCGACCGAACAACAAAACTTGGGCAACCCCCGAGGTGAATCAAACTTGGGCATTCCCCAAGCAAAACAACAAAACTTGCACATTCCTCGAGTTCAAAAACAACACTTGGGCAAACGTAAGTTGGAATACAACTCTTGGGCAATCCCCAAGTAGCAATACTTAAAACAAGGAAAGGAGCCGACCATAGAAAGCAAGCTTTAGGCAATCCCCAAGTTGCAGTGCCGAACTCAAGGTTTCACAAGTTAAAGGTGAGTGTTTGTGGCTACGAGGGCTTCGAACTAGAGCTGGATGACTTGTGTGAAGCCATGCTTATTTCTCCCGAAGCGGTTGGTATTCTACACTTGATCTCAGTGAGAAGGAAATTTCCATATCTCTACGATAGATATATGGTTGAGAAGAGAGTCAAAGTGTTGGTGACCCGAGGAGACTACATTGAAACGGTCTGGTGTGATGTGTATCCACTCCAAACATGTGACTTGCAATTTGGATAGTCATGGTTTGTAAGTCACAATGTTCCGACCCTATGGGATTGGTTGAGATCTGTAGTGGATGACGAGGTTTGGCCTCTAATATTATTTCCACTTACGGAGAGAGGTCCAAATGGAGTGCTACAAACGAAACAAGAGAATGTTGTTGAAAAAAAGGAGGAAGAACATCACTCTAGCGATTACAATTCTTCTTTCGGTTCTGTTTGTTCGAAATCTCTTGCAGGTACCGTGGACAACAAGCTTGAGAGTGAGCACCACTTAACGGGCGCTCCTAAAGACGTCGATTCGGAGGCTATCCTCGGTAATGAAGAGACTGACAGTGCCAACTCTATGCTTCAAGATGAAATGGGTGGAGGTAAATCTTGTGAACCTCCCAGATAAGTCTACTACACTCAAAACTCTAAGAGTTAGTGAAGAACAAGTTCACGATAAGAATATGAGTAGTAGTAAGACTTTTATGTTACGCTAGTTGTTCTTGATTGTGAGCTTACAATTGAAACTGCTTGTGAGTTTGATGAAATAAAAACAAGTGTTATCACTTGTGATGGGGGTCTAAGTCTTAAGCATCAATTGAGTGATCTGGGAATTAAAAATGAAGACCCTTGTTTAAATCTCGTTTCAACCTCGTGTTATCAAAATGTCGACCGTGATTTTGATTGTGATCACGAGGTTGAAATAATACCTTTGGATATTGACCTCGTTGATGAATTCACCCTAGGCAGTACTTTTCTCTATTATTTGTTTTCCTATGATGAAGTGTTCGTGCATGATGTGTCCGATATGCTATCGATGAAGTTCGCCTTAGCAACCACTCTCGCTTCGAGACTGGTGGGGATCAAATGCGTCGAGTTGATGCCTGGACTCGATCCCAAGCTTAAGGGCGACTGAAATGTTATCTTGAGTGGTCGATGGGTCGGAAAATATCAATGGCATAATGGCTACCTTTTCAAACGGAAAAGGGTTTGTGTGCTAGTGTCAGTTCAGAGAGAGCTATTGGTTCGATAGGCTCACTCCGAGGGCTTAATAGGAAATTTCGGTATCATACTTGGTGTGTTGACGTCATTGATAACTGACCTTAGAATTGATGTTAACTATGGTTTACTTGACTTGATGCTTTTGAATTTGAATAGTATAATATTCCTGAGGTTGTGTTCGAATCATTTTACTTGTGTTGTGCTTAACCGTTGAGAGTATTACAACTACTTGAAATTAGCGCAAGTGAAGAGCTGCTGGGACGACACCCCATGGAGTTTCTTGTGGTATGCGATCAAAACTTGTAAACTCTACGAGGACGGTATGTTTTCTTGGCTCATGCTTATCTTTTGGCTTACTAGAGCCCCGGCGAATAATGATATCGCCCGACGAAGGTTTGGAAGTGCTCGAACAGCCAATCATGGAAACGAGCTTGGGGGAAAACTCTGTTGTTGTCTCATTAAGGCTTGGAGATTACCTCTACTCATTCTTGTCCATGTTTTGCAGGAACCAAAGTCGAGGACGAATGATGTCGATGAAGAGGCTGTGCTGATAATGATCTGTTGCTGTGAAGCAGAGACAGAGGATGGCGCAATTTCGAGGACGAAATCATTTCGAGAAGGGGAGGATGATGCAATCCAAATTGGCTATTATCTGTTAGAGTCATCGAGGTCGTTCTCATGGAGCCAGGCCGAGGAGTCACATGATGCCTACGACCAAAAAGTGTGGCTAGAATGGAATATAACGAAGACTGCCTTGCCAAACAACAACACGGGAAATCCATCGAGAAAGCTAAAAACAAGTGATCGAGCTGATTCAGCAGCTGAAAAGCAACCGAACCCAAGAAGAATGACGCTGAGCCGCGAAAAGACCGAAGGGCTACATTTGTGCCCGAGGCAAGCGAGCGTCCGATCTCAAGTGTCCCGAGCTGATCAGTCGAGCACCGAAGTCAAGAGTACCAAGCACATGAATCACTTCGGCTTCATCTACAAGCTCGAGTCCAAAGAAGGAAGTAACCGAACTCATTATTGACGACGAGCAGTGAAAGAAACCGAAGGGAGAGCGTCCGAATTGAAGTGTTCGAATTCAAGTGTGTTCGAGTTCAAGTGCTTGATTTAAGTGTTCGGAACCAAAGCAGTGTGCCAGTGAAGCAAAGGAGTGTCCGAACACTTAACTTACTCAGCCCTGCGTGTGTTATTCTTTTTGGTCGACTGTGACCAATTTACTATTTTGCCCTTAGTATAGTCTATATAAACCTCCTTTTATTTCATTTGGAAAAACCCAATTTTTAATGAATGTTGAATTAGCTGAATGCTATTTTGTCTCCATTGGAGTCGGACCCCATCGTGGGAATTTAAAGAACTTGTGTCATTAGGTTCTAGTCGTTCGAACATTTTCTTCTTGGTCATTCAATTTGCAAGAAGCATGAGTTCTTCTTGAGGATTGTTGCATAGTATAGATGCATCTCCTTGTCTTCTCCATTGTTTGAACCGACACTAGTTCCTCGGATTCATTCCAACGAAGCAAGAGATTTGTCTTGCTTTTTATCTTTATTTTTCTGTTGTTTTGTCTTCGGTTGTTTAGCTTCATCTTCACCGATTTAGCTTGCACCAGGGACAGCCACCGAGGGCTTAGTCTCCTAAAAGAGTTCTGAATGTTATAACTGTGGATTAGAGGTGAATGGGGTTAACTTCGCTGCTACGAAGAAGTTCGCAAAACTTTCAGTCATCATGGAGAAGAGGACCGGAGATGGTTGGTCGAGGAACAAAATAGTCTTTGATGTAGAAGATTGTGATAGGATGATGTTCCCTCCATCATGATACTCTAGTTTTCATGTTGAGGATTAATGATTGTGATGTCAACCGAGTCTTGATTGATGCTGGCAGCTCGGTAAATATCATCAACTATGGAGCTGTCAAGAAGATGTGGCTGAAGGACCTCGTCGTCCCTAAAGGCAACTATACTAATAGGATTCAACAACTCCACGGAGAAGACGCTAGGAGAAATCATTCTTACCACAACTGCTGAGGGGGTTGATAAGAAAACTGTTTTTCAAGTGATGGCCGAGGATATGGCTTACAATGTTATCCTCGGAAGACCCTGGATTCATGAAATGGAAGCTGTTCCATCTGCCTTGCACCAAGTTATTAAATTCCCAACTCCATCGAGAATTTGAACCATCTGAGGTGAGCAGCGAATAGCTCGCGAATGCTATTCAGTGGCGATGAAGAATGGAGTCGCCCCAACTTGGCCGTCCAAATAGCAATTACTTAGCTCGGGGCCTGATAAAGAGGAGAGTTCGGTTCTTGAAGTAAGCTCTCAAGGAGATGTAGAGAAGGCCCCAGCATTCATATATGAGCCTCGAAAGCGAAAGACTGAGGATTCCACAATTAAGGAGTTGGAGTCTTTTGCTTTATCAAAGAAATTTCCAGAAAGGAAGGTGTTTGTAGGCTCGGAGTTGGATACCGAGTCAAAGAGAGCTCTCATTGAGTTGCTGAAAACTAATGATGATTGTTTCGCCTGGTCTCACACAGACATGGTAGGGATTGAGCAAGAGATAATGACACATAAGTTGAATGTGGATCCTAACCACCCCCGGTGAAACAAAAAAAAGGCCACATGCTGGTGTGAAGAAAAAGGCAATTCAGGATGAGACAAAAAGGCTGCTCTATAATGGTTTCATTAGAGAATTTGAATATCCCGATTGGATCGCCAACGTGGTGGTTGTGCCAAATAAAAATGGCAAGTGGAGGATGTGCGCTGATTACACCGACTTGAATAAGACTTGCCCGAAGGATTCATATCCTTTACCTTAGATAGATAGGTTGATAGACTCCACGACTGGACATAAACTGTTGACCTTTCTTGATGCGTATTCGGGGTATAATCAAATTCTAACGGAACCAGTTGGATTTGATTCCCCAATCATTTATTATTATTAGGATTTTTATACTAACTCTACCCGATCTTTTGGTACCTTGAAACACGATTTGGGGTTGTGGTTGAAGATTTGAAAAGTAACTCCTACTTTGAAAACCCTTGTTAAAATTGCTTTGAATCTGAAATCTGATACTGTTATTGGTTGATTTGGGTTGGAATTTATTGAGGATTGTTAGAAACTTTCAAGACCACCTTTGGGTATCATTGGGGAGTGAAAAGCAAGTGAAAACGGCTGGAAAAGTGCTGAAAATGGGCAAAACCCTGACCTGAAATGAAGTTGCAGGTTGTATGAAATTGCTTAGGGCGGAGCGCCCCAGATAGAGGCGGACCACCTCCAGATCCAGGATGGAGTGCCCAAATCTCAGGGTAGAGCACCCCAGCCTGTTTTCTGCAACTGGGTAGTTTTCTTCTAGGCTTTTCATTGGGTCTTTATTTATATACTCCTAGTTAGTATTTCTTGAGGAATCTTCCTACTCAACTAGTACTAACTCTTAAGCTTTTAGGAACTCGTGCTTGTTGAATCCTTTTCAATTTTGTAGAACATTCTTGGCTTCAAGTGCGTACTTTAAAGAGCCACCCGTCCATAGAGTCACATAAATTTCATTCGAACCAACACTTGGACGTACTAGTTGGTGTTCTTAGCATCGTGATTCTTAAGAGATAACGGAAATCTATGAGTGGAGTATTCAGAGTGTGAACTCGAAAGAGCGTGAGTGCTACCACCAAAGGGGAGGGAGTGCAAGTAAGTTTATTTATTCTAATCTTTTCCCTTCCCCATTGTCTTGATATGTCTTTTGCAGGTACATAGAGCCATAAAGGGGTTTGGATGGATATGGAGATGGCGAGAGAAGTGTGTGCAAGGCTAAGTTATCTAAGGCCGACCTTCAAGTCCTTTGAACCGAGATAAAAATAATGAGTGCTCGAGTTCAAATCTGGACACAAGGAAAGATTTCTATGAATACATAAGAAGCCGAGGTAAAGAATAGTAGGAGTAGCTCAGTTGGCTATGGAATCAAGACGGGTGGAAAGAGTTTTAACCACACCCTTATCTCTAAGAGAATTTCTTATGGTTTCCTTGATAAGACTCCTTCATCGACTTCCAATAACGGAAAGTGGAAGCTACTCTAGCGGTGTTGCCAGTATAAGGGGGTTAAAAAAAACCTGAGTTGATAGTGTTGCTACTCATTATCATTCAACTTCTTACTTGGATGAAAATCTATGAAACTTGGGGTTGCGTAGGTTTGTTTTTGAGGTAAATGGGTATGGATGAAACTTGCTCAAAATTGATGATACCGATGCCAATTACATTAGCACCTCTTTGGTTGAGAAGCTAAGGATACCATGCTATAAGTTAGAACATCCTTATGAATATAATAGAGTTAGGGTTTCTAAGGAAGCTCGAGTGCTCATCTCTAGAGGGGATTATAAGGAGTTTGTGTGGTGTGATGTGTATCCTATGCAACATATTGATGGGTGCTTAAGTGCACCAAGGTTGCACAACGAATAATTGCAATATAGTGCTAGAGAGATGTGTATCTTTTGGACGTGAACCAAAGGGTCTATGAGTTTGTGCCTAGCGGAAGAAGAAGCAAGGTGACGGCTAGTGCACATTCTTGGTCTACTCAAAAGGGAAGGAGCAAGAACTTGATCCTATGATTGAAATGGTACATTCAAAGAGTCCTATAAGCATAAGAACTAGTGGGACAAATGTAAATAAAGGGTTGACAAGTATCAACAAGGTGAGCCTGAAACCACATGAATCTAAGTCAAGTGGTTCACCTACGAAGAAGAGGACATCAAGTGATGATTCTCTAAGTCCTAAATTTCGGGTTGATGTGAAGAGTCCACCTACTCCGGCTAAGGGCATCCTTGGGCCTCATCCCAACTCGCCCGAACATGAGAGAAAAAAGATTGAGAGAAGTGAGTGACCGGTGACAATCCTCGAGTGGAAAAAGGAGAGGATGTGTTGAGTGATGTGAGTGGGTTGTCACCTCAATCTACACTTGACCTTGAAAGAAAAATAAGGGTACAAGAGAGGAAAAAAGAATAATTGTGAGTGAGGGCACCCCTTATTCTAATGCTAACTCTTTATCTTCTTCTTCTACTTGTGTTAGCTATTGTGTAGGAGTTCTTTGAGGCAAGCCGATGGAGCCTCAATCATGTTCCAAGATGGAAGGACAAGGTGATGAAGATTATCATTGTGAGCTACAAGGTGGAGGGACTAGTCAAGACACTTTAAGTGCTCTAAGTGATCAAGGAAGAAACTCTAGTGTAAGTGTTAGTTCTTCTTTTTATGAGCATGCTACTTCCTTGTCTTGTGATAGTGTTTGTGAGAACTCAATGCTAGTTGGTGATTGTGAAGAATGTAATGTGTTTGCAACTAGTGTACTCTCATGGTCAACTTGTATGTGGATGTGAACTGCTAGTTGAGAGTGTTGGTAAGCCACATCATGATATGAGCTCGGTGTTTAATGAACCTCTCTCTTTAGTGAAGAAGTTGTAGTTAACCCCGTTTGTGAACCTTGTTATGACACACCGCCCATATTTGATAAAGGGGAAGATGAGTTAAGTGAATACCCTATTCTTTCTTTGATGATATGTTTGATAATAGTGGAATTGTGTGTCGTTGTGAGGATGGTAGTGACCTTAAGGAGGCTCTAGTGAATGAGATGGATAAGGCTATATGTGATGAATCCTCAAGTATGAATGTTAGCTCTAGTTTGGATACCTCATCCTTGTTAGGTAGTGAGTTTTTTTTCACTAACCCTTTGTTTGAGGAATTGATAATAGAGGTGGTGATTTGTATCAACTAGAGTAGATGATGATTTAGAACCTCCATGGTGTAGAGAATTTGATTCTATAGATAATCTATTGTTTGAGACTCCAAGTAAGGTGAATGACCTTGGTGTTGATTGTGATGGTACATCTTCTAGTAGTCCTAATTTTGATTGTGTGGGCAGTGATGATGAAAAAGTCATTATTGGGACCCTCCTTGAGAGTGTTACTAGTGAGGAAGATTGGCTTAGAGGTGAATATGGAGGTGAGGAGGTATCTCTTGATATGTGTAAGAGTCCTTCCAAGAAGGGAAGTGGAGTAGAAGATGTTAGTTTTAGAGTTAACTATTGTACTTACTGCATTCCGTATGTTGAACAGACCTTGGATGTCAAGCATGCCAAAGCCATTGTTTCACATTATGATGGTGTTGCATTGAAGGCTTGGCGTGTTCGTCATAAGCTTAGGGGTCGAAGGCATTTTGATTATTTGATCTTGCATGTTCCAGTCCTATTGATCTCTTTGCTTGTTGTTGTTGTGAGTGCTTGTCATTGTTAAGCCAAGAACTTGTTGTTTCCTTTGGAGACATAGACTTTCTCATCAATATTGATGGTTGGCTCTATAATAAGAGTGCGTTTTCCACACCCTTGCACTCATTCTTGTTGAGCTAACCTACTCTTGTAGTAGGAAGTTTTGGTTGTGCTTGTTGTTGTTTGCAGGCCTTGATGGTGTGATTTCGAGAACGAAATCCTTTTAAGAACGGGAGGATGATGCAATCCAATTTGGGCCTAGATGTCAACCATCATGAGCCAAGCTAAGACGGTGCAAAGGCATGAGCTTCAGAGGAGAGTTCGGGAGAATAATTAAGCAAAGTTGTTGTTGCTGTGAAGGGTGAGCGCCCCAATCTTTTGAAGGACGTCTCCCAATGCAGCAGAGAAGAGGTGGAGTGCCTCCAAAAGAGTGAGGACCGCCCATGCCCTAATATCTCCGAAATGCGGCTAACTATAAAAATCGGAGCTCTTTTGAGTTTGGCCAGGCAGAACGCCTAACAGTCAAAGGCGGACCGCCTACCCCTGAGTGGTGCAATGCAAACCCGAAGGTAAGCTCTACACGAAAATGCGGAAGAAACAACAAGAAATAAAGATAGAAGCAAGACAAATCTTGCTTCGATTCAAAAGAACGGTGAGGAACTCGTCTCAAAGCTCGATCGAATGAAGGCCAAGAATCACCTATACTAAGAAACAATCCTCAAAAAAGACAATGTTTCTTACAAATTGAATGACCAAGAAGAAAATGTTCAAACGACTCACACCGATTGACACAAGTACTTTAAAATCCCATGTCGGGGTTCGGCTCCATCGGAGACACCTTCAATAGCAACTGCTATGTTCAATATTCAACAACTTCATTCCTCCAAATGAAATGTAAATGGAATATTTATAGGCTATGCTAAGGATAAAACAGTAAATGGTCACAGGCGACCAATAGGAGTAAGCCACGCAGGGCTGTCTAATGAGTGTTCGGTTACTCCTTCAACCGAACACTTGACTTCGTATACTTGAGCTCGAGTTCCTTCACTGCGGTGCTCGGTTTCTCAGCTCTGCTCATACTTGACATCGATCGCACTTCCTTTGGTTATTTGCTTTTACTTAGGCATCGATGTTGAGTGTTCGGGTGGGGTTCGGTCACTCCCTCATTCGAGCTCAATCTTGTAGATGACGCCTTCGGTTCTTGAGCTCGGGTACTCAGCTTCGGAGTAGTTGCTTTCCTTCAACCAAGCCAAGTGAATGTGGACATCGTGTAGCAGCTTGCTTGGCTTCGTGTCATTGGCCTCGGTGGATCGAACACATGATCAGCACGTGTTCGGGCTGCATCATCCTCCCTTTCTTGAGAAGATTTCGTCCACTAAATCGAGCTTTCTTCATCCTCCGAAGTTTGACCGATAACACAAGGAACTAAGTCAGCAACATTAAAGGTGTTGGATACATTATACTCACCAGGGAGGTCGATCACATAAGCATTGTTCTTGATCTTGCTCAGCACTTAGAATGGACCATCTCCTCGAGGAGCCAACTTTTCTTTTTTTTTTTTTGGTTTGGGAAGCGTTCCTTTCGGATGTGAACCCAAACCCAATCTCCCTTCCTTAATTCCAGCTTCTTACGCCCCTTGTTTTTCTTCGATGCAATCTTTGCATAAGCTTCCTTGAGGTTCTTCTTCACCTTTGCATGCAATTCGATCAAGGCAGTGGCTCGATGAGTACCTTCAAAACCAATGACAGAATCTCGAGGCAATGGGGTTAAATCAAGTGGAATCAAAAGATTAAAACCATACACACATTCGAACGGGGTCATATTTATCATTCGATGCACCGTTCGATTGTATGCAAACTACATCATGGGCAAACGATCTGCCCAGTTTCTGACCTTGCCTTTGGTCATTGATCGAAGCAAAGATCCCAAGGTTCGGTTAACTACCTCGGTCTGTCCATCAGTCTGAGGATGGTGAGACGTCGAGAATAGTAGTTTGGTGCCGAGGGCACCGAACAAGCATTTCCAAAAATGACTCAAGAATTTTGAGTCTCGATCACTCACAATGGTACAAGGCACACCATGCAATTTCAACATATTAGAAATAAACAAAGTAGCTACATGCCCTCCCCCCGACCTCGCTAACCCCAACACAAAGTCCATGGATAGATAAACCCAAGGTCGATCAGGCACAGGCACAGGCAAAGGGGTGTACAATCCATGAGGGTTGGACTTCGATTTAGCTTTCTTGCAAACGAGACAAGCGCTGCAAAGCTTTTCCACATCTCGTCGCTTTTTTGGCCAATGGAACTGCTCGGTTAAGATACCAAGAGTTTTGTCGACACCGAAGTGTCCCATCAAGCCTCCGGAGTGAGCCTCTCCAACTAAGAGCTCTCTCCACGATGACACTAGCACACAAACCCTCCCATTCTTAAAGAGGTAGCCATCGTGCTATTGATATGTCTCAACCCTTCGGCCACTCAAGATTGCGTCACGAACGCATTTCAGCTTGGGATCGTCCTCGTACATCGACTTTATGCTTTCGAATCCCATGAGCCTAGAGGCGAGAGTTGTCACTAAGGCAAATTTCCTTGATAGCGCATCGGCCACAACATTATCTTTTCCCTTTTTGTAATGAATTACATAGGGAAAACTTTCAATGAATTCAACCAATTTGGCATGCCTTCGGTTTAATTTCTCCTGACCTCAGAAATGTTTCAAAGATTCATGATCACTTTTAATCACAAACTCTCGAGGCCATAAATAATGCTGCCAATGGGCGAGTGCTCGAACGAGGGCATACAACTCCTTGTCATACGTCAAGTAGTTCAAGGTTGCACCCTTAAGCTTTTCGCTAAAGTAAGCGATCGGCTTCGATTCTTGCATAAGCACTCCTCCGATCCCAACTCCGGACGCATCACACTCGACTTCGAATGCTTTGCCGAAGTCAGGGAGTTGCAACAACGGGGCAGAGCAAAGCCTCCATTTCAATTCTTGGAAAGCCCTCTCTTGGGACTCTCCCCACACAAATAGATGGTCTTTCTTAACCAGCTCGGTCAAAGGACCTGCCACGGTGCTAAAGTCACGAATAAACCTTTGGTAAAAGCTGGCTAAGCCATGGAGGCTACGAACTTGTGATACCGAGGTTGGAGTTGGCCAATCTTTTATGGCTTCGACTTTTGAGTCGTCGACTTCGAAACCATTTGCACTGACAACGAATCCTAGAAAGACTACACGTTCGACACAAAAGGCTCATTTCTTGAAGTTAGCATATAACTTCTCTTCTCTAAGCTTATCAAGCACTAGCCTTAGGTGTTCGACATGTTCATCCACAGATTTACTATAAACAAGTATGTCATCGAAGTAAACGACAACAAAATTATTTATGAACGGTTTGAGCACATGGTTCATCAGTCGTATGAATGTGCTCGGTGCGTTGGATAAGCCAAAAGGCATCACCAACCATTCATAAAGACCGAACTTGGTCTTGAATGCGATTTTCCACTACTATCCGGGTTTTATTCGGATTTGGTGGTAACCGGACCTGAGGTCTATCTTCGTAAAGCATAAAGAACCACTTAACTCGTCTAGCATGTCATCTAATCGAGGGATAGGATGGCGATACTTTACCGTTATTTTGTTGACTGCTCGGAAATCAACGCACATTCGCCATATTCCATCTTTCTTCGGGACAAGGATAACAGGAACGGCGCAAGGACTCAAGCTCTCTCGAACAAGGCCCTTGTTCAGCAACTCATCAACCTGCCTTTGGAGCTCTTTGGTGTTTTTGAGATTACACCGGTATGCAGGTTTTTTGGGGATTTGAGACCTCGGTACGAAGTCAATTTGGTGCTCGATTCCCCTCAACGGAGGTAATCCACCTGGCATTTCTTCGGTAAACATGTCTCTGAAGTCTTGCAAAACACTTTGTACGGCACTAGGCAAAGGGTTATCGTTAGAAAAATCATCATTAGAGTTTAGAAAGATACCCTTGTGCACGAGGCAAATCATCATCTGACCGCTGTCGTTGCCTCGTAGATACTCACTCGGTTGCATAATTGCACATTCATTTCTTGCTTCGAACGGTGAGTCTTTGTCTTCGGCTACAATTTTTGTTCCCATCGGAAGCTTAGCTTTGGCCGCTTCCTTCAATTCTTTCATCCATTTATAGTCCTCGGTGACTTGTTTTTGAAACAAGGGTTTGAGTATGAAACTCTTCCCTTCGAGCTTTGCAGTGTAAGTGTTGGATCTTCCATTGTGAACAACCGACCGATCATACTGCCATGGTCGTCCCAATAGCATATGACAAGCTTGCATCGGCACCACATCGAACATCATCTCATCTTGATATTCGCCAATTCTAAACTTGATCCACACTTGTTTCACAACCCTCAATTCTCCACACTCGTTCAACCAATTCAATTTGTAAGGGTGGGGATGTCTCAAAGTAAGTAGTCTCATTTGTGAAACCAACGTTTGGCTCACCACATTTGCACAACTACCCGAATCAATGATCATCGAACACACCTTACCCCTCACTCAACATCGGGCATGGAAAAGATTTTCTCTTTGGTTGTCCTCTTCTTCGAGAATCATGCAGCTCAAATTCCTTCGAACTAAAAGAAACATTTCCGGATGATCAGCTTCGGAAGCTTCACGACCATCATCTTCTTCAGCTCGGTCAATCTCCTCGAACTTTTCCTCCTCAGTGTCACTCGCTTGCTCACAAACATCTCCATTGTCGAGCACAAGCATAACCTTGCGAGTTGGACACTCTTTTGCCATGTGACCATAACCTTTGCATTTATGACACTGAATATTTGAAGCACTAGGAGAATTAAGTTGAACTTTACCTCCTACTTCTCTTGGTTGGTTAATGGTCACACTCCTTTCGAAGGGTTTCTTCGAATCTCGAACAGTGTTAGCACTTGTTGGATTAGGACTCTTCCATTCTTTACCTCGGTTCAAAGCAGTTGAACTAGTGACTCCTCGATACCGGTTTGCTTTATCGTCCTTCACCCATTTCTTAGCTTCGGTAGCAGCTTCGAACACATCTTCCAACGTGTGGTACACGTGTAGCCTCAATTGAGATGACACATCCCGAGCCAAGCCATTTTTGAACCGAATAGTTGCTTGCTCTTCATCTTCTTCCAGATCAAGAATCAATCGAATTCTCACGAACTCATCATGATACTCCTGAACTGACTTGGACCCTTGCTTTAACTCATAGAGCTTTTGTAATTGAGTTTGCCTATACTTAGCACTCAGATACTTAGCATCCATTGCTCTCTTCAACTGTGCCCAAGTAGTGACTTCGGTATAGACATTCCTTCGTCTCACCCTTTTGTCAGCTTCCCACCACGTAGATGCATACGCTTCGAACGAAGCAATGGCATGGGCATCTTTTCTCTCTTCGGTCATCTCATTGGTTCCGAAGATTCGCTCCACTTTAAACTTCCATTCAACATATTCATCCGGATCACTAGTTCCTTTAAAGGGGGGAATAGTGATCTTGACACTGTTCAAGTTTGAATCTCGAGCACCTCGAATTGGTTCGGGATACTCATCATAGTAGTCATCAGCCTCACGCTCGATATGTCGTTCAACATTTGCGCCTCGACCTCGACCTCAGAAATTTTCACGACCTCGTTGAGCCTGCCTTCGTTGAATGAACGATGGCTCATATTCAGGTTCTGCTTTGAGAAATTCTCCTTCATCGACCCCTTCATCAACGTCCACAACCTGTCTTTGGGCCATTGGAAGTGGTACTCTTTCACCTCGGGGAATGCCGAAGTGTTGATTCCCAGCTTGGGGATTGCCCAAGTTTTGTAGTGTTTGGGAATTTCCGAAAACTTCCTTTCGAATAGCCTCACTCTTCAACTGATGTTGTCGAACAAGTTCAGCAAACAGCTCAGGTTTCATCGGAGAAGAGTTTCTAGTTCCAGTGCCATACCTATTTAAGGCCACAGACGCACTCCCTTGCTCGAGTTGAGCTACTCGAGCACTCACTCCTCTTACTTCGGCACTAATGTCTTGTACCGCAACCATGAGATCGGCTAACGACACTTCGGGCTTCTCAATGCTTTTGCCATCGCCTCCATTCCCAGCCATGGTACCTGCACAAATCAAAGACCAACTAAAGTGTTAAGAGTAGAAATCACCTCACACACTCCCTCACCTTTGTTAGGTGGCACTCGGGTCCACTCAATTTATGGGTTCGGTTTTGGTCACTCAAGAATTTATTGCCAATGGCTTCCTCGGTTGATCAACTTCTCTCAGTTCCTTCAAATTTGACAAGTTACAATGTCTCCTTCGGGATGAGTGAATTGATACGACTCGATGCAACGAACGCTATTTACTCTGCGCTTCGAGAAGCAAAGAATTTTCTACGGAATTTGGACTTCGGTCACCCCACGCACGAGTTCCTATAAGCTTAAATGAGTTAGTACAACCTTGAGTAGGAAGAATTTCTCAAGAGATCCACTAACTAGATTTATCGAACACAAGAAAAGTGAAAACCTAGGAGAATCTACCCTTCGATTCCTCTTCGGAATCCCTTTCGATCACACCAACTCTTGTTCGTACAAGAGTGGTCCCTCCTTGGTACGGATAGGGTTTTACCTTATCCAATTCCCTTTTCTAGCCGACAACTTTTCACCTAGGGTTTTGATCTTTACAGTTTACCCCTTTCTACCTCAATGGAACAGTGACGTTTTAGCTCCGGCGTACGGACAACTCAACTTCGATCACTGACCACGATTGCTAACAGAATTTGGGTTGCTTCTTTCAACTCCGGTAACAACAACAACGGAGGAAATCAGTTCAAAGTCCTTTGATCTAAGATTCAGCTCCTCGTGTTCGTACAATGTTACAACAGTAACAATTTTCCGGCGTACGGACACGGTTCAAATCATAGAACTTTGAAAATTTAAGCACAAAACAAACCCAAATCAATCAAGAACCACCAGCCTTCATCGGTAACAACCAAAACATGCTGGGGTTTGAAAGCAATCACCACCAAGCTCAAAATAGTCCAAAAATTCTCCACGAAACCCCAGTCGACAATCGTGTACGACAGGTGCTCGTTGGAATCAGGAAACAGTGGTGAACAACAATCAAGGGTTGTTTAACCCAAACAACCAACAATCAACCAAAATTTTTGAATTTTTTTCTTTTCTACTTTTTTTTTTATAAACACCACAGCAACAATAATCAACAACAAGGAAGAAAGCTGAAACTGGAGACACAAGCACGAATAAACGAACAGGATTTGAGGTTATAAAAACAAGCTTAAACCTTGCTCTGATACCAAGATGGTGCAATGCAAACCCGAAGGTAAGCTCTACACGAAAACGCGAAAGAAACAACAAGAAATAAAGATAGAAGCAAGACAAATCTTGCTTCGATTCAAAAGAACAGTGAGGAACTCGTCTCAAAGCTCGATCGAATGAAGGCCAAGAATCACCTATACTAAGCAACAATCCTCAAGAAAGACAACGCTTCTTGCAAATTGAATGACCAAGAAGAAAATGTTCAAACGACTCACACCGATTGACACAAGATCTTTAAAATCCCACGTCGGGGTTCGGCTCCATCGGAGACACTTTCAATTGCAACTGCAATGTTCAATATTCAACAACTTCATTCCTCTAAATGAAACGTAAATGGAATATTTATAGGCTATGCTAAGGATAAAACAGTAAATGGTCACAGGCGACCAATAGGAATAAGCCACGCAGGGCTGTCTAATGAGTGTTCGGTTACTCCTTCAACCGAACACTTGACTTCGAACACTTGAGCTCGAGTTCCTTCACTTCGCTGTTCGGTTTCTCAGCGCTGCTCATACTTGACATCGATCGCGCTTCCTTCGGTTATTTGCTTTTACTTCGGCGTCGATGTTGAGTGTTCGGGTGGGGTTCGATCACTCCCTCCTTCGAGCTCAAGCTTGTAGATGATGCCTTCGATTCTTGAGCTCGGGTACTCAGCTTCGGAGTAGTTGCTTTCCTTCAACCAAGCCAAGTGAATGTGGACATCGTGTAGCAGCTTGCTTGGCTTCGTGTCATTGGCCTCGGTGGATCGAACACATGATCAGCACGTGTTCGGGCTGCATCACTGAGTCATGCCAGGGTGGAGCACTTCCCTACCTAGGGCGGAGCGCCTCCCCCTGGGAGGAGACAAGACGGAATTATTTTCCTATTTTGAGACTATTTTCTAGTTTGACCATGCATGGTCTTTATTTCATTAAGCCAACTTGTGGGCTATTTTGACATTAGTCTTGTGTGGGGAGAACCTATAAATACCTTATACCTTGGGTTTATTTCATTAGCTAGTTTGAACATAGAAGAATTAAAAGGAGGCATTGTCTTCTTGTAGAAGCTTGAAGCTTCACTTTTATCTCTTTTAAACTTGGAATCCATGGAGATCATCACTAGCATGATTCCTTGAGTGGTTCAAGTTTCAGTTCTCTCTTGGAAGCAACCTTCATGTGTGAGTTTGATTCCTTCTGTCTTCTCTTTTCTGTTCTTCCATATCTCAACTTTCTCGTTATCTTATTGAAGTCTATTTTATTTGCTTACGCATATTTTTACATTGCATAAGAAATACAGTTGCCAGCTACTGTTTATTCTATGGGATTCAACACTGGATCTCAAGATCTCCAAATTAGTGAACATCTTGTGGGTGAAGTAGTGCCACTTAGTAGTGGAAGATGACCAAACCAACATTATTAGACATGACTTATATGGAGTTGTAGGGGTGAATAAGTGATACAAGCAAAAAAGAGCACAGTAAATTTTTAAAATAAAATCACGGGAAAATAGCAGGTTTACTAGAAACAAAAGTTCAAAAAGTAAATGCACAAGTTGTGGTTACACTTAAATAGAATATGCTAGATAATTATAAAGATGCTATAAATGGTAAGATCAGGGTTATTTGGGATGATAAGGACTATGATATCCAAAAAATGGAAATCACTCCTCAATACATGCATTGCAGGGTGCATGAGAAATGAAAAAGTATGAACTCCTAGCTAAGAGTGATTTATATATACAACATTATAGACCAAAGGAAGTCGCATGGGATCTACTTTTGGACATGCCAGGAATTTCCACTCAAGTGATTATGCATAAACTGAACGTGAATCCGACTGTTAAAGTTGTAAAACAAAAGAAACGACCAATCAGTTGCGAAAAGGGGCAAGCAATTCATGAGGAGGTAGAAAAGTTCATGAACAACGGTTCCATCCAAGAAGTCTACAGCTCGAAGGGCTCTCAAATATAGTGGTTGTCCCAAAGAACAACGATAAATGGAGGATATGCATAGATTTCATTGACTTGAACAAAGCATGCCCAAAGTATTCATTGTCGTTGCCAAATATTGATTAGCTCATTGACTCTACGTATGGGAACAAAACGCTTAGTTTTCTAGATGTATACTCGAGATACAACGAGATCGTCATGAACCTAGATGATCAAGAGAAGAACTCTTTCATTATGGATGGCATGTTGGTAAAATTAGAGTTTGCAAAGGACCATATCAAGCACCTATACATAGCATTCGACATATGTGATGAGTTCGACATAAAACTAAATCCTTAAAAGTGGTCTTTTGGGATATCTTCAGGCATGTTCCTCAGTTTCATTATCTCGAACTGAGGGATCGAAGGCAAGCCATCAAGATAAAAGCTATTGAAGCTATACTAGAAGTATTGAAGAGTAAGGCAAAAGTGAAAAAGCTCAACAGCCGCACAACTGCATTAAGCAAGCTCACCTCTCAGGCATGTTCCTCAGTTTCATTATCTCGAACTGAGGGATCGAAGGCAAGCCATCAAGATAAAAGCTATTGAAGCTATACTAGAAGTATTGAAGAGTAAGGCAAAAGTGAAAAAGCTCAACAGCCGCACAACTGCATTAAGCAAGCTCACCTCTCATTGCTCAGAGCGTTGCCATTAATTTTTTAATATTTTGAAAGAGAACAAGGGCTTTGAATATATAGATCAATATATTTCGACGAGCACTCTAAGAAAAAGGAGAGCAATCTCCCATCTATTACATCAGGAAGACCTTACTGGCCACAGAAACTTGATATCAATATTCAGAGAAGCTCACATTAGCTCTAGTTGTGGCAGCCCATAAGTTATAACCGTATTTACAGAGCCGCACAATAGTCGTTGTCTCATCCTTTCCACTAAGGACCATTCTGCATAAACCAAACTCTCAAGACGTCTCACAAAATGGGATGTGGAACTTGGAGAATACAACATTATCTATCAGCCTCAACCGACCATAAATTCATAAGTCCTAGCTGACTTCAACACGGACGTGCTACCCAAAGTCGAAGATAAACTTAAAGCAAGGGAAGGAGTCACACCTGGATAATTGACAATTTACACGGACGTACCGTAAAATGTCAAAGCATCTGGGCTTGTCCTGGTGTTAAAGACTCTCTCTAAGAGATCCTTTCAGAAGGCTATTAGTTGCCCATCTATCACAAATTATGAGGCAGAATATAAAGCTATCATCCAAGGCCTTAAATTAGCCTACGCAATAGGATCTATGGAGGTCCGTCTCAAGAGCGATTTATAGTTGGTGGTTAATCAAGTAAAAAGAGAATTTGCATCCAAGGGCGCCTGTATGCAGTAGAATCTCACGCAAGTAGAAGCTTTCCTTAAGCAATTCCACAAGTAGGAGTCAATCAGATACCGAGGGAAGAAAACAATGAAGCCAATGCATTGGCTAGCCTGGCAGAAAATGTAGATATGAATCACGATAGCTGGGGCGTGGTAATACAATTGACTCACTCAGACTTGAAGCGTTAGGACGACAATACGATCGGCCTTGTTTGGGATTGACATAACCCACTTATCAATTATTTAGACAAAGGGACGCTCCTTGATGACAAGAAGGAAAGCAGGCGGCTAAGGACGCAAGCAGCTCGGTACCGCCTGATTCAATTAGAATTATACTAAAGAATGTTCAGTGGCCTATTGACCATATATCTGGGCCCAACATAGGCCGATTATGTGTTAAGAGGGATCCATGAAGGGCACTACGGAAATCCCTAAGGATGAAGAGATTTGGTAATAAAAGTGATTAGGGAAGGCTACTACTGCCCCCAAATGGAGAGCGACTGGATAAGCTCGTCAAAAGATGCAACATATGCCAATAGTTCTCCCATGCTTACATCAACCAGTGAACCAACAACATTCAGTATTGGCTCCTTAGCCTCTCATGTAATGGGGAATGGACACTGTATGGACATTTTCCTAAGCGCCTGGAGGCATCAAATTTTTGCTCATGATGACTGATTACTTCACCAAATGGGTCGAAGCCACATCGTAAGCCAAAATTCAAGAACAAGAGGTAATACAATTCATCTGAAAGAGTATCATGTGCCAATTCGGAGTCCCTTCAAAGATCGTTTGTGACAACAGGCCTCAGTTTGTAGGGGCAAAGATTATAAAGTTCTTGAATGAGTGGAAGATAAAAAAGATAACCTCGACATCTTATCATTCGGAAGGGAATGGGCAAGCAGAATCTTCAAGTAAGACAATCATGGATTGCTTGAGGAAATGATTTAAGGAAGCCAAAGGCAAGTGGCCAGAGGAGCTACCAGGTGTCCTCTGGGTCTATATAACCACATCAAAGGCAAGTATAGAGGAAACCACTTTCTCATTAGCATATGGATTAGAGGCTATGATTCCTGTCAAAATAGGCGAGCACAATCTTTGTAGAACATTTGTAGAGGAACGCCCAACAACGAGGCTCTGGCAGTTGGGTTCGACCTATTGGATGAACATTGAAAATTAGCTGCAATATGCTTGGCATCGAAAAGCAGCGAGTAGAGCAATACTACAACATGAAGACTAATTTGTGATCCTTCAATGTGGGGGAGTTACTCTTAAGAAAAGTGTCTCAGAGCACTAAGGAAGCTAACGCAAGAAAGCTACCGTCGAACTGGGAGGAAGCCTACTGAAACAGGGGGATCGCCAAAATAGGAGCCTACACCCTCGAGGACATAGAAGGAGTCGTCATTCCAAACAACTGGAATGTGATGTGGGAAAGAAATATTTTCCCTGACGAGCATACTTAACAAGATCCGATCAGCTGGGAAAGACATTTTTGTCCTTAGTTATTTTAGTTCTTACTTAAAATGACACCTTACCCCGATTAAGTTTTTTCAAATTCTGTTTAGACTCGTATCATTATTCGGGCCTTGAGGCCCAGTCATCAATATAAGCTGCTACTTTACTAGTCAGTTTTAGGATTATCTAGATCCCTTTTTAGCCCTTGGTCGTATTTTAAGTTGAAGTCTTTAACTCAACTAACTAGATCAAATCTAGCAAAGCCACCAGGTAACTATGAACGTTGAAATCGTCAATTCAACACGTGCATCTATGTGAGGTGGGGATTCTCACCTGCACAATGCCAAGAAATAGTTATGCACTCGAGTAGACAAGCAATGTTGTCCTCTATTGGAGCAACAATGTCTTTTTAATAACAACGGAGTAAAGTCGTCCCTTTGTGGACGCGGTCCATGCAACAACAACAACAACAACAACAAACCCAGTGTTATCCTATAAGTGCGGTCTGGGGAGGGTGCGATGTACCCACACCTTACCTCCACCAAGATGGAGAGGCTGTTTCCGATAGACTCTCAGCTCAGAAAAAAATATTTAGAAAATATGCGCTAAAAAACAAGAAGAAAATGCCATGGCAAGAAATTACAACAAATAGGTGCGGAAAAGAATGATCGTATAATAAATGATTGTTTGCTTCATTAAATAATACTCCCTCCGGTCCATTTTATTTGATCACTTTCCTTTTTACAAGTCAAATAATGTAAACTTTGACCAATATTTTGAGATATATTTCTTCACCATTTTAATATGACAAGAATGGCAACTTGTAGTACTTTTCGTGTAGTTTTTTAATATCTAAATTATAATTTTAAAATATTGACTAAATCTAGTTCAATTTGAATCTGAAAATTGGTCAACTTGACTCTCAAAAAGTGAAAAACATCAAATAAAGTAGACCAGAGGGAGTAGGCCCAAAGGCTACAAAATACATCACATGACTGTACTTCAAGTATGAAGATCATTACAAGGGCTATCTCAAATTAATTAAAAGGTCCCGAGGGACTCTATCTAAAAATCATCCTGACCCGTTCATGGCTGAAAGTTCCGACCCGAGCTTCTTCCTCAACCTGAACGAAAGAAGGATATGAACACTCTTTTCACTATAGAGTTTTCATCCCTTCTTATGCTCGAGCGTCAATTAACGACACAACTTCCATAACACGAGTGCTAAGAGATGCCAGAACAACTACGGGCCCTCTCTATAATGAAGGAAATCGAAGAAACCCATAGGTATGAATGCTCTCCAGACAGTAGAGGTTGAAGAAAACCTCTGGGCCCAACGGTGGAGCATTGAAAGGGAGAAGGTTGAAGCTAGAAGGTCTGTATGAGGGATGGACTTCTCCTCAATGTAGACAATGTTTTTTTAGCATTGTGATTTTGAGACACGATGAAAGCACAATTTGTACTTGCATAGGGGATTGGAGTTCATTGTAGGCTGAAGCTATCGGTGAAGGTTTATCCGTGCCAACAAAGAGCTGGTGTCAGTAAAACAGGTAAGGCCATGGTTGATGTCACAACTTAAGAATGCGGAATTGTCAGTGCAATATGGGAATGTTATTGCAAAGATTATATCAAAGCAGGAATGATGTTCAACATGCTATTTTAGAGAGCGAACCCGATAATACTGTTTTTAAATGTATTCAATTGAGGCATGTTTGGTCAACAAGGAGCGCTATCATGCTATATTATTGGGATGATTTGGAAAAGATGGGACTGACGGTTAGTAAGAGCTCAATTGTCTTGATTGTAGGATATCCATCAGTTGTAAAGAAACTCTATTAGCAATGGGTTACAACTTTGTCCAAGCAAGACATGGACTTAGCCAGAATGTCAACCGGAGATCATGTTTGAGCCATAGGGTTCAATTGCATCATAAACTTGTCGATTCAAGATGATCGGTTCATGTAGTGCGACAAATAGAAGTTGTTAGCTATATTAATGAGGGAAAGTATTTTCCTTCAAATAGTCTAGGCTTTTATTGAAGAGAGTCTTATTCCGATGAGTCTGGTGGTGAGGAAAAGGCCATGATTTCTAGGTCAAGCAAACATGTTGTTAATTGATGCAAGTTGTGGATTATAAACATTGAGGTAGGTCGTGGAGATCATGTCAGAGATGTGAGTGGCGCATCATTTGAGTGTTTTTCATATCGGATTGACTTGATCATCCTGAGGGCATTGGGAATGCGTGGAATATAATGCGAAGAGCATATAAAGAATTCTAGAAGTGAGTGAATTAAGGGGCCTTCCAAAAGGAAGACTTAAGCACTGAGTAGCATTGAATTGGGTCCTTCTGAGGAGTTGGACATGGTGATGCCAGTCATCTAAAGGGTTGTAATGAATGGAAGGCGAGTCCCTCAAGAACCATGTTAGTTGAGTAGGCTTGGTGCCTAAAACATGGGGCGAGCATTGCTTGTAGAAATAATTGCTAGACAAGGCAGGAATCAAGGTAGTACGGGGGTGTTGGCACGAGTGTCGCACCAAAAACTACTTTGGATGATTTGGTAAGGTGCCTACCATCGATGGGGAGAGTGATCTCTAAATATGAGCTTTATGCATTGGGTACTGCCAAGACTAGGGCACGGCATGCCGGTGGGCCGCAAAAATTGTGAAGAAAGGCTGGAGAGCAAGTGTCTTTGCGGGGTGTTCGAGTGTCGCAATCAGGTGGAGTCAGCCACCAAATTTGCAAGGGAAAGACAAATCACTTCAGGTGCGGAGGCAAATGTGGGAAATGTGTTGAATTGGTGGACGGGGAGACATGACACTAGGCTAAACAGGCGAACAGGGCGGCAATGATGACAGTGAGCCAAGCCACAGCATTTGGGGAGGGAAATGTGGGAAACGTATCGAACTGCACGGAGTAGGAAGATGCAAGAATTGGCCAAACCAATATGTGGGGGCATTGTGCAAGATTAAAATGGGGATAGCTTAGGTACAGATTGGATGGTTTTCCATGTTTGAGAATGGTGTTTTTCCAAAGCTAAGGGTATAGAGGTACACTAAATCGGGTGGAGCATACAATAAGAACAAGGTGTTCTTGCTAGTTTGGCCAAGTACAAGGAGTGCAAACCATGACAATTTGGGATCTGCTAAGGTAGTGACTGTTTGAGAACATAGAGCTTTGTTCGGGAATGTAGCAAAACTGTCGCTTTGAAAAATGAATTACTCAATGGAGTACGTCCCAAAGAACTACTAAGTGTTAGAGGATGCAAAGAATTTGAGAAGTCGAACATGTTTCTAAGGCCATGCTATTGTTCAGTTGGGGAAGAATTGGGCATGAGCAGCCACTAGTGTCTTTGTGCGGGCAAGTTGTCAAATCAGTCATGATTGTTTTTCGTGAGTATGGGATCAAGCATCAAGTTACTTCGAATTATGAGACTGGGATTTGATATTGTTCATATAGTTTTCATAGCAGGGTCTTTCCAGAGGGAAACGATAGAATCGGAACATAAGAATATGGTTGGCAAGGAGCCACATTGAGAGATGCCTACCTGAAATGAGAAGCGTCTCCTACTTGAGTGGGGAAATATTGGCATATGCAGAGGCATTGGGCATAAGGAAAATCCTGAAGGAAGAAAATCTTCTAGAGGTAATAGAGGGTCGTACGACACGGTTGGACTACGTGTGCCATATTAGAGGGTGCCTAAAGTTGTTGCCAAAGCGAGAAAAGCTAGCTGGACAGAAATGAAGGTCATATAAGCTATGGCGTGGTTGGAAGATGTTCCACCATAAAGCAGTTGTCTTCACAGGAGCAACAGTTAGTCAACAAGGAGGTGCAACCATAGAGGCACTTTCTGATTTATCATTGTGGAGATGGAGTGCAGAGGCTCGCTTGGATAAAATTTTGGGGACCAGTGCTTTGGCACAACTCTAATTTTAAGGGAAAAGACTTGAGGAAGTCCAAGGAGTCTTGGAATGGGAACTATGAGGGAGAATCCTGAGGGGGATAACTCCAAGTTTTTGTGGGCTTATGCAGGATGATGACTAGATTGAGTTGAGGAGAATGAAACACGGCGCCTTTGTGATGCCTTGTCGTATGCTGTGAATCTTCACCACACGTGAACTGGACAAATCTCAGTCGCTCGGTCGAGTGTCAGTTGTGCACTAGACGAGTGCTAGGCATATGTTAGATGAGTGTCAGCAAGGTGCTGGACAAGTGTAAGTCGTGTGCTGGCTGATTGTCAGCTGTGCGAGCTATCTGCGACCAACGAGTATCAGTATTGTACGTTTTAGAGCTATAGTAGGAATCTTGACATATTGGGTGAAGTCCTTATTCTTAAGATGCTGTAGAGTGTGCTCACCAAATATAGGGCCGTTCGGAGTTCTTTTGCCTATGGGCTTGACTTAGCCAATGAGCAGTGGCATTTTTGAAGTTATGCGGATCATCTGAGGGATATATCTCTTTCCATGAGTATGGAAATGGGATGAAACTTCATGGATGTGTGAAGGAATTCAAGAGGAATGTCTATGAATAAATGACGCCTCATTTAAATGTCGAAATTGAGAGATAAGCCATTTTATGATTGTTGGGTCAGATACTGCCAAGACATTGGTTTTTCTTTTAAGAGCATATATAAAGGGGGATGCATGGGGACAGCCTACAAGCGCTCCCCTAGGACGTTGGCGGGACGTCGCACCAAGTGATCTGCCTTGAGGAAAGACCTCAAGGGCCTACCAGGACATCTCAAAGAAGTGTCTAAGAAATCCATACAAGTCGGGCGACTCTATGGATGGCATGTGGTAAGAGGGCCAGCTTTGGGCACACAACGGGCATCAGAGGCTTGACGTGAGGAAAAAAAGCCCCGCGGGCTATCTTTGGAAAAGATAAAGACCTCTATGATGATTTAATACTAGAGGAGCTATCAAGACCCTCGTGTATTTACTTGTGTACTTGGCTTGGGTTCAGCCGTTCAAGTAAGAGTTTGTTAGCCAAAACGTGCAATCGTGGATTAACACTGCACTACTCAGAATGGAGGCATGATGCGAGGACTACGCTTTCCAATGTCAGAAGACATTAGAAGGTACTATTTGAAAGGTGCAAATGACAAGGGCTTAAGAGTTGTCCTACTCGAACGAAGCATAGCCGAGTGCATAGATAAGAAGAGATGTGAAATAGTCAAGAAGCAATTATGGCAACAGATATTAAAGGATTCGGCACAGTAATGGCAGAAAGAATAACAGTCATTGGAAAGATGCGGAAGATCGAGGGAGCCAATCAGGCGTGAACACGTGGATCCTTGAGGAGGGTGAAAAGTCAAACTCGGTTAAAGAAATTCAGAAGTTCAAAAGGCAGCAGTAAGAAAGCAGTGTTGCATCTCTTCGTTTCTGTTCACACTTCTTTTCACTTCCTGACTGCTTATAGTAGCACTCAGCAAGTGGTTGGACTGATTATGTGCGTAAATACGCCACCTACAATCACGGGATACGAATCCAGCTGGCGAGGACTAAACTTACTCTATAATCTACCGGATGCTATGAATATACGTCTGCTCCAATAGCCACGACTGCTCACAGGAACATGCCTAGAGCCGAAGGGCACATACCTAGACGCCTTGAGGGAATTAGTCTCCTAGTTAGTTTTTACTTTGTGTAACTGCCTCTTCTAACAAGCCCAATGCCTATACAGTTAGTATTTTATCATAATTAGGATTAAGATAAACTTAAATCTATATTTACCCTTCTCCCTCATTGTAACTCGTCATCAAGATTCAACTAGAATTATCTCTTATTCAAGGAATACAGCTCCTATTTTCTTGTTTTTCTGTTATTCTTCGTTATTTACATCATTTTCATTTACCATATGTAAATTTTGTTGTTTAACCTAGCGAGTAAGCTTTAGACATAAATACCCTTAGGAATGCTGATTGAACCTTTTATCCTTCATTAAAAAACTCTACAATAGACAAAATTATCATTTACTATTTTTTTATATTTTATTTATTACATTTATATTCTACAAAATTTAATCCTAATACTTAGTAATTCCTAATTAACTAAAATTTTATAATTATTAAGAAGTTGAAATCAACTCATATTTTTTTATCTTAGTCGTGATGGCTTAGGTCTCTTACTGCTTAAAGAGTTCCCATCCAAATGGAGTAGAAATTATTACAGACTTTACAATTAAGTAATTTGTATAAACTATACTGTTATTTCCCACGATACACCACTTTACTGTTTTAAGGACCAGTTCCTTAAAATGTGTTCCATTACTATACTATATGCGGAATTAAAACTGAAAGTAAATGAACACCAGATATTAGCGTGGAAAAACCCCTTGACTCGGGATCAAAAAACCACGACCTACTTCTCAAGTAGGATTTCAACTTCACTATATAAAAAGACCCACTTAGTTACAAGACTCCTTCTTACTAACCTAGGACTAACTCTAATCCTTTAGTGATCTTTCTCACGATCAGTGAAGTTGTGTCAAGTCCACGACTTGAACCAGAAAAGATACAACTCGATTATACTTACTACAGTTGAACTAAGACTTTAACTTTTACAAGATTCAATCTAAGGAACAGGTTCTAACTTAGTTCCACTGTAGTTAACTGATTACACAAATAAGCTAATGACATAACTACCCTTAGGAACTTATACCCTTAGGAATGCTGATTGAACCTTTTATCCTTCATTAAAAAACTCTACAATAGACAAAATTATCATTTACTATTTTTCTATATTTTATTTATTGCATTTATATTCTACAAAATTTAATCCTAATACTTAGTAATTCCTAATTAACTAAAATTTTATAATTATTAAGAAGTTGAAATCAACTCATATTTTTTTATCTTAGTCGTGATGGCTTAGGTCTCTTACTGCTTAAAGAGTTCCCATCCAAATGGAGTAGAAATTATTACAGACTTTACAATTAAGTAATTTGTATAAACTATACTGTTATTTCCCACGATACACCACTTTACTGTTTTAAGGACTAGTTCCTTAAAATGTGTTCCTTTACTATACTATATGCGGAATTAAAACTGAAAGTAAATGAACACCAGATATTAGCGTGGAAAAACCCCTTGACTCGGGATCAAAAAACCACGACCTACTTCTCAAGTAGGATTTCAACTTCACTATGTAAAAATACCCACTTAGTTACAAGACTCCTTCTTACTAACCTAGGACTAACTCTAATCCTTTAGTGATCTTTCTCACGATCAGTGAAGTTGTGTCAAGTCCACGACTTGAACCAAAAAAGATACAACTCGATTATACTTACTACAGTTGAACTAAGACTTGAACTTTTACAAGATTCAATGTAAGGAACAGGTTCTAACTTAGTTCCACTGTAGCTAACTGATTACACAAATAAGCTAATGACTCTTTTAAGCTTTGCTCGATTCTCTCTGTATTTGTGCATACTTCAATGGCTGATATGCTCCACGTTTTATAGCTCCAGCAGCCAAGAAGTCTTGATCAATTAGAACTCCAAAGCTCCCATGAGTTTGAGTCCTAATTGGATTCTTCTCTTTAGAATCCGGATCTTCTATCATTTATCCTTTATTTATGCAATCTTTTCGTATCCGTTTAGACCTGCATAATTATCAAGATAAACATTAGTTTTAGGATAATTAATAATATCTCAACTTAAACAATTTTGCATGAATTATCTATTTAGCTGCAGTGATTCAAAGGAACAGGTCCTTTGAATCCGTTCCTTAATCATCAGTCAAAACTCCAAGCTTATCCAAGCTAACATTTTCTCCTTTTTTGATGATGACAAATTCATAATCATAGCTGCATATCCTTAATGTCCTGAAGTACAACTTAAGCTCAACAAAAAAAACAATCAGTAAAGACTCTCATTAAGGAACAGATTTCAATTAGGTATAACTTCACGCAAAATCAGACTTACTCTTCCCCCTTTTGGCATCATTGAAAAGGTTGCATAAAAAATATAACTCAAGTGTTAGAATTAATCAGCACATGGCCATTGAGGCAACTCAAAATGCAAACATAAATCAGATTAAAGCAACTGCAAAACAATGATATTAGCCATCAAAGACAATTCATCATTAATCAAAATGTTAAATCAGGGGATATAAGCAAGTACTACAGAATTATTCAAAGACTAGAGAAGGAAAAGACTAAGGCACTAGACTAGGCTAAATCCCACTGGACAAAAGATGGCTTATGGCTAAGGTGGTCAGGATGTGGAAAGACCAGGTCCCCGAGACTTGTTAAGCAACTCAAACATCTGCTTGAGCATTCCCTCATTGGTCTCTTTTGCCTTTGTGGCCTCTGCCTTCCAGTAATTCTTCTCCTCTTCCAACCTTGCTATTTCAGCAGCCTGGATAGCAACCTATTGCCTCAGTGCCCTTACCTTGTTGTTCAATGGCTGCCTCCCAACACCAGCCTGTGGAGGATCATCCTTAACAGGCAAATCACAACTAATCAATGTGGCACAGCCAAACTTTTCCTTCTTAGTAGCCTTCACTACCCCTTCCAAGGGAATTTTCAATTTTGCAAACACATCAGTTAAGATGAAGCCAAACGGCAAGGAATGCTTCCTCTTCCTAGCTATCACCCTTTTGATCAGGTGGATCATAAAACTGGGCTAGTTGATCTGCTTTTCAGTGTCCAACAGTTCCATACGGACCAGGTCCATGAAACTGGCAATTCCTCTTTTTTCCTGCCTTGGCATCACAATCATGTTCACAAACTCGAACAACACTTGGTGCTGTGGGTGCATCTCCCTTTTCTGCACAGCCATGGATTTTTCTTCCCCTTCATTCTCAACAAACTTCATAGTTATCTCCAAATCAGTTGGCAAGTTTGTCAAGTCAGGCCATACCTTCTTGACATAACTGTCATACCCAGTAAAAGGAATCCCCAACAGCTCACCAAGTTCCCTGGTGTCAAACATAATCACATTATCATTAACAGAGGTAGTAATCCTGTCATCTTTGATGGAGCAGTTCTTGTAGAACTCTTGCACCATCCCCTTTGCAGATCTGCCAGAAATCTGAAGGACCATGTCCCTCCAGCCCTGAGCATGCAATTTTTGCAGCAACATAGCATTCCTTCTTCTTGTACATCAGAAATACTCTTCCCTTCAACACTTTCCTAGTAAGCATGTCATCATGAACACAATGTACAGCATCATCTCCCTCAGCTTCACTGTCACTTTCATCCCCAGCAAAGGACTCATCACTATCACTAGCAGAACTTTCATCCACAACAGTTCTTTTAGAGGACCTGGTCCTCTTAGCAGACTTTTCCGCAGCCTTAACAGAACTTCTTGTTACTCGTCTTTGAGCCACTTTTCTTTTCTTCGACTGAGGCACAACCTCCTCAGCATCTGCCATCTCATCATCTTCACCAACACCATCAAATTCTATCTCCTCCACTTCTTCCTCTTCAACAGGGTCAACAACCTGTTTTCCTTTCCCTTTTCTGCTTCTTTCTAAAGCAGCATTTAAGTGTTCATCAGTAGCTTTAGCAGCACTTCTTGTCCTCCTAACCCCAGAAACAAGAGTTGAGACAGAAGGAACAGGTCCTTTTGCCTTGGAAGAACTTTTACCTTTCTTCTTAATTCCGGGCTTATAACTATCACTAATTTTCTTCAACTTAGCAGCAATTTCAGCAGCCACTTGGTCATCAATGGGTCCCTTTCTAGCTAATTTTCTTTTCAAACTCCTAATGTTGATCAAATCAACAAGAGGCCTATCACTATCACTTATAGCATCATCAACATCTATAACATCCTCCATGGGTGCTCTAAAAGCAACCTCTGGAGACCCCGATGACCCATGCATGGGTGCTTCCAACCTCTTAACTGTTTCTTCTTCCCCCTCAAGAACAGCCTCAGACCCCTCTCCCTTTTTCCTCCTCATCTATCACAACATTCAAAGGATAGGTAAAACTTACCTGATACTGATACAGAACCATAGCTCGTGACAAATCCTCAACCTGCTCAATAATTGATTCAGCCGTGGTAACTGGTCCTTCCCCCTGAATTTCAGGTTCAGGTACTTCTGGGATTTTTTCAGGAATTTCAGGGTTTAGGTCAGTGGTATCCATAGGTGAAGGAGGGTTGAGATTTTGTGGTTGTTCAGTAGTGGGTGCAGTTGAAGAATTTTCAGGAGAAAGAGACATTCTTGCAATTCGAATTAAGAGATAATTGATTATTCTTTCTGAAATTTTGAGAATTCAGTTTATGAACAAAGTAAAAGAATAATGGGAGAGAAGGAGTGTATTTATAGAATGAGTTAGGTAGTAGAGATAGAGTATGAAACGATCACAATTACCTCAGCAAGACATGCAGCCGTTATGGACTCTTGGGTGTCTCCCGGAGAAATAGAGCCGTTGGACTGTTAAGTCTCCTTTTCAGAGTGGGAACTGTTCCTCCGATGGGACTCTTATGCAGTTTGAATATGTTTAGGAAACTTAATGGGATTTATCCTAATTACAAGTTACCTATAGCCATTGCACTTCTAAATTAACTGAATAATAACGAGTACATACCTGATTTTAACACGAAAATTCAGTGTCCTTCCAATTTGCAATATTTTTTATCAATCTGAAATTGTAAGAGCATAAGGGTAACATCATTCAATTTTAGCAACTCTAAATAAGAAGTATGGCATAAGAGTATATATTTAAGTATTGAGCTGGACTGAATCATTCATAATGACTTGAATAAAATTCATTTTAAGTGCAATTTTCTAGCCAATTATGAAGTAAAGCATTGATGATTTTATGTGAATTTAATCATCCCTAATTCCATCCTATTTCTTTCAAAATCATCTCTACCTAAAGCTTTTGTAAAGATGTCAGCAATTTGCTTTTCAGTAGGACAAAATGCTATGGTGATCAAACCTTTTTCATAGTTGTCTCTCAGGAAATGATGTCTTATATCAATGTGTTTAGTCCTTTTGTGATGCACTGGATTTTTTGTCATGTTAATGGCACTAGTGTTATCACAAAAGATAGGAATAGTTCCTACATCAACACCAAAATCCTGTAATTGTTGTTTGATTCATAAAAACTGTGAACAACATGAGGCAGCTGCCACATATTCAGCCTCAGCAGTGGAAAGTGCCATTGAATTTTGTTTCTTGGTGCCCCAAGAAACCAAACACTCACCAAGAAAATGTGCCATACCTGAGGTACTTTTTCTATCAACAAGGAAACCTGCATAGTTAGCATCAGTATATCCAACAAGATTAAAACTACCAGCTTTTGGATACCAACGTCCCTTTTGGACCTGTTCCTTTTAGATACCTCAATATTCTTTTAACAGCTTTCAAATGAGATTCCTTAGGATCTGATTGAAACCTAGCACACAAACCAACACTGAACACAATATCAGGTCTACTAGCAGTTAGATAGAGTAGAGAACCAATCATACCTCTATACAATTTTTGATCAACTGATATTCCATGTTCATCAAGATCCAATTTTGTGGCAGTGGAAATAGGTGTGTCAATTTCCTTAGCATTATCCATATCAAATCTTTTAAGTAATTCCTTAACATACTTTTGTTGATGGATCATAGTTCCATTTGAGGTTTGCTTAATTTGTAATCCCAAAAAGAAATTGAGTTCACCCATCATGCTCATCTCAAACTCACTCCCCATCAAGTTTGCAAATTCCTTACTTAAATTTTCACAAGTAGCACCAAAGATTATATCATCTACATAAATTTGAACAATTAAGAGATGCTTACTTTTTCTTTCAAAAACAATGTGCTATCAATTTTACCTCTCTTGTATCCATGCTGGAGTAGAAATTTTGATAGCCTTTCATACCATTCTCTTGGTGCCTGCTTGAGCCCATACAAGGCCTTGTCCAACTTATACACATGTTCAGGGAACTGTTCATTTTCAAAACCTGGAGGTTGCTTGACATACACTTCTTCTTTCAAGTAACCATTCAGAAATGCACTCTTAACATCCATTTGATGTAGAGTAAATTCCATGTATGTAGCAAAGGCTATAAGAAGTCTTATTGCCTCCAGTCTTGCAACTGGAGTAAAAGTCTCATCATAGTCGATGCCCTCCTCTTGACTGTATCCTTGAACAACTAGCCTGACCTTATTTCTTGTTACCGTGCCATCCTCATCGAGTTTGTTTCTGAAAACCCATTTTGTTCCAATTATGGACCTGTTCCTTGGCTTGGGTTCCAGATGCCAAACTTGACTCCTTTGGAATTGATTCAATTCCTCCTGCATAGCATTAATCCAATCTGCATCCTTCAGTGCTTCTTTCACATTTTTGGGTTCAACAAGAGATAAGAAAGCACTAAAGGCACACAGATTGTGATTTTTGACTGCTGATCTAGTTTGAATCCAAACAGTCTTATCTGAGATTATTTGATCCACAGGATGTGACCTTTGATACTTGTAAGGCTTAGGTGTCAATCCATTGTCAGAAGTCCTCTGCTGAGGAACAGTTCCTGATAGAGTAGCACTACCAGTTTGTGAGGTGGAACCAACATTTGTTCCCACTGTTTCAATGCCACTCTTCTCAGTTCTGTCCTGAGGAACAGTTCCTTGCAGTTCACTTCTCATATCCAGAGTCTGCATTTGTGGATTAATTTCATAATCTTTCAGCATTCCAATTTCTTCATCCTCCTGTACCTGTTCTTGAGTGAGACTGTCAGTTTCATCAAATTTAACATGCATGCTTTCTTCAATTTTCAACGTTTTCTTGTTAAACACCCTATAAGATTTACTAGTTGAAGAATAACTAACAAAGATTCCCTCATCACTTCTAGGATCAAATTTTCCTAAGGCATCTTTCCCATTGTTGTGTATAAAATATTTGCAACCAAAAGCCCTAAGATGAGAAATATTTGGTTTTCTTCCTTTAAGCAATTCATATGGGGTCTTTTCTATTAATGGCCTTGTCATACATCTATTTATTATGTAGCATGCAGTATTAATAGCCTCAGCCCAAAAGTTTTGTGGAAGATTTCCAGATATTAACATAGTCCTTGCCATTTCCTCTAGAGTCCTATTTTTCCTTTCCACTACACCATTTTGTTATGGAGTTCTAGGTGAAGAAAAATTATGATTAATGTCATTTTCATTACAGAAATTGAAAAACATATGATTTTCAAATTCAGTTCCATAATCTGACCTAATGACAACAATATGATTATCTAGAGTTCTTTGAGCTTTCTTAGCAAAAATTGAAAATGCATTAAATGCTTCTTCTTTAGATGCAAGAAATATAGTCCATATAAATCTGGAGTAATCATCCACCAATACCATAACATACTTCTTACCTCCACGACTCATTGTTCTCATTGGACCACATAAATCCATATGGACCAGTTCCAAAGGTTTAGTGGTACTTACCTGTTTCTTTGGTTTGAAGGAGTATTTTACCTGCTTCCCCCTGGCACATGCTTCACATACTTTTTCATCATTAAACTTGATGTTAGAAAGACCTATCACCAAATCCTTGGACACAAGTTTGTTCAATTGTGAAAGACTAGCATGTCCTAGTCTTTTGTGCCATAGGAGGGGATCATTTTGCACCACAGTTAAGCGACTCAAGCTTTCATCCGATAGTGTCAGCAAGTCTACTTTGTAGATGTTTCCATGCCTGTTTCCCTGCAAATAATCTCTCCGGAAGTTTGGTTAGTCACAGTACATCCAGTAGATGAGAAATTAATATTATTACCTTTGTCACACAATTGAGATATACTCAATAAGCAATGCTTCAGCCAATCTACTAGAAACACATTGTCTATACTATGTGAATCAGACCTATCTACCTTTCCAATGCCTATGATTTCCCCTTTTCTTACCATTACCGAAGGAAACACTTCCTCCTTGAAAGGCCTGCAAAAGAAAACTAGAGGTTAATTTTAAGAACCCAAACCTTTAGAAAAAGGATGAATCACATCTCTCCTAGCCCAGAATGGTAATGGTTTCTTTGTGTGAACAGTTTTCTTTCTTATAGAGTGTTGAACAGGTTTATAGGACCTATTCCTCTGTCTCGCAGAATTTTGAACAGGTTTATAGGACCTGTTCCTCTGGGCAGCCCTTTTTAAAGATTGACAATTTTCTTTCCAGTAACCAGTGTTCCCACAATGAGTGCATAGCCAGTTTTCAGGAAGTGATAAGTACTTACTCTTGGATCCCATTTGTATGAAGACTGTGCTTTCATGAATCCAATACCCTTACTGTTGCTACTATAATTTTCTTGTAACCATTCTAGTGCTTCAGAAGACTTGTTCCATTCTACAGTTTTTCTTAGCTCCATTTTTGTTTTAACCAAGTCTTCTTCCAAAGATCTTATCTTCTCATCTTTTTTGCACAGTTCATCAACTGTGACTTTCAGTTTCTCTTCAGCAATGATCTGATGAGAATTAACAATACCTTTACCTTTTTCAACTGTATAATCATTTCCTAATTCCTGAACAGTTGATTCAAGTGTGAGGACCTTTTCCTCAAGCATGCTAATCTTTCTTTTCATAAAATCATTTTTAATTATTTCCTCTTTGCATTCTGCTTCTAAACAATCAATTTCATCATGCAGTTGATGATTGTCATCCCTTAGAGATTTAAATTCATTTAGCACAGTATGAAATACTTTAAGCAACTTTTCTCTAGACATGCTTTTTACATCTTGTTTAAGTTTAGAAACAAATACCTCAGCATCTTCTTCATTTTCTAAATCTCCAAGAGCCATTAGAGCAAGATCCTCATCCAGATCATCATCAGTTATTTCGTCTTCACTGTCTTGCCATCCTGCAACCATTGCTTTGGGATTTCTACTTTTCTTATAGACCTGTTCCCTAGCCTTTTTTCTTTCCTCAATAAATCTCTTCCTCCATTCTCCTTCCATAATTGGACATTTGCTGATGTAGTGCTCCGTGCTTCCACATTTATGGCATTCTCCAGCCTGTTTCATGTTAGAAGACCTACCCTGTCCACTAATTTTCTTTTTCTTAATCAAATATTTCTGAACACTTTTAGCGATAAGGACCGGTTCATTATCATCAATAATCTTATCAGCAGCAGTCAAGGCTAGGTTAGGTTCAGTTTTAACTAATACTCCTATGTTTTTAACCTTTTTCCTTAGTTCATAAGTCTTTAAATTGCCTATAAGCTCATCTAAGGATAAAGTGGTTAAATCTTTGCTTTCTATGATAGCACAAGCTTTGATCTCCCAAGAATCTGGAAGAACCCTAGTTAGAATCTTTTCTACTCTATCTTCCACAGTTAAAACCCTTCCCAAAGAAATAAGTTTAGAAGCAATGGCATTAAATCTAGTATACATTTCAGAGATTGACTCTTCTTCTTTCATTTTAAAACTTTTATATTCAGCATAAAGAAGTGTACCTCTAGACCTTTTTACCTGACTTGTTCCTTCATGTGCAACTTGTATAGCATCCCAAATCTCCTTTGCAGTGGTATACCCTCTTATTCTAGTGCATTCGTCAGGACTGAGTCCACCAACAAGCCACTTTCTAGCTTTTGCATTCTTTTCCCATTACTTTATGTCTTCAGCATTGCATTATTTCCTGGTTTTGGGAACATCGTTTCCCTCAGCATCCTTCTTAATTGGGATAATGGGACCTTCAGTCACTATGTCCCATAATTCATAGTCCTCTGCTTGAAGATGATCACGCATCCTTTCCTTCCACCATGAGTAGTATTTCCCATTGAAAAAATGAGCTCTAACCATTGACTCACCCTCACTGTTCTCTTGTGATGTACTCATCTAATCCTAGGTATTAGCCTTTTCAAGGATAACCTGCTCTGATACCAATTGTTATTTCCCACGATATACCACTTTACTGTTTTAAGGACCAGTTCCTTAAAATGTGTTCCTTTACTATACTATATGCGGAATTAAAACTGAAAGTAAATGAACACCAGATATTAGCGTGGAAAAACCCCTTGACTCGGGATCAAAAAACCACGACCTACTTCTCAAGTAGGATTTCAACTTCACTATGTAAAAATACCCACTTAGTTACAAGACTCCTTCTTACTAACCTAGGATTAACTCTAATCCTTTAGTGATCTTTCTCACGATCAGTGAAGTTGTGTCAAGTCCACGACTTGAACCAAAAAAGATACAACTCGATTATACTTACTACAGTTGAACTAAGACTTGAACTTTTACAAGATTCAATGTAAGGAACAGGTTCTAACTTAGTTCCACTGTAGCTAACTGATTACACAAATAAGCTAATGACTCTTTTAAGCTTTGCTCGATTCTCTCTGTATTTGTGCATACTTCAATGGCTGATATGCTCCACGTTTTATAGCTCCAGCAGCCAAGAAGTCTTGATCAATTAGAACTCCAAAGCTCCCATGAGTTTGAGTCCTAATTGGATTCTTCTCTTTAGAATCCGGATCTTCTATCCTTTATCCTTTATTTATGCAATCTTTTCGTATCCGTTTAGACCTGCATAATTATCAAGATAAACATTAGTTTTAGGATAATTAATAATATCTCAACTTAAACAATTTTGCATGAATTATCTATTTAGCTGCAGTGATTCAAAGGAACAGGTCCTTTGAATCCGTTCCTTAATCATCAGTCAAAACTCCAAGCTTATCCAAGCTAACATATACCATGTGCTTTCCTCATATGCTCATTCAATAATTTTTGCAGGTCTCCAAAACCAACTCTTTGACACATAATTTAGTAAGTGTTTACTTACTTTTGACATATGAACTCTTTTATTATTTCTTGCCTACCGTGGTTTTATTTTACGTTGTGGCTTTGTGGTGCATTAGTCTCCATCTGCAGTTTGTTGCGGGATCTGATTTTCTTTTCATTTGCAACAATAGTAATTTTTCTCGATCTGATAAGGTTTTGATCAAGTGTATTAAATCAAACAAAAGAATAAATCTGAAAAGAGATGTATAAATGTATTAACATAAGATTATCATGTGCTTGATATCATTGTAAGTATTTGTCTATTATCGATTTGCTTTCAGCTTTTTATTTTCAATTTTTAGGTCTTTCATGAATAGAGTAATTCAAATAAGTATTTTAAATAGTTCCTTCTTCTTTTTTTTTCTATTCTTTTGCTTTTTTTTTTAAATACTTATTGTTGAATGCAAGTTTATGATTCTCACATATTTTTTCATGTTGATAGGTTACATGAGATTCTTGCGTTTAAGTACCAAAATGATAATATAATAGATAATTGGTGATTATCACAAGTATTCTTTTTCATATTGGTAAATTAAATGGGATGTTTAAATTAAGTCACTCATAAATGACAATCTCCAAACTTATGGCACCAGCTAAACACAACTGTCCCAATCAATTCAAGCTTGGCTAATGTGGGAAGATTTCAATGCAGTCCTGGACTTCCAATATAAGAAGTTTGGAAAGTCAGTAAGTGAGGCTGAAATCCATGATTTCTCTGAGTTTGTTCAAAAGCTAGAGCTCACTGAATTAGTTTAGACATATGATTATTACACTTGGACTACTAACCTAAGGGGAAATGTAAAAGTGTACAGTAGAATTGATAACGCCTTTAGAAATGATGCATAATTGACACAATATAGTTTTATGACCAATGAGTACCATTTGTCCCATATATCTGATCATGCACCACTGTTTATTAAAGTGGATTAACCTGATTTCGATTCTTTAATCTATGGGCTGAGCATTCAAAGTTTCTGAACATAATTAAAAAAGACTGGGAAAACAAATGGATGGATGGCAAATGAAAAATGTCTGGTTGAATCAAAAAAAGTTGAAGGGTCCTTATAATAACCTTGAATAAGGAGGAGTTCCATGGAATTGAAATAAAAATAGTCCACACCAGGTTTGAGTTGGAACGCATTTAGCAGCAAACGCATTATGTAGGTACAATACTCTAATTATCTGACCAACCAAGAGAGAGAATATATAATGCAATTAGAACAATGGAACATAATAGAAGAGAGTGTGCTTTAGCAGAAATCTAGAGCTACCTGGATCAGCCTAGAGGATGTAAATAACAAGTACTTTGCGGCTGTAGTAATTGAGAGAGCTTAAAAGAAGTATATCACTGAATTAACATTAAATGGACAGAAGTTGATAGATTCGGATGAGTGTCCAATTAATTCAATCAAGATCCTCCATAAAGAATTAAAAAAATTCTCAACTACCTCAGGTTTGCAAGCTAATCTAACAAAGAGCTCTGTTCACATTGGAGGCACTAAGGATGAAGAAATGCAGAAATTGTTGGACTACTTAGGATATAGAAAGGGTGAGCTACCCATTAAATACCTAGGTATTCCCCTGGACACAAGAGGCTGAAAGCAGCTCGATGGTAACCTCTAATAAATACAATTGTGGGCAATATCTCTTCATGGACGGCAAAAGAACTATCCTATTCTGGGAGAGTCGAGTTGGTCAAACCTGTTATATTTGGAGTCTAATCTTAGTGGACACAACTCTTCATCTTGCATGCAAAGGTGATGAAGTTAATTGGATCATATTGCCGAAGCTATATGCGGAGTGGCACGTATGTGATCACAAAGAAAGCTATAGTAGCTTGGAGTAGAATGTGTCTCCCTCAATATGCTGGTGGCTATAGTCTTACCAACTTGAAGCTTTGGAACAGAGCAGCCAATATCAAAACTTATTGGAATTTGAGCAACAAAGCTGAAAATTGTAGATTAGGTGGATCCACAAATATTACATAAACGGGATAAGGGTAGAAGGAGTAGCATCTCATAATAGTGCAGCTGGATGGTAAGGAAGATCCTAGCAGCTAATGTCCAGCTAAATCTTGTCAAGAGTAGTGCGAGAAAAAAAAGGAAGCCTGATCAGCTCTAATTACGAGCAAATGGAGGAAGTACTACCTAAAGTGGCCTAGAAGTCCATGATGTACCAAAACCAAGCAAGACTGAAAGCTAGATTTACACTTTGGCTTCAAATTCAAAATAAATTTCTAACTATGAATAGGCTGAGTATCTGGAGGTTTATAGTAGAACCAACATGTGTGATGTGCAATACTGCACAAAAAACAAGAGACTATTTGTTTATGGGGTGCCAGTATGCAAAATATGGAAGAGGCTCTCTGGCTGGATTGACAAACCAATCTAGAAAGTAGCTACATGGCAACAACACTAAGAGATAATCCAGAAGATGACTAAGGGCAGAACTCGAGCATCGCAAATTGTAACGATGGTATATACAGAGTTTATCTATGATTTTTGGTTGAAAAAAAAATAATATAATTTTGAAGGAAAACATAAGGAATTGGAATATATATCAAAGTAGATTGCCTATAGCTGTTGTGTTAAAGCTGAGAAGGGACTTAAAAGCAAAGCTGCATTATTATACATTCAATATGTAATATTTTTAGTTTAGTCCAAAGTAATGGAAATTAATTATAGATCAAGGTAGCTACATGGGTAGGTACATGCTTTTGCTTGGTAATTCTACATTTGGTGATTGAATTTTTTTAATTCCCCAAAATAAATGACAATATAAATATAGCATATTTTTTTCTTCACTATTAGATGGTATTATTTGTAAATAATTAAATCATATTTATAAATTAACAATACCTATAATTTGCTTGAATATAAGACCTTTTTAGCTAAATAAAAGGAACGTTCTGCAACTTATGTAATTCAAGTTTTTGCGTATTTCTTTTTTGTTAGAAATTAGTTTAAACATTTTCTTATTAATTGAATAGCAATAAATTTCTTATAGGTTACGAAAATATACAACATTGAATAAGACCGCATGAATAATGTTCTGTATAACTTTATACAAGTGCATATAGATTTTGTGATGACTTATATGTTTATGTCTAAAATTGTACGTCTAGGTTAAAAAGTTATTTATGGTTAGGGTCACAAGCAATACAATAACTACAATGGAAAAGTATATAAGTATAATGAAAGCAGTAGTGAATAAAAGCCACGAAATAATTACGAGAAAGACAGAGTAATTCTTATTCCTGGAGAATAGCCGGATTCAGTGTTGAATCATCTGATGTACACTACAATGTAAGGAGGTGTATTTATAGCAGTGATACCTAGTCCTAAATAAGGTAAAATACAAAGACTAAAAGGCTATGGGCCTATACCTCAAGGCGGTGGTATATACTAAACCCTAACAAGGAGACTGTAAATCCTAGGGGCAGGATGTATATCTTGCGTCTATAAATGTGCCGCCTAAACAGTCGGTGGCTCCAGGAGTGGGCGTGTATCCTCTACGGCGCGTGACTTGTAAGATAATTCTAATCTTGCCAGCTAGACTCGTATCCCTGTAATAGTAGATGACGTATTTTTGCCCACACAGTCAGTTCCCCCACTTGTAGAGTGCTGATGCAAGCAGTCAGGAAGTGAAAGCGTCGTGGATGTGAAAATATATCTCACTGAATCCTTAAACCTCGCAGTCTCTTTGACCAAAAATGATATTGATTTCTTCATGAAGTCCGCGTGCTTCCCTCTGATTGGCTGGTATCGATCCCATGCACCTTTTCAAGAACTGCCATTAACTACTCTGAATCATTTCATATATCCAGCAATAATGAAGCTTGACCGTTTCGTACTCCATCCTTATCTCATTTTGTCTATAAATAGAGACTTCATGACATAAGAAAATTCACAAACTCTTCCTCAAAAAATACTTCTATTCCTTATCTATTTCTTATAATAGCGAGAAACTTTTCTTCCCTAAAAAATATTTGCCTTCGATCCTAATCTGATATTTCCAGAAAACCTTCTTCGTTCCGAATGGATGTTACATGAACGAACTATAAGAGGAAATTCGCCTGCAGTTACCTCTTTCTCTTTCTTCGTCCATGAGGAAACGGATGAAGTCTCCAAATTTTAAAGTTTGATCGAGATTCTAATGATGTTCTGTGTGATATCTTCATTGTGTTACGTGCATTAATTATGGTGCGCTCATCTTCTAACATAGCGGTTGTTGTGATATTTTTCTTGTCATGCGGGCTCAGGATACTTAGCCCTTTCAGCTTCCGTGTAGCTTCTCCGCAGGATACCTCGTGTGTCCAGGCCGCTCCTTCAATGGTACTGGGCTGGTGATCCACTGCTTGGCTCCATTTCATAGCATGCAAGAGGATTTAGCTTCACATTGGCAGGTGGTTAATGTGTCATTGAGCTTCAGATTCCTCTGTGGTTCATGGCTTTAACCTTGGTTATCTGCTTCAGCTGAACTACTATTGTAATGCTTCATTGACCGTTAGCTGTGGGATTCATGAGGGGCAAATTGAGCCAAAGCGTCAACCATCAAGAGCCAAGCGTGAGAGCACAAAGAAGACAAGTCAAGGGATCCGGAAGCAACTCGAAGATCATGCATTGGAGCGCCATGGAAGGAGGACCACTTAGGCTCCAAGGAGGAGCGTCCGAGGCACATTTTGAAGCGTTTCAAGAAGCTTCAGGAAGAGGCGGAGCACCTCCTGTGAAGGGCGGACCCCGCCTACTTGACTTCAACTCGCAGGACCTTCTCTTGGGCGGAGTGCCTCAGCACATGGGCGGACCGCCTAGTGTATTGCTGACTCTCTAGACTTGAAGAGAGGCAGACCGCCTAGTGGGGGTGGGCGGACCGCTTGCCCTTGATGGTAGCTCACAAGATTTTGACTTAAATGTCTATTTTGGCCCTACGTGGCTTGTATTGTTATAACCCACTTTAGGGGTGTTTTAGACCATTCAACATGTGTAAAAGAAGACTATAAAAGCCTTCCTTAGCCATTTCATTTCATGAGCTAGCTTGAAGATAGAAATTAAGAGAAGAACATTGAGAGGCTTGGCATTCGTGTTTAGAGCTTGAAGCTCGTGTATCCACTATGACTTGGAAACCCGAGGATTTCATCCTAGCATGAATCCAGGATTTGGTTCAAGTTTCTCATTCTCCCTTGGAATCAATCTATGTTAGCAAGTTTCATTCATTCTTTCTTCTCATTTCTTGCCTTCCCAATCTATATTTCTTATTATCCTCTTTATTTGCGTCCGCTCGTATAGATTGTTGCTTCCGTGTAGTTTTCCCCATATCAGGGATACCCGAGGGAAGAGGCTACCCTATGGTAGGTTCCCAGCTCAAGCCTTGAAGATCTGAAGATCTGCGGGGCTGTGCACTCCAGTTTGACCAGTTGAGCTTGACCCGGATGGCCAAGCTTTGCTGCTAGTCTTCCAGTTTCTCTTTGAGTTTAATGGACGAGATGGGGGAAGGTCAGGCCTGTACCTAGACACTGTTGGGGTCCCTTGCTTTGATCAAGCAGATGGGCTTTGGCTGTACTGGGCAGCCGTATGCTTTGAAGGAATGCTCGGGCAGGCATATCTTAAGCATCAAAAGGAAAAGAAAAACTCCGGACTGTTTATGGCTTGTAGCTACTATCCAGATAAAGAATCTTCAGCCATGTTAATCCTGAAGAGCTCTTTGTTTTTAGTCTTCCCTTTTCTTTTTCTTTTTTTCTACAATTGATATAACAAATATTGTATTCAGGAAGAACTAAATGCATATTATCAGCCTACGCGCTGTTTGTTATTAATGAAACGGTCGTTCCTCAATACTCTTATGCGTACTTTTGTTATTACACGTTTTGTAATTAAAGTAAGCAGTATGTTTGTGCACCTAAGGATTAGATGGCTTCCGGTCGTCCTGAATGTTCTCGTGTTTAGAACGTTTATCAGTGTGCCTTCTTTAAGCAATTACGTCTGTTGTGCACCATTATTTGGCGGCTAGGTTTCATCTGTAGGAGATGGATTTATGCGCCCACAATTGAACGACTTTAGCACGTGTAATAATAGGCACTTTTGCGTCTGACTTCGAACGTCTCTGCTTAGTTACTCGAGTATTTAAGACTTTCTAGCACTATGCGAACAGGGATCCCCGTCGGCGTGCAGGTGCAGTTGTTGAATAATGTCTAATGGCTGAGCTAGACGTGGTCTAGCTCTAAGCGAGTAGTGTACCCTACTTTTTGTAGCAAAAAGTGAGTGTATTACTTCAACTTAGGTCTGGCCGGGGCTATGAATAGTTGGATCGTAGATGGATCTGAATAAGTAAGTAAAACTGATTAAAAAAGTAGTTTTATTGATAAAAGGGGCGCAAAGCCTGAGATGCTGTGGGTGAAAACCCGTAACATGATTGATGAATATGAAAATACTGCGATCAAAGTTAAAAAGAACTTAAAGCATAAAAATAAATGCCTTTAAGATACTTTATGCTCGACCCACAGAATGTTCGGGGGCATGTGCTTGGGCTTCCCTACTTGAGCGTTCTGAGCCTGAAGATGTTACCTCTAGGCCATTGACAACCTGATGATATAGTTCTGTGCCAATCAAACAATAATAGATGGCTTGCTTTCACCGTTGTCTTCTTTCTGATTTGTCTTCAGAGAGGATTCCTTTGCTCAGATAGTTGATCAGCGCGTGACGCTGTCCTGTGATGGATCTTGTGTTTTGAACTTCAAGGTTCATCAGGTCCACAGGGGTTAACTCAACCACTATCTGCTAATTGTATGAATCTTCGGACGCTTCGCCATCGTTTGCGCTTTTTTTCCGACAGGAAAACTCCCATGTCTAAAAAATTATTCAGGAGTGCTTTCATTCACTCCTGCTGATCTACTGTGCACATGCCCTATGTGGTAAAAACTTCTTTGACTTGACCTTCACTTAGTATGTAAGCTAAGTCGAGAGCTTGAATTACGGCTTCATACTCTGCTTTGTCGACTTGAGCTCAGGTGGTCTTGAGCTCTGGTGGTGTTGCGAAACACCATCCCAACAGGTGTCCTAACCTATCGAGATCAGATTTTTCCTTTTTCAAGTCCACTTCAATGCTGATCTCCCAATGTCCGGACTCGGTCGTTTCTTCGTTTTTGATTGACTCTTCTACCTGTGGTTTCAGCTTCTCAACGAAGTTTGAGGTGAAACTCTCTAGTTCCTTTGACTCAACGACTGTCCGTGGTTGATAGATAATATCATACTCTCCTAGTATTTCGGCCCATTCTGCCATTTCCTCTGAGATTCCAGCTTTGGAGAATATGGTCCGTACCAGCATGGAGGAGATCATACTGACCATATGGTCAAGGAAATATGTGCGCATCTCCTGATTCGCCATGACCACGGCCATATAAACTAAAAGATAGAAGGCAAAAAACTTTGTCTCGGTGCGATGGTCTTTTGCTGGCGTACTTCACGGGGAATTGTCTCCCATCCTCTACTCGTACAAGGACTGCATTCCATGCTTTTTCTGAGACCGAGACATATAATAAATAAATGCTCACCTGGTTTTGGCTTAGTTATCACCAGAAGCTGCAGGAGCTGCATATAAGTCTGGGCTACGGTTAGGTAACTCTGTATCAGCCATAGGGGCCCCCCTTATCTTTGCAGCACCTCGGAAAGCTGACATACCAATTCTATTGCCTTGGGGACTAGTTGATCCATCACCGCCAACCGATCACGTAGTTTGTTGATCTCTTCTCTGACCTCTCGCTCTATTTTCACAAACTCAATGGACTCCTCTTTTTCCATATTTATTTCGGCTTCCATCCGTGCACTAAGATTCGTTCCACAAGCAGGACGATACTCTCCAAGTGAAGACCGCTCGCCTCGTAGGTCAATAATCCCGCGCAAGGTCGGTTATTTGAAAAATTGATGAAGTGTTGAGGGTACTCCCTTGATACTATGTATCAATGGCCGTCCCAAGATGATGTCATATGGTAGATTGCAATTTAATACCTAGAAGCACGTTATGCTCGTCACGCCCGGTATATGAGCTGATAGAGCTAATTATCCAATAGGCTCTTCTCGAAATCCATTTAAACCAATTATTTCTCGGGTGTTTGAGGATACTTGACGGCACAAGCCATTATTTCGCAGTACCTCCCCCCGGATAATGTTCATGCTACTTCACAGATCAACCATGGCTCGGTGGACGCGTGAGTCAGATATTTCTACCGGCACGATGAGGTCGCCTTGATGTTCCACCTCTTCATCGAAACCAAACAAGATTGGACCTTTTAATTCCCATGGCACCATAGTCCCCCGGGTGAAGCCAGGTTCCATAGTTGAAAAGATTGTGTTGATAGTCTTCGAGCTTTCCGAACCTAGTGCTTTAGAGCGTCGTGGTCTTTCTTCAATCAGATCTTTGAGGTGTCCTTATTTCAGTAGATGCTCGATTTCAAACATCAAGCCTTTACAGTCGACTGTGGTGTGGCTGCCGCTGCAATGAAAATCACAATAGGGCGTTGCTTTCCTCCACCTAGCTCCTTTTACTATAGGCGGCCATCGGACCCTCGGACTTAATCTACCAAAGTGATTAGCGACTAAATCCACGACGTTGACTCGCAAACAAAATCCCTGAAGCTACGGGGTTCCAACCGCTTCTCTTGAGATCCTGAGGAGTTGTTCTGCCTTCGGCACCTGGTTCTAACTGGTTCAAAATTTTTGGCTTCACCTTTTTTCTGTTCTCTTCTTCTAAAGAAAGGCTTCCTGGTCTCTTTCTTCGCTCATCTTCGGGGTTATGAGACTTGTTTGGCTCCAAGCGAAGCTTTTCAGTATACCTTTGATGCGACACGCTCCATGTGTTCATGGGGGTACCAGGTTAAGCTCCACTGCAACTCCCTGGAAGCCAATGATCCCTTGGAATTTTGACTTTTGCAAAAGCTACCAGAGCGATGTTGTCAGGAACTGGAGGAAGCTCCATGCGTTCCTTTTGAAATCTGTCAAGGTAGTCCTTTAGCAGCTCATTGTTCCACATATCTCGAAGATATCTTCCATGCGCTTCTCCCGCTTGCAGGCACCTGAATGTGCTTTCTTAAATAAGTCTTGCATCTGAGTGAATGATTCGATAGATCCCATTGGTAGCTGAGTATACCAAGCAAGGGCTCTTTAGTCATGGTCGAGCCAAACCTCTTCACTAGAGCAGACTGAATTTCTTCCTCAGTAGTCTCATTACTTTTCACGACGGTGTAATATGCAGAAATATGCTCATCCGGGTCAGTCAATCCATCATATTTCAAATTAACTAGCAAGCGGAAGTGCTTTGGTATGCGGACCGGCGCGGCACTTGCTTTGTAAGAATGTTTATAAAACTTCTGCTCGTATACCATGGTAACTTGAGTTGGAGTACACGGCACATTACCAATTCGGTCGTGGATGGCCTTCATCTCTTTAATGAGGTCCTGACTGACAGGAGCCCCTTTGAGTTCTTGGTTCTTGATTGTTGACGATCCTCCAGGGGCGGTGTCCATGTTAAGCCTTTGATTAGGAGCTGATGCTGGGGAATTGTGAAACGACCTCGGTCAATCGTTTCGGGAGTTAGTACTCTGATTGGCGTGCGGATAGTTTTAAAATATTCGTAACATCCATTGCGATTTGTCTGTAAAATTTGAGCTAAATCAGACCTCGTTTGGTAGTATCGGAAGAAGGTTTCAGTATCTGTTGACGATAAATCTTAAAAAGAGATTTTCGAGCTCGATTTTGGCGAATGAGCTCCGATTCAAAATCCGAAAGAGTCATTAGGTTTGTATGATTATTTGTAACTTGTGTGAACTTTGCGAAGTAGATTTCGAGTTCGTTCGGATAGTTTCCGTTAAAATTCCAAAAATTAATAATTTGATCTTTTCCATTTAATTCGCATCCTAAGTTTCGGGAATTCGATTTGATATCCGCCTTAGCAAGTACGTCACATAAATTTTGTATAACTTGCTTGAGAAATTTGGAATTATTTCGAGTATCGTAGGGTACCGTTTTAATTTTCGTCACGAAATGAAAAAAAAATATTAGAGAAAAGGAAAAAAAAAAGGAAAAAGGAAGGAAAATAAAAGTAAGGTGGTGGGCAGGGATATAGATCCCTAAGCTAATGAAGCTGAGAAAAGAAAACGAAATAGAAACAGAAAGGGGAAAGAACGAAGGGAACGAAAAAAATGCCGGAAAGTAGAGAAAGAAAAGGAAAATGAGAAGAAAAAGATAGAATTTTCACCCCGAATCATCCTAGTAATGATTTTAATTTATTATTTCAGTTTATTACATGTGTTTGAATATATTTTAACGGTAGAAATTAGGATAGTAGGCACCGTTCTAATAAGTTAAATTGATAGTTTAAAGGGTAATTCGACCCCGATAATTGAATTGATTAAATATTCGTACTCAGGGAGTTATTGGAAACCCGTAAATATAATTAATTTAGGGTTTGGTTATGTGACTTTGAACCCTGTACATAGGCCTGGCCTGTGTGACGCATATGCAAATAGGGTATCAAGTTCCTAATCGGATTGTTCTAAGACGTAAGGAATGAAGCTTTTCGCCTTATTTGATTTATTTTTCTGCTTATTGAATAGAGTGGGATTGTTTGGCAGTGAATCCAATGGACAAAGCGGTTGTTGAGTAGCAGTGCTAACTTGGGAATAAGGTAAGTGATTATATTAATTTCTTTAGAGGCCCTTGGCCTTGTGGATATTCTACTACGTGTTCCTTACGTGTATAGCTGCCAATAGGCGTACTCATTACATCTTAGCTTTTGATTTACATTGTATATTACATGTTAAGTCATGTTGTTGGTATTGCATTGAGTATTTGAGCATTGTACTTTGGCTGTCATTACCGCATATATTTCCTGGTAATCGATGAGAGTCCCGAGCCAGTGAAGGATCACTATTGCATATACTTCCCGGTAATCGATGAGAGTCCCGAGCCAGTGAAGGATCATTATTGCATATACTTCCCGGTAATCGATGAGAGTCCCGAGCCGATGAAGAGTCATTATTGCATATACTTTCCGGTAATCGATGAGAGTCCCGAGCCGGTGAAGGATCACTATTACATATGCTTCCCGGTAATCGATGAGAGTCCTGAGCCGGTGAAGGGTCATTATTGCATATATCTCCTGGTAGACAATAAGAGTCTAGCATCGGAGACAGGTATCAGGCACATGTGACTGCATTGCATCATATCGCATTCATCCCATTTCATTGCACCGCATGATAACTATTGTGCTGTGTTTTGTGCATGCGGTATGTATACCATGTTGTGGATACATTTTAGCCTATATGTTTCTGGCTATTTTGTGTCCCTAATTGGTTTATATGCGTTAGTTGTATGCGTTTCTGCTCCACATTTTCTTAGCTCTTCTCTCTGGCTAGTTATCCTATTCTTTAAGGTGGCTACTCTGTCCCCCACTTATTGGGTCCTTTTGACTCACCCTTGTTTGTTGTTTATTTCTTGTCTATTTATTTCATTTCGGCAGGTTCGCTCCAGGATTGAGTTCGTCACGTTGTTAAGGAGCGAAGACGACTTAAGCTGTCAGGGTGAGCCATCTTTTGTTCAGAGTGGCCACCAGTTTTATGTTTATTATTTCATTTAAGTTTTGCTCCCTTCATGAGGCATATGTATTCGTTTGTACTCTTAGATGTCTAGTCTAGATAGCCCTAAACCTAGTATGTTGGGTAGTCAGCTGTAATTTCTTTTGTACAGCTTAGAGGTATCAGTATGTCTGTGCTTTTTCTAAGTCTTGTTCTTATATATGAATTGGATTTATATTTATTTTCCTCATTCAGTTGGTAAGGGTTCACCCGACAGGTCAAGTGGAGGATATGGGGTGCCCGCACAGCCTAGCCAAAAATCTGGGTTGTGTCAAATTGTTCGTGGGCGCTGGTCCTCGCAGAGATGCTGGCCTCTGAGACGATCCGGTAAACATCACTCCTAACTTCTGGGATATCCTATCAACTATGTTGTTTGAGTTTTGCTTGGACGCGGTTTTGAGGAGATTTACAAGGAAACGTCTAAATTCAGAATTACCTCCCATAAGTTGATCGCCTTCCCCGTCACTGGTAACAAGGATTAGTTCATGAGTGGTGTCTTTCGGCTGCTCAGCGGAATCCTTAGGCTGTATGATGGGATCATCTGTATCTTTTGCGGACTCGTCTACTGCGTCTGCAGTGTTCTTTGGAATGCTATCGTTGTTAGACATGATTGCGCCTTTCCCTTCGTAGAATACGTACAATTTTCTGGGCTGCACGGAAGGCGCCAAACTGTTTATGCCTAAAATTTTACGTCTACATTAAACAATTATTTATAGTTAGGGTCACAAGCAATACATTAACTACAACGAAAAAGTATGTAAGTACAATGAAAGCAGTAATGAATAAACAAGACGAAATAACTAAGAGAAATGCAGAGTAATTCTTATTCCTTGAGAATAGCCGGATTCGGTATTGAATCATCAGATGTACAATACAATGTAGGGAGGGGTATTTATAGTAGTGATACCCAGTCCTAAATAAGGTAAAATACAAAGACTAATAAGGCTATGGCCCTATAACTCTAGGCGGTGGTATATACTAAACCCTAACTAGAAGATTATAAACCCTATGCGGTGAGATATATATCTTGCATCCTATAGTCATGCCACCTAAACGATTGTTGGCTCCAGGAGCGGACGTATATCCTCTGCACCCAGTGACTTGTAAGTTAAGTCTAATTTCGCTAGTTGGATACGTATCCCCATAATAGTAGATAACATATTTGTGCCCACTCATTGTGATTTTACTATTTTGCTATGACTAAGAGGGTTTGGCTAAGCTTATAAGCTTGTCAAACAAGCTTATAAGCTTGTTAGCACTTTTTGGCTTATCTACGTGTTTAGTAAGTATCAAAAGTGCTTATAAGTCAAGTGCTTATAAGCCAAAATCAGCCATAAGTTGGTCATTCCCAGCTTATTTTTTTCCAGCTTATAAGCACTTTTAGTTTGACTAAGTATTTTACTATTTTAATCCTAAATATTTTTTTAATCCATAAAATATCATTTCTCAAATAAAATTCTCAACCTCCTCCTTATTCTATATTCGTCATTTGTCATTTTTAATGTAAAAATATTTATAAATTTATTTTTTTCGTAGATAACTTAATAGACATTTTAGTTATTTTAATTAAAAAATATATACTTATGAGCATTGTTTTACTAAACACTCACCTGCTTATTACTAGTTTCAGCACTTCTATCTAAACATGTAACTGCTTATTTACAAAATCAGCTTCAGCAACTAAAAGTGTTTTACAGTATTTGATGCTTATCAGCCACTTTAAATCAGCTAATCCAAACGGGCTCTAAGTGATTTAATCACTCAATAAAACTTCTTTAATCAGTTAAAAACTATTTTTTTCATAAATTTTAAAGGACTATAATATCTTCTTCTTTTAATGTTTATTTATTTTCTTTAAATATATAAAAAAAAATTAGTTATTTACGTGAGATAACAGGTGCAACGCGCATACCCTAAAACTAGAGTCTTTTTGCAGAAATATGATACCATAAGCAATGGTTTGCCTTTTAGTCTGCGCTTAAAGGTTTTGCAAAAATGATCCGTTAAGTTTAATGAAAATATTATTGATAGAAATACCCCTAATCTCTTGGCACGGGGCCGAGAGTTGCCCTTTGACCCCTCTATATTTGCAAACACTTGTCCCTGAAGTGTTGGCAAAAGGCAACACTTGCCAGAACTTGGTCATAAGTATTGTCAATACTTGTCCCTTCTAATCTCTTCCTGTATTCTCTCATGTAACTTGAAGTGTTGACAAGACAATAATTGCCCTTGATCTATTGCCCAAAAGCCAACACTTGCAAATTTATGCATTAAAATCTTGGCCCCGTGCCAACATAAGGTATTTTGCTAAATCATTGTTAAACGGGAGCAAACTTGTAAAACCATTCCTTATGGATGGCATCTGGTGAAATTTTTTGTAAAATTAGTACTAGTTTAATGAGTTACATTATAATGTAATAATTTGCCATAACCAATTAAATTGTATATGTAGTGAAAAAAATCGGGATAGAATCTGTATATAACTTAAGCTCAGTATTTTGAAATAAGGAATTTTTACACAAAAGTATAATTTTTAGAACTTAATTACCAAAAATAGCAAAATTTTAGCAAAATAACCCTATATAGGGGAAAACACAGGTTAATTACAAACATAGCAAAAACATAGCAATATTTTTCGCATAACATACCAAACCCTTACATTCTTCCTCCTATTTCCCCCACTATAACTTTTGCTCCTCCTATTTCTCCCTATTTATCTTTTCCTCCTAACATGTCCCCCAATTTCACTTTTACTCCTCCCATTTCCCCCAATTTCACTCTTCCTCATCCCATCCTCACTGTACCTTGTTATATCTCACCGTATCTTAATGTTTCTCAACTACCAACCACCTCGTATCTCGTTGTATCTTTCTGTATTTCACTGTATCTTCAATGTTCTGCACTGTATCTTACTATTTATAGACAATATTTAGTTGTTTCTAGACTGTTTTAGCATTTTTTTCAATCCCGTTTGTGCATTGTTTCTCACTATTTCTAAACTATTTCACCTTTTTTTGCATCATTTCACATTATTTTTTACATTTTATTTCGGACTTTTTCATTAGCTATTTTAGACTGTTTCAGCGCTGTATCTGCACTATTTTTGCTCCGTATCAAACTGTTCTGCACCATTTCAGGTTGTGTTCAGCACTATATCAAATTGTTTCTGCACCGTTTCAAGTTGTGTTCAGCACCGTATCAAACTGTTTCTGCATCGTTTCAGCGACGTTTCAGACTGTATTAGTGCCATTTCAGTGCTGTTTCAGACTGTTTCAGCAGCCATTTCAGACTGTTTTAGCGCTTTTCAAGTTGTTCCATACTGTTTGAGAAATGTTCACACGATACATATTAAAAAAGGATAATACACACACATACCCATACACAAACAGAAACACACACAGATACAAACTACTGATACATACAAAAAAAGGAGAGAAAGAAAGTGCTCTCAAGTCACTATCTTCTTCTTCCTTCTGATACAACAAAAAATAAGTATCTTTTTGCCTTTAGAACTCATATATTTTCATCCACAACCCCGTTTCAACTTCAATACGCCTTAATCTCTCACTCAGTTCATTTACAATCCAACAGTGGATACATCTCATCCTCTAAAACCGTCAATGTTTTGTTACTCTGCACCACTTAGACACTACTCCAACTTAGATTCTAAGCTCGTCGAAGCTCTGGTTGATAATTCTCCGGAGACGTTGACTACGGAGGTGAAGGTATCGGCGACTGTGACTAACGTGATTTGCGGTAGTGACGTTGGTGCAATGCAAACCCGATGGTAAGCTCTACACGAAAACGCAGAAGAAACAACAAGAAATAAAGATAGAAGCAGGACAAATTTTGCTTCGATTCAAAAGAACAGTGAGGAACTCGTCTCAAAGCTCGATCGAATGAAGGCCAAGAATCACCTATACTAAGCAACAATCCTCAAGAAAGACTTGACTTCGATCGTGCTTCGGTTACTCCTTTAACCGAACACTTGACTTCGAACACTTGAGCTCGAGTTCCTTCACTTCGGTGCTCGGCTTCTCAGCTCTGCTCATACTTGACATCGATCGTGCTTCCTTCAGTTATTTGCTTTTACTTCGGCGTCGATGTTGAGTGTTCGGGTGGGGTTCGATCACTCCCTCCTTCGAGCTCAAGCTTGTAGATGACGCCTTCGATTCTTGAGCTCGGGTACTCAGCTTCGGAGTAGTTGCTTTCCTTCGACCAAGCCAAGTGAATGTGGACATCGTGTAGCAGCTTGGCTTGGCTTGGCTTCGTGTCATTGGCCTCGGTGGATCGAACACATGATCAGCACGTGTTCGGGCTGCATCAGATGTTGACTGAGTTAATAATTATGATCTGAATTAAGCTAAGTTTCGTCGGCGCTATTGGAGGTTCCGGTGAGAAGTCACCAGATTTAGGTTTTAGATTTGGTTCCGAAGGGATTACGATGGTTATGGTTGTCGACGCCGCCGTGTCTGTTTATGGTGGTGATTTAGCTGGTATTTCTCGTTTGCTCGCTCGCTCATTGTGTCTGTTTGGGGTTGCTTTTAACTTTGGATCTGGATTTGAAGGGTTGTGATAGTGCTGGGGTGGTGGGGTGGGGTGATGGGGGCCAGCATGGTGGGGGTGGGGTGATGGAGGAAGAGAGAGTAAGTGAGATGTTGTAATTTGCGGAAATGAAATTGAAATATGTTGATTGGTGTAAAATGTGTCTAAAAAATATTGTTATGCATTGTAATTTGAAAAGTATTGCTATTTTTCTTATAATTAAGGGGTCAAATTTGTATATTTGTCTAAAAAAATCCTTTAAATATTTCTACCATAGCAGGAGTATAATTTATTTCGTTAGATATTACAATTACTATGTAAACCCGACAAAAGCCGACTAAACCGGGGAAGTCGGAATTAATGCAATGATTGACCTGCAAAAACACGTCAAGGAATTTTTAACATACATAAATATATTGTGGCTTCTCTCCAAAAAAGAAGCAACGGGAAAGAAATTGTGTATGAATTGTGGTTAATTTTTTAAAGCATTCCACTGACCAACATCACAAAATAATCAATTGAAATTAAACCGGTTTGTAGGATAAACTCTTTTTAACCCTGTCCATAGGCAGACAATTTCTGTTGACTCCAATCATTGTGATATAAAATAAGAGTGAATTACTCTTCATGTAGTGGGCAATAAAAGGATGGAAATGAGAGAAAAGAACAATTTGCACTTTGTGCTAGTGCTGGACCATTAGTTCTACTTCTTCCCTCCGTTCGTTTACCTTAAAATATTACGACAAATTAATCTCCAGACCTACATATGAACGGATCCAACTTAATATACCATATTAGTATATTACCTTACCAGTACATATTAACCATTAGTTCTACTTCTTCCCTCCGTTCGTTTACCTTAAAATATTACGACAAATTAATCTCCAGACCTACATATGAACGGATCCAACTTAATATACCATATTAGTATATTACCTTACCAGTACATATTAACCAGTTATTATTTGATGTACCTTGTAAGATACTAATTCTACCTATTATCTTTATTAAAAATACTTATTTTTTAGGTAACCTAATTGTATAATTACTTCGAGTCAATATAGGAGCAAAAAGTGGGAAGGCCACTATTTGTTCCAACAGAAAAGAAAGAGTTGGGTTAAAAAAATAAAAATAAAAAATTGTATAATTACTCAATTTATAGGTAATAGAACTAAAAGAATAATAATAAATAAGAAAATGTAAAATGAAAGATGAGTACTTAAAAAAAGACGTACGTCTGCCGTAAGTAGTGATATCACCAAACCTACTGCAAAGAAAAAAAGTACCACCAATAATTTAATCTATTGTTACTTTATTATGGTAGCCGTAAAATAATTTATTGTTTTAAGAGGATAAAATAAAATGGAAATTCTTTTAGGTAACATGCATAATAAAGTGTAGATTCAATTGTTTAGTCCCAAAAATAGTGTTACCAAAAGAGAAAAACAAAAGGTGATGTTAAATCGGCCAGGTAAAATATACAAATGTTGGAAAGTTTTTGTCTTTATAGAAGTTGAATGGAGTCACAGATCAGTTGTCTAGTGCAATGTGCATTTATTATTTGAGAGCACCAAAAATGAATAAAGTTGTGTACGCCCCTAGCTGCCTCCCTCCGTTCCAATTTATGTGGCAGCATTTTCTTATTCGTCTGTTCCAAAAAGAATGACAGCTTTCTAAATTTGGTAACAATTTAACTTCAAAATTACAGTTTTGTCATTACTGAAATGATTTATAACCACACAATCATCTTTGTCTCATTTTACACCACACGTTTCAAAAGTCTTCCTTTATTTCTTAAACTTTGTGCCGAGTCAAACTATGACACATAAAATGGAACGGAGGGAGTATGTGATTGCACATATTTCTTCCGAATAAAAAAAAAATAAAAACAATATATATATATACACACACTTAAGTTTTACAAGAGATAATATTTTGTTTAACGGTTTGCAAATTAAAATGGCAATACATACTGTATTTCTGTTTCCCATTGTTTATGTCTCTGAATAAACTTCGATATAGCTAACTAAAATTTTTGAAAAATTACTTATAAGAGTACAGTGGAACTCTCTAGTTCCTCCCCAGTTCCCCCCACCCCTCCAAACCCACCTCAATGAAAACCCCCTCATACTTTAAGATCTTGAATAGAACTGCATTTACGTAATTATATTGGTACAAAAAAATATATAGGAATTTTTTTAAAAGTTACACTTCTAACAAAGAAAATTACACATGAAGAGCCATATTTTTTTTTCTTATTAAATGACATAGCACAGCTATTTATAAAATTTAGGCTTTCCCTCAAAATAAAAACTCCTAGTTATCACTTCCTTCCTCCCCCCTCCTCCACCCGCCGGGGCCGACTGATGACCGAAAAATATAAAATTGCCGGAATTTTTTTTATTTTCACTGAAGTTAGTTTTGGCGATTTTGTCTATGGACAAGTTTATACACACAAATCTACCAAAAATAAAATTATACATGAATATATATAGATAAATGCGTATATAAGGAGAGAAATACAAAAATATACACAAATAAATTAAAATTTTATACAAACATCCATAATAATGGACAAATCTAAAAATTTATACAACTATATTCATTGTACAACACACGTATACAGATTTATACAAGTTTACACATATTTATAGAAGAGTATCAACTTGCATACAATATGTATAGATTTATGTAAACACGTATAAAAAAATTTATACAATACTTTGGGCAGCTTTTACATAAAATTTTAACAAAAATATCAATTTTATACAAATTCCTATAAGAAAAATACCATATCTATACATTATACAAAAAATCAATAAAAAGCTAGTAGATCTCATCAGACTTTTTGAAAAAAATGAAAAAAAAAAAAAGAATGAACATGATATACATATTCTTACTAGAGCTTTGGCTGGAATTTACTTCGGTAACCGACATTATTCATCACAAAGTACAAAAAAAATAAAAGAAAAGAAAAGAGCGCCAATGAGAGATACACGGCGGCGGTGGTTGGGAGGAGTGGCGGTGGTGGAGATCTGAAGCAAGAGGTGGGAGAGGAGGCCGCAGTGGCAAGGGGCCGAGGGAAGGAGAAGAGAGAAAAAAGTTGAGGGTTAGGATTTTTTTTCGAGAGTGAGCTAGGGTTGTTTTGTGGAGATGGTGCAGTGACTGTAATTTTTGCTTCAAAAAAGGGAATAAATTGGCCTACTCGGAAAAGAATTGAATACAACGGCCCATATTGTAAATTTTTATGTGTTCCTTGTCTCCTAGTGTAAATTTTTTAATTATATACTCCTAGTAATTTAAAATATAGCTGCTTCTAAAAAATTAATTTTTCTAAATAATCTAGATACTGGTGTGCAATATCATACATATATATTCAGCAAAAATACTTTTTTACACCGATAATGTATATATTCCTTAGGATAAATTACACTGTATGTCAATTTAGGGACATTTTTTAAAAAACATAGCAATATTTTACACATTTACCAGACGAAATAATACTTTTTAAAATGCACCAAACATAACATTTTCAAAAAAACCCTAACTTTTTTCCATCTTCTCCCTCTTCTCTCCCCACACCCCACCCCCACTGTTTTACCGCAGCTGCACCCTTTTTCCCATCGCTGGCGTCACCTACCCCTTTCTCCATGGTCGCCGGCGTCCCCTCCCTCACGCCCCGTTATTGCCGGCGACGTCACTGGCCATCTATGTGTGTTTCGACGCTGCTGTATGTGTTTTGTATGTGCTGGTGTTGCTGTTAGCCGACGACGGAGCTCCAGCGGCTCAGTCGTCGGCTTTTAAAATATATGCCCAGATCTGTTTCGATTTTCTTTTAATTTTTTTATTTTTTCGGTTACTGCCGGATCTGCGGTGGCTAGGATTGTTTCTTGGTGGTTGTTGGTTATGTGGATTTGTATGGCAAATGTATAGGCTTTGTATGCTTGTTGTATGTCATGTATATACAGTGGACATACAACATACATTCAAAGTATATATAGTTATTTATGAAATCCCACACATTGTATGTTCGTTGTATGTCCGGTGACTGGGCGGATCTGAGATGGCTAGGGTTTTTTCTTGGTGGTTGCTGGGTTTGTGGATTTTGTATGGCAAATGTATAGGGTTTGTATGTTTGTTGTATGTCATGTATATACAGTGGACATGCAACATACATACAAAGTATATACACTTATTTATGAAATTCCACACATTGTATGTTCGTTGTATATATGGTGTGTGTCCGATGTATGAATATTCATACAATGGAAATACATCAAGCATACAAAGTATATATAAAGAACATGCAAAACTACACTTAAAAGAATGAAAAAAAATTCGGCGACCGGCGATGGTCGTGGGCCGCCGGCGCCGAAAGGGCAGAAAGGGGGCCGGCTAGACTGTTGGTAGGTAAGTGTAGGGAGTGAATTTGAGGGTTTTGTCTACTCTTTTATTGTTTGCTATGTTTTGAAAAAAAGTATTGCTATGTTTTGAAAATGAAATAGTGTTGACATTTTTGCGTAAAGTAAAATGTTAGGATGTATACTTTTGTAAATCACCCTATTGCTTAACCTCACATATTAAATTGCTACATCTCACGACACTTAGCATATCATTCGTCGCAAAACTTTTACCATGTACTATTGGACAATTCAGGAGTCGGGAGAAATTTTTATGAATTGATATACACATTAAGAGCTTGTTTGGTCAAGTTTTTGACAATGGTTTATTTTGCAAATGACTTTTATTAAAAAGTAATTTTAATAAAAGTATATTTGGAGAGTAGCAGTTTGTGTTTGGCCAATTCATTTGAGAAGACTTTTGTCAATAGTTGAGAGTAATTTGTGTTTGGTTAAACTTTTGAAATTAATTTTGAGTGTTTAATTATGAATTAAGACATTTAAAGATTCACTTTATATTTATTTACCTAGATGACCGATTCAAATATTTATTGTCAAATAATATATTTAATTTTTTTATTTAATTAATTTTTTTTAAAATAGTGCATACATAATTGAATATTCTAAAGTCATACCTTAAAACAAAATACACTTTGATTCAAAGCATTAAAAAAGAATGATGTAGGTGTGCGTAGAAGAAGCAGGAAGAAAAAAATAATGTACTTTTTATATATTGTAATCATTAGATTATTTTTTTTCAACCAAATAGTATATATTATTTTACTGCATCATAAAAACAAACAGAGCAAAGATGGTCATAGCATCATTTACAATCCAACTCGGGGAAAAGCATTCCTAAGATGCTTGTTTCAACAAAGAAATAGAAAATCTAGCTATATTATTCTTCAACCTAGATCCGATTTTAGGCCAATTAACAATTAAATTTGTATTGCGGAGTCACGATCAATAGTTTAGATTAAGAGTTTAAATGATGAATGGCGTTAGTTGTTAGAGTAGCAATATATTCGTGATTTCCAACAATGATAAATAATAATATGGAAACAGGATATAACCTAAAGTGAGTAAAGTTAAAGCGTTAATAAAATGAGTAGAGGTAACCGTGTTGGATCGCTCGATCCCGGTGAGATTTCCTCGTTACTGATCGCACTACAAGACTAGAGAGCAAAGTATTCAACGAATGCAAGCGAAGAACACTGTTTTAGCAAGAGTAAGAGAAAGTATTCTTATTGATGTTGTAGACAGAGAATCAAGTTATGTTACAATGGTTTCGGACGAATGCTATTTATAGGTTTGATAGGCGTCCGTTGAGTTTTGTAACCGCTGGGCACGTATCCGTTGGATACATAACTGCTGGATTGTAATTACTGCCTTTATGACCATTCATTGAATAATCGCACATGATCAGGTTAATAATTACTCATTCAGATCGTGTTGACCTGAGAAGTGTTACATTGCTGCTCTGGGTCCGCTCGTGGTAACCGCCTGGCTAGTTATCTGTCCGCTAGATATCTGTCCGGTGAAATCTCTGCCCATGCCACGTGGCAGTCACGTGTCAGCTTTTTAGATGTCGCCAGTTTTCATTCAATACAGATAGTCCCCGCACTTCTCGAGCAGAGCTTCTGCTTGAGGAGTGGATGTGAATTTTGGCGGGAATTTTTATTTTGCAAAATCCTTCTTTATATGATGAAGCTGGGTGACGTACGTATCTTATCAGCTACGTGACAAAGCCCCATGATGTGCACATTAAATGCGCAGTGTAAAAAAATAACTGCAGCTGGCACAACTGCATGTCCGCAGCCTGCTTCGAAGTGACTACTGGGCGTCCCAAGGGTAAAAATAATAATTTTAACCGCCTCAATCACGTGCGCACGTCGACTGTGGATCGCGAGGTGACCGCTGCACTTCAGGGTAATGATGATACTTCGAAAAGTTGGTGAAACCTACTTCTTCTTTTGACAGTTGGATCTGATCGTGTCCTCTCCGATAGTCTCCACGTGTCTTGTGGGAACTTGATGGGCCAGATTTTCACTTCTATAAATAGGGGTTTGTTAAGTTAAAACCCTTTTACTTGTTTTCATCTTCTATATGAGAATTCTTTGAATATCCTTCAACTTTTCTTCCGAATTTCTCAATTCTTCTGGAATCATGCCATCAAAAGCTAGGAGAAACCAAAATATGGATGCAGCTGGTAGTTCTTCGGAAGCCACCCCCAGGCCTAGGGCTACTCAGGCCACTGCTGCGGAGATCATCCCTAAGAAGTGGGGTGAGTTGGAAAAGGTTGCAACATCAAAGCTTTCAACAATCATGGAGATATACGCGTTTGGCCGGCATATAGATACAAATCCGGGATCACATCGGAGGTGATCCCTTGGGTTAGAGCAGACTGCAATTGAGATGCGAGTATTCCCCTCTTGCCGGTCTTCGAAGTGGAGAACATTACTTCTCATAGGACTGGGTGGACAGCTATGTGCACCTACCCTTTTAAAGTTGGATGTAAACTACTCCTGCATCCTGTACTTGAGAGGCTCTGCAGGGAATATTTACTCTACCCGGGGCAGCTGTGCCCCAGCGTGTATAGAATAGTTACACTCTTGGATTGGTTTGCGGCAGAAATCAACCAAGTTTTTGAATATGAACATTTTATTTCTTTGTATAGTATACAAATTTTCAAGGACGGCTTTGTAAACGCCAGGTTGCGCGGGAGCAAGGGCTTGGTGCGCAGCTCCGAGGACACAAGCGACCAGGGTTGGTTACACTGGTATGTGTTTGTGCGCACCCAGGCCCTGACCTTCAACTCCAAGACTTTTCTTCCCGAGGTTTGGAACAAGAAGCGTAAGTCCCCGAGTTTTCTTGTAAGTTTTCCATGTTTCCTCTTTTCTTCTCGGCTGCTTATTCCTTTGGTTCTTCTTTATAGCGACCCTACGACGAGCTCATATCAGTCGATGGGCTGACGGCGTGGGTTGAGGCGATCTTGAAGGAGTTCTCCCCTGAGAAGAGAGAATAGGCGTACTTTGCTGTGCAGAAGGGTTTGACCGTGAAGACTCACGGTGAGAATTTTCTGGTGTTATAGGCATTTCTTTCCTTTCTATTTTTCCTGTTTCTGACCGTTCTGCCTTTTGCAGGTCTGGGTACTCAGGGGGACTTTTTCCCTGCTCCTCCTCCTCAGGTCGTGCCTTCTGGGTCTGCTGCTGATCCCGATGCTGAAGTCGCATCTATACTGGCTTCAGCGGAGGCACTGCGCGGCAGGGAAGGTGGTGAGGAGCTCTTATCCAATGGCCTTGGTTCCTTGATGAGGAAGAAGAAGGGCCAAGATGAGGGCGGAGCACGGAAGAAGTTTGCACGTAAGACTTCTGTTGCTGCCGGGCAAACCTCAACTACTGGAGGTGAGTCCTCACCCAAAGTCAATGTACCAGAGTCTGTAGAAGAGAGTGCCAAGACCACTGCCGAAGTCCCCGAGTCTGCACGGGAAGAGGGTTTAGACAAGGTGATGATTGATGTTTCAGATATTGAGACTGAAACTAATGAACCCCTTGTGCGAAAACCCTATCTTCAGAGCGATAAGAGGAGAGTTGAGGAAGAGGCTGCCCGTACTCCGGAGAGAAGTCCCCGAGTTAATGACGGGGTGAAGGCGGCTCCTTCCCGTGCGGACAAAGGGAAAAGGAAAGTGGGTAAAGAAGAAGAAAAAGAAGAAGAAGAAGAGGAAGAGATAAGAGAAGAGGTTCCCCAGGAGGGTGGCCGAGGTCCTCGTGTTTTTCGTTTCGAGGACCTGGAAAACGTGGCCACTGAGGGGGCGACGCCTATTGGTCTACACGAGTGTGACACGATAGATCCTGGAGTGGAGGGTGACTCCGACATATCAACAACAAGGCTTATCTGGCGGTCAGTCATCAACGGTCAGACCGGATTAAAGGACATTAGAGGTGTGCGCTACAAGTTTGGCCCAAACTACCCCTCCGAACAGGCTTAGGAACCCAAGTACTGCGAGAGGAAGCATACCATGAGGCTAGCCCCTGAGCTTCAAGCTGCCAAGGACCAGGTTGCCCAGTCGATGAGTGCTCAAATCGCGTTATCTACGGACTTGGCAATCCTGCGTGACCAATCTGAAATCAAGGCAAAGCTTGTTGTGCTCGAGGCTAAGCGGTCACTGCTCGGGAAAGTCCAGACTAAGCAGATCAACGTTGAGGAGATGCTGCTTAAAACAAAGAGCGTTGTTCGCGGAGTAAGACAAATATTGAATCTTTCTCCCGAGGAGTCTGAGGCATACGAAGACGAAGATGAGGATGACAGCGAAAGTTCGGGTGACGACAGCAGAATCGACGGAGCTGGTGCGTCGAGTTCTGGTCGTAGCCCCAAAAACTGATGCCCCCAAAATTTGATTAGGTTGTAAGTTTGTATATCTGGCGAGAACCGGATTAGTTGGTTGTGGATAGAGGTCGTTTAGGGACTCTCTGATCCTTGTTCGGCCGGTTCCATTTGGCCTTTGATCACTCTGCAAAATTTCTGTCAGCCGTTTTCGGCACTTTATCATTTTGTCATGATTATGTATATAACTTTAGATCTTTTTTAATTCAATGACTATATTTAGCCTGAATTTTTGATCTTTCGTTATGTATTGTGGCCTTCATGTCTTATGCTTATGAGCTTTTTGAAGTTTGAACTTTGTTAAGTTCTGGTCTCTAAAAGTCTGTCCGAGTGTTTTAACTTAGCCTTTCCCAAGGAAGAGGTCATAAGTCGTGAGTAATCTGCGCAGATATTTTTATTCTGACCAAGTCGTGGTTGATAGATTTTTTGGCCGAATCGTTGGCCTTTGCGAACAACTTTGCTTATCGCCTTGATAGTCGAAAGCTGTCGCAGGATTTTGTAGCTTAATTCTGGCCGAGTCGCTGGCCTTGTGAACGACTTCTCTTATTTTTGTGGAAGTTTGTCACATAAAAAGTTTTTTTGAAAAACTCGCCTTTTCATAAGGTCTTTTGCCTTTATGAAGGTCTTATCTGGCCTACAGGGGCCTCTCACCACCTTCCTTGTTTTTATGTTGGAACACGGGAAGTGATAACATTAAAAGAGTTATGGTAAGTCGTAGATAAAAGAACACATATAACCAAACGAGGATTGTGTCTGTTGTGGGATTCGAACCCACAGCCGCGAAGTTGAAAAACTTCGAGCTCTACCAGTTGAGCTAAACGGATCTGACCTTGTTCATGCCGTTAGTACCATTTAGAAGAAGTATAGTAAAAGTAAGAATTGTCACAAAAGTAAAAGGTAGGAAGAAAGCAACTAACCGTTTTACCACTCAGAAGTGATACCTTTTGAAGTGAATCACGTTCCAACTGTTTGGGACAATTGAATCGTCTAGTCGTGCTAAGTGATAAGATCCCTTGCCGACTGAGGCGATTACCTTGTAAGGGCCTTCACAGTTAGGGCCCAGCTTCCCTGAATTTGCTTCCTGTGTGTTCTGGGACACTTTTCTCAGTACAAAATCTCCGACCTGGAAACTTCGTTCGCGTAGTCCCCGATTGTAATATTTTTCAATTCGTTCTTTCTGGGCGACTACTCGTACGAGGGGTAGTTCACTTCGCTCTTCGAGGAAATCCAGCTCTTCAGATAGATTGATCGAGTTGGACTCTTCGGTGGCATGTGCATACCGTAGGCTGGGTTCTCCGATTTCGACTGGGATTAGGGCATCGGCTCCGTACACTAATGAGTAAGGTGTCTCCCCAGTACTCATCTTTATCATCGTGCGATACGCCCATAGTACACCAGGTAGCTCCTCTACCCAACATCCCTTGGCCTGCTTGATGTAGGGAATCAAACGCGGAAAGTAAAAAGATAAGAACGAGACGTAACTCGATCTCTAATCCCAAGTAGCAACGGAGAACTTGTTCCGTTACACCCCGAGAGAAGGACAAGAACACCTACGCTATGCAACTACCCTCGAGCTAACGCGAGCACGCAAGTAGAATGGTCGGAGAGGAAAAGTATTCATCTAGATCCGCTAGAAGAACTACAAGTCCCAAAACAAAGGGTTTCATTCAATAACCAAGAGCCTTGCTCATGTTCAATATTCATCAACTATCAATAATAAACTAAGTTCAAAATAGGCTAAGCATGGCTATTTATAGTGTTTCCCAAGCTTGCACAATGGCTAAAATACCCTTACTAATAAGATTCACAAAATAGGCCACGTAGGGCAAAACGGTAAAATAAACATAGGCCTTCACAGCTGGGAGGGGCGCCTGGGATCTGGGAGGGGCGCCTGGGAATGCTGTCAGCTAGGCGGGGCGCCTGGAATCAGGCGGGGCGCCTGGCTTGGCCTTCAGCTAGGCGGGGCGCCTGGGCAGGCGGGGCGCCTGTGCACTTTTCAGCTCCTTAGGCAGTGAGCTTGCCAGGCGGGGCGCCTGGCTCTGCTGGGCTCTCTTCTTCCTTAGGCGTGAGGCCTAGTTTGAGCACCCGGAATGGCTTCCACTCGCTTCCTTCCTCAAGTCCTCTCCTCTCCAAGTATAAATGCACCTCTTGGACATCCTTGGCTTGGCTCCGAGTGAATGGTCTCCTTGTGGTGGATTGCCCGGCATCATCCTCCCCTTCTTGAGAAGATTTCGTCCTCGAAATCGAAGCATCATCATCCACGACCCCTTCATTACCTACATCCAACGGAACCAAGTCACAAACATTGAAAGTATTAGAAACTTGATACTCACTTGGCAAGTCAATCACATAGGCGTTGTTGTTTATCTTTGAGAGCACTTGGAATGGGCCATCTCCACGGGGTGCTAACTTTCCTTTCCTAATGCTTGGAAACCTTTCCTTCCGGAAGTGCACCCACACATAGTCACCCTTCTTGAGTTCCACCTTCTTGCGTCCCTTGTTCTTCTTAGAGGCTACCTTTGCATAGGCTTCCTCAAAGTTCTTCTTCGCCTTAGCATGTATTTCCATCAAGGCCTTGGCTCTAGTTTTACCTTCAAAATTAACAACCACTTCCCTTGGCAAAGGGGTTAGATCAAGGGGAATCAAGGGGTTAAAACCATACACACACTCGAATGGAGTCATACCAATCATCCGATGCACGGTTCGATTGTAGGCAAACTCCATAAGAGGTAGCTTATCTATCCAAGTCCCACCCTTACCTCGGGTCATGGCCCTAAGAAGAGCACCCAAGGTTCGGTTCACCACTTCGGTTTGCCCATCGGTTTGGGGGTGGTGGGACGTAGAAAACAAGAGTTTGGTGCCAAGGGCACCCCATAAACTCCTCCAAAAATGACTTAGGAACTTAGTGTCCCTATCACTCACTATGGTTTGAGGCACACCATGCAATTTCAAGATATTATCAATAAACAAGGTAGCAACATGTTGTGCATCATCACATTTACGACATGGAATGAAATGCGCCATTTTGGAGAACCTATCCACAACAACATAAATGCTATCATGGCCCCCCCTAGTCCTTGGTAATCCCATCACAAAATCCATCGAGATATCCAACCATGGACTAGTAGGTATGGGAAGTGGGGTATACAAACCATGGGGGTTCGACTTGGACTTAGCAACCTTGCATTCAAGACAAGAGTTGCAAAGTTTCTCAACATGGGTCCCCATTTTTGGCCAATGGAATTGTTCCCGAAGGATGGCCAAGGTCTTGTCCCGACCAAAATGACCCATGAGTCCTCCACAATGTGCCTCTTGCACAAGCAATTCCCTCCATGAGGACTCGGGTATGCACACTTTACCATTCTTAAAGATATATCCATTAACCCATTGGTATTTCTCAACTCTCTCCCCCTTCTCTAGAGCGCCAAGGACACTCTTTAGCTTTGGGTCATGAGCATACATCAATTTAATGCTCTCAAACCCCATGAGCTTAGAGGTGAGAATGGTGGCTAGAGCAAACTTTCTCGAAAGCGCATCCGCCACAACATTGTCCTTCCCTTTCTTATATTGGATCACATAGGGAAAGGACTTAATGAATTCAACCCACTTGGCATGTCTCTTATTGAGCTTCTCTTGGCCTCTCAAATGCTTGAGTGACTCATGGTCACTCTTGATTACAAACTCACGAGGCAAAAGATAGTGTTGCCAATGGGCAAGGGCTCTCACAAGGGCATTCAACTCCTTGTCATATGTAGAATAGTTCAAGGAGGCCCCTTTCAATTTCTCACTAAAGTAGGCGATGTGTTTGCTATCTTGCATTAAAACACCACCGATTCCCACCCCCGAGGCATCACACTCAACCTCAAATGCCTTTCCGAAGTCGGGCAATTGCAATAGAGGGGCGGTACTCAACCTACTTTTCAACTCAAGGGAGGCCTTCTCTTGAGGCTCTCCCCAAACAAACGGTTGGTCTTTCTTCACCAATTCGGTGAGTGGAGCGGCAATGGAGCTAAAGTCCCTCACAAATCGCCTATAAAAGCTTGCGAGACCATGAAAGCTCCTCACTTGAGTCACGGTAGTAGGAGTAGGCCAATCACGTATGGCTTCTACCTTAGACTCATCCACCTCCACTCCTTGAGCACTCACAACAAACCCAAGGAAGACCACCTTCTCAACACCAAAGGCACACTTTTTAAAATTAGCATAGAGCTTTTCGGCTCTCAACTTCTCAAGCACTAGCCTAAGGTGTTCAACATGGTCGTCTATTGATTTGCTATAGATCAATATATCGTCAAAATAGACGACCACAAACTTGTTGATGAATGGTTTTAGAACATGGTTCATTAGCCTCATGAAAGTGCTAGGTGCATTGGAGAGCCCAAAGGGCATCACCAACCATTCATAGAGACCAAATTTGGTCTTGAATGCGGTTTTCCACTCATCACCGGGTTTCATCCGGATTTGATGGTAGCCGGACCTAAGGTCAATTTTGCTAAACACACATGAACCGCTCAATTCATCTAACATATCATCAAGTCGGGGAATAGGATGACGGTACTTTACCGTTATTTTGTTCACGGCCCGACAATCAACACACATTCTCCAAGTGCCGTCCTTTTTGGGAACAAGGATCACGGGCACGGCACAAGGACTCAAGCTTTCCCTTACCAAACCTTTAGTGAGCAATTCATCAACTTGCTTTTGCAATTCCCTTGTATCCTCCGGGTTGCTCCTATAGGCCGGTTTGTTTGGGATTTGGGATCCCGGGACAAAGTCGATTTGATGCTCAATGCCCCTCAAAGGAGGCAATCCATCCGGCATTTCATCCGGGAACATGTCACCAAAATCCTTCAAAACATTCTCAAACACACTAGGCAAAGGGTTAGAAGAAAAATCACAATTAGAGTTAAGGATCATACCTTTGTGCACTAGGCATAGGAGAAACTTGGTGCCATCATTACCTTTCAAGAGCTCGCCCGGTTGCATCATAGCACACATGCCACCGGTAGATGAAGTAGGTGGGATTGCCACCATGCTTTTGGACAAAGGGCTAGTCTCAATGAGTGACTTAGCCTTTGCCACCTCCCTCAACTCCTTCATTTTCTTGTAGTCATCACTTACTTGCTTAGGAGTGAGAGGTTTAAGCACAAATCTCTTCCCTTCATGTTTGACCGTGTAAGTGTTGACACGACCATCATGCACCACTTGCCTATCGAATTGCCATGGCCTCCCTAAGAGTAGGTGGCATGCTTGCATAGGCACAACGTCAAACAAATGCTCATCAACATAACTACCCATTCTAAACTTGATCATGGCTTGTTTCATCACCTTAAGCTCTCCACATTCACTAAGCCATTGTAACCGGTAAGGTTTAGGATGCTTCATGGTAGTTAATTTCAATTGAGCCACTAGTGATTGACTCACTACATTTGCACAACTTCCGGAATCAATTATCATAGAGCAAACAACATCTTTGACCCGGCACCTAGCATGGAAAAGATTTTCCCTTTGCAAGGTTTCACTATCTTCCATAATCATAGCCCCTAGGCTCCTTCTCACAACTAAGAAAGTATGAGGATCCTCCTCCTCCACCGTATCATCAAGCAAATCATTCTCCTCTACTCCCTCATCTCCCTCTTCTCTCTCTACTCCCTCATCTTCCGATTCACTCTCTTTCTCATATGCATCATTACCAACAACAATCATGGTCCTCTTTGTAGGACATTCCCTAGCAAAGTGACCATAGCCCTTGCACTTGTGGCATTGTATTGAAGAAGAAGTAGGAGCATGTAGTTGAGTTTTAGAGTTACCTCCCACATTAGGTGTGTTCTTCTCATACGGCTTTTTCACATCCTTGGTAGCATTTGCACCACTTGTTCCGCTTGCACTTGGGAACCTTGCATTTGTAGTAGGAGGCTTCCAATACTTTGGTTTGCTTGTTGGAGTAGTAGTGCTACTCTTGTAGCGAAGGGATTTCTCCTCCTTGAGCCACTTCTCGGCCATAACCGCATCTTCACATAGCTTGTAATGATCATCATATTTGTGGAACTTCAATTGGGAAGCTATGTCTCGGTTCAAACCCCCTTTGAAACGGATCATGGCCGTCTCATTGTCTTCATCATCTAAGTCAAGGATCATTCGGATTTGCTCAAATTCATTGAAGTATTCACCAACCGATTTGTAACCTTGCTTCAAATCATATAGACGCCTTTGTTGTTCAACCCGGTATTGGTTGGTCAAATACTTCTCATCCATCACACGGATCAACTCTTCCCAAGTAAGATTAATAGCCATACCCGTCCTCCTTCTATTTCTCTTCACCGACTCCCACCAAGTAGAAGCAAAAGATTCAAAGGAGGATATTGCATACTTGGTTTTCTTCACATCGGGCATATCATTGGTGTCAAAGATACGCTCCATAGCCAATTTCCAATCAATGTACTCCACCGGGTCACTACTTCCTTTGAAAGAAGGAATAGTGAGCTTCACACTATTGAGGTTGTTGTTGTTGTCACGACCCCCTTGGAATGGCTCCGGTTGGCCTCCATGGTGATCATCATAAGCAACATAGTCCCTTCTAACATTCCTCCCTCCATATCCTAAGGGTGGCCCTCGACCTCGGCCTCTACCCCGATCCACATTTCGACCCCAATTCATAGCTCGCCTTGGTTGAAAGTGATCATCAAACCCATACACATCGTCACCATAATCAACTTCCTCCCCTTCTTGAGCCTCAACAACTTGCTCAAGAGGTTGCACATTTCGGACGGGTCTTGGTAGTGGAAAGTTTCTTGGGGGATTATCCAAGATACGGGGAATGCCCGTTCGTTCAATTCTCTCTCGGTCCTCCTTTACCCGTTGTTGATTGAGCAATTCAACAACTTGCTCCGGGGTAAAGGTAGGGCTACTTGAGCCTTCACCGGTCTCAATTTGGACACTCGGGGTCCCCTTTTCAATTGGGACACTCGGGGTCCTATGTTCACCTTGAGTACTCGAGGCTCCCTTTTCAAGAGAGTCAATCCTTTGGTTCATGAGGTCCATCTTGGCAAGAAGATTACCAAGGCCTCCTTAATGAAACCTTGACCTTCGTTGGCCATTGTACCTACAAAGAAAGAAACAAGAGTTAGTTAAAACACCTCACTCGCTCCCTCACTTGTGTTCACTCGGATCACTCTTTTGGGTGGCGGTGGATATTTCACTCAACTTGTAGTTCCAAAGCTTCACGTAGATGATTAGCAACTCCTCAACTCAACTAAACTATTCACGAGTCACGCACACTCCGGGGTGAGTGGAGTTAATGGGACTCAATGAACGCTAGGCACTTTGAAGTGAAGGACTTGAGTTAAAAAGGTTCTACGCTTTTCCTTCGAATTCTACTCTCCTTGCTAGGCACGAATCACTTAAGAGCAATCAAAGGGTTAGCACTATTCAAGTAGATCGGTTACTCAAAGTAGTACTAACTAGATGTTATGTTATCAAACAAAGGGAAATACCTACGAAAATCTACCCGAAACAATACCTTCAGCACTCAGGAGGGGCGCCTGAAACTCAGGTGGGGCGCCTAGACTGTGTAGTATTCTAGGCGGGGCGCCTGGGTCTAGGCGGGGCGCCTACGACTTAGGCAGTAGCCAAGTCAGGCGGGGCGCCTGGCTTAGGCGGGGCGCCTGGCCTGAAGCCTTTTCCAACTCGTTCCAAACTCGTTTCAAGTCGATTTTCAAGCCTCAAATCCGTTGTTTTCAACTTGTTTTCACAATCCAAAGATACCCAAAGTTGTTTTTGATCTTCCTTAACAAAACCCAATCAAATTTTCAATCAAACAATCAATCAAATCAAGGTTCAATCTCAAGAACTCAAGAACACAAGGGTTTAACAAAAGGGTTTCAACAAGGATTGTGATTCATCAAAGTAGGTGTTATACATGTTCAAATCCCACAAAATTGGTACCGAATTGTTTGTTTTTCGATGAAGATCAATCCCCAATAACAAGTTTCCAATCAAACATCAATCCAACCCAAGAATCAAGCCAAAATTCATCAAGAACAAGTTCTCCAAGGGTTTAAGGGGTTTTGGGGTTTCAATTTTTCAAACTTCACCAATTCCAACAATTTTGGTACCCAAGTAACGGGAAATCAATCACGATCAAGAATCCACAACACCCATATCACAAATCATCCAAATCAACAAGTTACACCAAATTTTTGTATTTTTCAATTTTTCAATTTTTTTGTAATTTTCTCCTTTCTAATAACTTCAACAACAAGAAAAACTAAAAGAGGATACTAGGCACGAAGAATCAAGGGTCGGGGGTTTGTAGAAACAAAACCCGAGCCTTGCTCTGATACCAAATGATGTAGGGAATCAAACGCGGAAAGTAAAAAGATAAGAACGAGACGTAACTCGATCTCTAATCCCAAGTAGCAACGGAGAACTTGTTCCGTTACACCCCGAGAGAAGGACAAGAACACCTACGCTATGCAACTACCCTCGAGCTAACGCGAGCACGCAAGTAGAATGGTCGGAGAGGAAAAGTATTCATCTAGATCCGCTAGAAGAACTACAAGTCCCAAAACAAAGGGTTTCATTCAATAACCAAGAGCCCTGCTCATGTTCAATATTCATCAACTATCAATAATAAACTAAGTTCAAAATAGGCTAAGCATGGCTATTTATAGTGTTTCCCAAGCTTGCACAATGGCTAAAATACCCTTACTAATAAGGTTCACAAAATAGGCCACGTAGGGCAAAACGGTAAAATAAACATAGGCCTTCACAGCTGGGAGGGGCGCCTGGGATCTGGGAGGGGCGCCTGGGAATGCTGTCAGCTAGGCGGGGCGCCTGGAATCAGGCGGGGCGCCTGGCTTGGCCTTCAGCTAGGCGGGGCGCCTGTGCACTTTTCAGCTCCTTAGGCAGTGAGCTTGCCAGGCGGGGCGCCTGGCTCAGGCGGGGTGCCTGGCTCTGCTGGGCTCTCTTCTTCCTTAGGCGTGAGGCCTAGTTTGAGCACCCGGAATGGCTTCCACTCGCTTCCTTCCTCAAGTCCTCTCCTCTCCAAGTATAAATGCACCTCTTGGACATCCTTGGCTTGGCTCCGAGTGAATGGTCTCCTTGTGGTGGATTGCCCGGCATCACTGCTCGAGGCGCTTCTTGAGGGACTCAACGATTATTTTGTTGGTAGATTCTGCATGTCTGTAGGCAACCGGATGATATGGAGAGGAAGTGATCCTTTTGATGTGCAGGTCGTCGAGGAACCTAGTCATTTTCTGGCCGATGAATTGTGGGCCGTTGTCCATGACTATTTCCTTAGGTGCTCCAAAGCGACACACGACAAAACGCCAAAGGAAGTCAATGACTTCCGTTTGTGGCCGCTTCGACCCATTTGGTGAAGTAATCGGTGATGATCAACAAGAAGCGCATTCCTCTCGACGCCGCAGGAAGGGGACCAACTATGTCCATTCCCCATTTCATGAAGGGCCACGGGGAGATTATTGAGTGGAGCGGTTCTGCCGGTTGATGAAGAAGATGTGCGAACCTCTGACACTTGTCGCATTTTTTGACAAACTTATTCGTATCCTTCTCCATCTTATCCCAATAGTATCCTGCACGAATCAATTTACGGACTAATGCCTTGCTCCCGGAATGATTGCCACAGCAGCCTTCATGGACCTCCCGCATCACGTAGTTAATTTGATTCGGTCCGAGGCACTTTGCGAGCGGTCCTGCAAACATTTTGCAGTAGAGATCGCCGTTGACGATTGTATACCGAGCAGCTTTTATTCTGAGCTTGCGAGCGGATTTTGTGTAAATGGGCAGAGTCCCATGAAGAATATAGTTCGTGATTTAATTCCGCCAGTCCCAAGTTGCGTTGATGGTGTTGACTTCGAACTTTTCCCGGTCTATGGTCGTGTAGAGGAGTTGAACGACAGCTGAAGAGCTGGCCGCCCCTATTTCTGCCACCGACCCTAGATTCGCGAGAGCATCGGCTTCATAGTTTTCTTCCCGTGGAATTTGAAGTGCCTCCCACTTGTCAAACTGGGCCAAGAGTTCTTTTACACGGGCAAGGTACACTTGCATTCTGAACTCTCGTGTAATGAAGCCTCCGGTCACCTGGTTGACTACCAGTTGAGAATCACTCTTAAGCTTGGTGATGTTTTCTCCATAACTTCGGGCTAACTCCAATCCTGCAATAACGGCCTCATATTCGGCCTCATTGTTAGTAATAAACTGGCACTTGATGGCCTGCCTGACGGTCACTCCGGATGGGGCGATGAGAGCCAGTCCAAGACCGGGCCCTTTGATGCTCGAGGAGCGATCAATGTATAGGGTCCATGCGCCAGGAGCCTGCCCAGCATACAGAACGGCATCCTTTTCTGCCTCATGATATATATTAGCGCTAAAATCTGCCACGAAGTCTGCTAGGGCTTGTAATTTTATTACTACCCTAGGTTGATAGGTGATATCAAATTCACTTAATTCTATAGCCCATTTTACTAGCCTTCCCGAAAATTCGGGTTTGTGCAAAACATTTCGCAAAGGAAAGGTTGTTACCACAACTATTGAATGACTTTGAAAATAAGGGCGTAACTTACGAGCAACAGTTACCAGTGCTAGAGCTAATTTCTCCAAAGGTTGGTAGCGTGTTTCCACATCAATTAAAGCTTTGCTAATATAATAGATGGGAAGTTGTTTACCTTTCTCTTCTCGAACCAGAACTGCGCTTACCGAGGATTCTGATACTGCCAGATGAATCAACAACTGCTTCCCGTTTTGAGGTGTAGAGAGCAGTGATGGGTTGGACAGGTACTTTTTGAGATCCTTCAGCGCTTGTTGGCATTCGGGAGTCCAATCGAACTCCTTGTTTTGCTTCAAGAAATCGAAGAAACTTTTACATTGGTCTGACGATTGGGATATGAATCTTCGCAGGGCTGCCACTCTCCCAGTCAATTTCATGACGTCTTTTCGGTTGTGGAGTACGTCTGGAATTGACTCGATGGCTTTGATCTGAGCGGGATTGACTTCAATTCCGCGTTGAGAAACGATGAAGCCCAGGAATTTTCCCGACCTGACTCCAAATGCACACTTCTCCGGGTTCAGCTTTATGTTGTACTGATCGAGTATTCGGAAGGCTTCTTTTAAGTGAGCTAGATGATCCTCAGCTCGTTTGGATTTGACCAGCATTTCATCGATGTAAACTTCCATAGTCTTACCGATATGGTCATGAAACATTTGATTGACTAAGCGCTGATATGTTGCACCTACATTTTTCAACCCAAATGGCATAACTTTATAAGAATACGTGCCTCTGCAGGTTATGAACGCTGTTTTCTCCTGGTCATCGGAGTCCATCAATATCTGGTTGTACCCAGAAAATGCGTCGAGGAAAGTGAGCACCTCGTGCCCGGCTGTTGCATCAATTAGCTGATCTATCCTGGGAAGAGGATATGAATCCTTTGGACAAGCTTTGTTCAGGTCTGTGAAGTCAATACAGACTCGTCATTTGCCGTTTTTCTTGGGCACAATGACCACGTTGGCTAGCCAGTCTGGGTATTTGACTTCACGTACAGATCTGATCTTCAACAGCCGATCGACCTCATCGTTGATGACCTGATTCCGAAAAGCTCCTTGCTGGCGCTTATTCTGTTTGCGGTGGTACGGGTCGACGTCAACCTGTGAGAGATAATATCTGGAGAAATACCTGTCATATCTGCATGAGACCAGGCGAACGATGTGTGCCGCTCTTTGAGGAATTAGAGGATGTCTCCTCGTAAGCGTTCGCTCAACTCGGTCTCTAAGTAGACCTTCCGCTCCCAACTTGTCTGCGAATAATTCTTCGGGTTCCAAAGCTTCCACGGTCGGCATGTGACTTTCCCTTTCGTCCAGCTTTGTGATGAATTCCGGGACCTCGTACTTTGTTTCTTCGTGTGGCATGTCTGATCCCGGTTGCTGTAATTGCTATTTGCTTTCTTCGGGCAGCTTGAGGGCCACCGAATAGAAATCTCGAGCAGAGCGTTGTTCTTCTCGAACCTCACGTACTCCCCATTCAGATGGGAACTCCAACACCTGATGATAAGTGGAAGGAACAGCTTGCATATCATGGATCCAGGGTCTTCCCAGGATGATGTTGTAAGCTAGGTCCGCATCGACAACGTAAAATGTCGTCTCTTTCGTTGCCCCTTCAGCAAGAGTCGTGAGAGTAATCTCGCCAAGGGTCTTCTCACTCGAGTTGTTGAAACCGGAGAGAACTCGAGATATCAGCACGATCTTATCCGACAGCTGCATCTCCCTTACAACTCGTGATTGAATAATGTTCGCAGAGCTGCCTGCATCGATGAGCACTCTCTTGACGTCGAATTCTGCCACGCGTAACGTTCTCACTAACGCATCAGCGTGTGGGAACTGCAAACCATCTGTGTCGGAGTCTTCAAATGTTATCGTCTCTTCTGGTCGTGGACGCTTGGTATTTGTGATGGAGACCTTTGCGTACTTCTTCGCTGTGAAGGTGACGGAATCCACTTCGATCCCACCCGAGATTACATTGACTGTCCTCTTTGGGGAGGATGCTCGTGGAGGGCCAGATTTGTTCTGCTAAGCCTTCACGTGAGTTTTCTTTCCCTTCTCGGTTAGGAACTTCTTTAAGAATCCCTGTTTCAATAAATGTGCAACTTCATACCTTAGGGCTTTGCAGTCCTCGGTGGTGTGACCGTGGTCGCGATAAAATTCGCACCATAGGTCCTGGTATCGCTTGCTTGGGTCGGTCTTCATGTCCTTCGACCATTTGACCTTCTCTCCCATATCTTTGAGTGCTGCCACTACTTCATACATTTCCACGTTGAAGCTCGAAAGGCTTGGGGCTCCACGGAGGCTTGATTCTGAATCATCTCTTTGGGACAGCCCTCTGTTGTTACGGCTGCGTCCTTTGGGGTTGTTGCTTGACTGGTCAGGGTATGGTTCGTAACGTACCTCTGACCTCTCCGTCTCCGCCTTTTCGCCGGAACCACCGCTGCGCGACTGAGTCCTTCCTCGGGTACTGTTCCAATTAATTTATCTTCATCAATATGTGCCTTTGAGTTGTAGCGGTTGTAGACGTCCGACCAGTTGGCTGCTGGGAACTCGCGAAGGGATTCGTATAGCCTGCGCGTAGCCTTTGAGCTCCTGATATCCAAACTGTTGGTGAATGCGATCGCTGCCCATCTGTCCGGTACTTTGGGTAGCATCATACGTTCCCGTTGGAAGCGATCAACATATTTATGGTGAGACTCGTCGGGCCTCTGCTTGACCTCGAAGATATCTTCTACGCGAGTCTCCGTCTTCTTAGCGCCTGTGTGTGCCTTCACGAACAGCTCAGCCATCTCTGCGAAGGACCCGATGGATTTTGGTTGCAACATTGAGTACCATCGTAGAGCTCCATCCGCTAGGGTCTCCATGAACTTCTTCAATTGGACAGATTCAATCTTCTCATTGGTGAGATCGCAAGCTTTTGTAAAGTTGCTGAACATCATGAGATGATCATTGGGATCAAATGTCCCACGATATCTCGGAATGTTTGGCATCTTGAATGTCTTGGGTATTGCATTTGGGGCTGCTTCTTTTTTCCAAGGCCGCTGGGAATACCGTTGGACATCAACTTTCTTTAGCGTGGGTGGAGCACCTGGTATCTGATCGATTCTCTCATGGAGGGACTTCTGAAGTGCTTCCTGGCTCTCCTTGAATTGCTTGGTGAGAGCCTCCATGACCATGCTTATTTCAGCGGACGCCATAGATCCTCCGTTATTATGCTCCCCACCTTGCCTTGAAGTGTGTGAAGAAGGGGCATCACGACCTGGCGCTGCAGCATCAGCTCTTACAACCGGAGGGTTTTGCCCCCGGAGAGAGTTGAGTGCCTCATTTATCCCTCTGTTGACCTCCGCCTATTCCTGCATAAACGAGTAGAGCATCTCCTAGAGGTTCTCTTGGCCAGTGGAGAGACTCCTATGGCGTCTTCTCCTAGGCGGAGTGGCGCTCTGAGAGTGCCTACGCCTATTTCGCTGCCTGACCTGTCCTTGGGAAGACTGTTGCTGCCTGTCGGACGAGTAATCGGGAGAATAATTGGGACTTGATGAAGAGGTACGTACCTGACTTCCGCCGATGATAGTTCGTTGTGAACCACTTTCTGCCATGTTAGTTGTGAAACAAAAAGATCGACAAAAGGGAATGTAATGCTGGAAAAGATAAACTATTAACCTACCAAGGCTATTGACCGGCTCCCACTGTGGTCGCCGAAAAGTTTAACCTAGATCCGATTTTAGGCCAATTAACAATTAAATTTGTATTTGCGGAGTCACGATCAATAGTTTAGATTAGGAGTTTAAATGATGAATGGCGTTAGTTGTTAGAGTAGCAATATATTCGTGATTTCCAACAATGATAAATAATAATATGGAAACAGGATATAACCTAAAGTAAGTAAAGTTAAAGCGCTAATAAAATGAGTAGAGGTAACCGTGTTGGATCGCTCGATCCCGGTGAGAGTTCCTCGTTACTGATCGCACTAGAAGACTAGAGAGCAAAGTATTCAACGAATGCAAGCGAAAAACAGTGTTTGAGCAAGAGTAAGAGAGAGTATTCTTATTGATGTTATAGACAGAGAATCAAGTTATGTTACAACGGTTTAGGACGAATGCTATTTATAGGTTTGATAGGCGTCCGTTGAGTTTTGTAACCGTTGGGCACGTATCCATTGGATACGTAACCGTTGGGTTGTAATTACTGCCTTTATGACTATTCATTGAGTAATCGCACATGATCAGGTTAATAATTACTCATTCAGATCGTGTTGACCTGAGAAGCATTACATTGCTGCTCTGGGTCCGCTCGTGGTAACCGCCTGGCTAGTTATCTGTCCGCTAGATGTCTGTCCGGTGGAATCTCTGCCCGTGCCACGTGGCAGACACGTGTCACCTTTTTAGATATCGCCATTTTTCATCCAATACAATTATGTACTAAGTTGTTCATCCTTCTTGGTATGTAAACAAAGTCAATATGCTCAAGTAAAGATATTAACTTCCAAATATCTTCACATGTTACTTCTATCTCCCATGATGTATTAACTTTTTTGTGGACCCGTAGGCTTGAAGTAATTTTTCAAGGCTACCCATAGCCGCAACACAATGCTTACTTATCTAGCATCCACTTATAAACTTGCATCAACAAATAATAATACACCTTCTTGATGGTCCCATAAAATACTTCTCCATATCCAAGACGCGGGAGAAGATATGGATACGTCAAGAAATGAGGTATTTGAAAAATATTTACTCTTAAACACTCTTGAAAGCAATGAGTCAGGTTGCATAATAATTCTCCAAGCTTGTTTTGCAAATAACGCCTTATTAAATGATTTTATGTCCCTAAAATCAAGACCTCTATTGGATTTAAAATCACATAAATTTTCCCATTTTCAAAATGCATCTTTCTTTTCTCCTTAGCTTGCTTCCATAAGAAGTTAGAAAAGAGGAAAGCAATTTCCTTACAAAGACTATTCGGGTGTTGGAAACATGATAAAACATGTGTTGGAATTGCCGAAAGGGGTAATTAGTTAAATTGGTGTTTTTTTGTGAGGATATTTTTGGAAGAATAAAAATTAAAAACAGCTTATGCCTTTTAGGAAAAAGCTACTTTTTCCCAAAGCAGCAAAATAGCTTCTGCAACCACTAAAAAGTACGTATTTTTCTCCAAAAAGCTGAGCTAAACATCTCAATTTTTTCAGAATAAGCACTTTTTAAGGGGAAAAAAACACTTTTGGCTTCCTATTTGATAAAATAGGCTCTAAATCTCATCTTTAGCCAATTCAAATGAGAAATAGGAGCGAAAACTACAAACATATTTCATCTTTCTTTTTCAATTTAAATGCCAAACATTTCTATTTTAAATTAAACCAACAAAACCTTTACTTTTCTAAGCTAAAAAATGTTACACTATGCAAAACCACATCACTCTTCCAAACTGTTTTCTCTCTTTTATCCTAAAAACATCAAAAAGTAAAGTCCACTGACGTGTTCTACTTAGTAGAATTTCAACATTTACATTTTCAATTTTTCTTTTGATCTTTTACAAAGTCATCTAAAGACTTTCAATTTAAACATATGATATAACTAAATAAACTTTGTTATTACTATTACTCATATATTTGAAAATTGTTACAATCATTATTCTTATTATTACTATATATTAGGTACTACCTCCGTTTGGATAGTTGTTACCAATCATTTCATAATGTATTGTATTATATAATATCGTATCGTACTGTATCGTATTGTGTTGTACAATGTTTGGATAGGCTGTATTGTTTACCGTAGTTTAATAGATGAACATAAGGTAAAGGACAAAATATGAATATTAAATAATAAGAGAGGGCATGATGGGAAAGGAAAACAAGCAACGACGTGATCTCACCAAATCGGTCGTTACATAAAATGACAGTTTTCATGGTTACATAACAATGACGATACAATACAACGGTAATTAGAGTAACAATCAAAACAAACATCGTACTCAAGATAACAATACAATACGATACAATGGGTTACAACTATCCAAACAAGCTGGGAAAATTATCAAATTATTTAGTCCCTAAACTATTCTATATAGCACAACTGTATTTTTCATTTCGATTTTGGACCGAATTGCTCCTGCCATTAGTCAAGAGTCACGCAAATGCTATCCCTACTAATGAAACTCCAGCTCGAATGAATAGCATCATAAAAAATCTATGTTATTGAATTCGCTGCTTATTTTCATTTTCATGTTTGCCCAATTTGGTAAGTAGACAATGATATATTAATAAAGATAAGAAAATATTCAGATAACCAATGATTAACCTAAAAAATTGACTTAACATATTAAACAATTAAACTTGTATTTTAGGGTACAACAAAGTTAGTTATATCAAGATAATAACAAAGTGATTACAAGATGTTAATAGAAGACAAAGTAAAAAAGGAATAAATAAATGAAACTGCTTATCTGCATGCCTGAAAGACGTAGTTTTCGACTACAAGACTTGTAAATAATTGCAAGGCAAGTGATAAAAAGTAAGAGAAAAGAATAATTGCTTATTGCTTTCTGTAATACGAGTGAGATGGTTTTACAAATGGATTACATATGAGGGAAAGATATGCTTATATATTGATTACAAAACTTAATGATGTGCATTCAATGAGAACCTGTAACTATTCCACCAAGCATAACGGTCGGAGCCATGATTATGTGAAATATTGACAATGGTCAACCCCTGATACTCTGCCTTCATTTATTGTTGTGTATCCAGCTGGGTTAACTTTTTGTATCTGGAGAGTCTGATTGTTACTGGAATGATCTAGCTATAGACATGTTGTAGTCGTAAGTACTGTCCTCTAAAACTACCCCATCATAAGTGATCTTATGTCTTCGAGACTTATGCTGTCCAAAATTTTTGGATCTGCGTGCAACATGTCATTCTCTGAGGTGACGTGTGATGTTACCCAATACAAATAGTCCCTACACTTCTAATTGGATCATGGAATTAGGCTGAGAAGTGAAAAGATTTTTGGGCAGGAAAGCTGATGTGATTGTCACCACCGCTTGTTTTGAATTGGAAAACACCTTTTTTTGTTCGTTTTTTAGTTGGCCTATGTGGCCAAATACGAACCGCATGTTTCATGAAACGTTTTCCTAGGTCAACATAACTTCTTTCTTATTATTTTTTACAACAGTCTTTGCTTCTTCTTTTATTGTTGCAAAACCTGTCAATTATCTCTTACTTTTCCTTTCCTTAATTGCCATCTTCTTCGAGAAATCACTCTTTTGAAGTAATGGTTTCTAAAAAATTAGATTCCCACGACACTCCCAAGCCTTCTTCTATTGCTACCCCTAAATTAGATATTCATCTTTTGACAGCGAGGATCCTTGAATCAAATGCTCTTTTTACTGTTTCGTTGATTAAGAAACCCTCTTTAGAAATGGGAAAGGGGACTATATCAGAGTTGTCTTCTACACTAGGAGGAGATCCTTCTAAAGTTGTCTTTGATTCTCCTCCACTTAAACTCTCATTCGTCCTCGAACGAGCCTAAGTCTAAAGAAATATTTACAAAGATAACAAAAGAATCTTGAACGACCATCATAAAATATTTCATGGACATTATCTCATGATTATAGAATCAGAATTATGACACGCACACCGAACTCTTTGAATAAACATATCCTCAAACACGTGAGGAGAGTTCCACATTTTCGGAACAAATATACACGGAACTCTGGATGGATTAATATGATTCCGCCAACGAATCACCTTGTCGATATACTTTTTGATATAGACAGGTCAATGAAACTAAGAATTACCTTACGTTTCAGCAATGTCTTAGAGATGTAATATTCGCATTCTGTATTGGAGGAAGACTCCTCCACTTAGAGCAGAAACTCATACAACTAATGTGAATAAGAATAGCCATCCTCACACAACCTGCTGGACTAAAGAAGACTTAGCTAAAAACAGAATGCGACTCAGAACTGAGCTACCAAATTACCCTCTCGAGTTGCCAAATAGCTGCAACTCTCGAGTTCACAACTCCATACCTTTGCCGTAAACACCACCGCCTGATGGATGGTGCTTCTATTACCCTTTGAAGCCTTGAAAAACAATAATACGCTTACCCGGCTACAATAAAACGTACTCTAGTTCAATACAGGGAACATCGCAAGCGGCTACTAACCACCCAAGCTCACTAGTACCGGACGAAAAAGAAATAGAAATGGACCGAGAATAGAAATAATTAGAGCTTCAGGAAGCTCATCTTCTTATTTACTTGGCTACCAAAGCTAGACTAGTTACGAGTCAAACTAGCCCAAGAATCGCAATTGAAGAAATAGATATTAAATGAGCTTTATGGAACAACATCCATGCCAATTTAACCTTCCAATAAGAATGACACTCCGACAAATTACCAGAAAACCCTTTTAGAACTGAGACAAGCCCATAGAATAACATGACTCTACTAGCATCTCGAACCAAGAGGAGATACGTAGATCGAATATTACTTACTAATCACTTTACACCGGAAGAAATAATGACACTTTTTTTTATAGTGACGACTTAGGATCCCATCATCCTACCAACATTGAATTCCAAAGAGAGAGGCAGACTGACTTGACATAATAACAGAAGGTGGCACAATAAGATGCCAAGAAGACAATACCAATACTTATTCCCAATTATCTCGCATTTAAACCAGATAAATTACTAGAGTCTCTCAAATTCCAAGAATAAATCATTCCAGAAGCTCACCCCTCGACCGCAACAGATTCTTAATTGAAACGATATCCAAGGAAACCATGGAAATATGATAAGAAAAATCATTTCCAGATCGATCGGAAGAATCAAATCTTACTCACATATAAGGGAAGAAGAAATACTTAGGTCTACTACCTCGGATGCCTCAGCATCCTACCAGACTGGCAATTCATAGACTGCCCCTACGGTTGAGGTAAGCCGCTAACCGATAATTATCTTCTGAAGAACAACTGCAACCACGCTCTCGACCTCTACTGGATCATGTCATTTCTCTGGCTGATTGAGATCTAAATGAAATCCTCGACGACTGTCTTCCTACCAAAGTAAAAGACAGTTCCTCCAAAGTTGACGAAGCTCACGGCAATGATAATACCTTTTGGCTAAAACTGGATGTTGGACAGACTGCTGATAGCTATTAAGAGAAGATTGAGTCTGATCTTGACTGACTACTGGCGCACTCTGAGAATCATGCACCACAAGCTGAGATAACCTGGCAAGTGACCTCCTACGATAACATGAACTCTTACCTCACCAGAAAAGGTACCATAGTTACCCACCAGGGCCACGAGATTTCTTGCTCTCCCGCTCTGACTCTTCCCGCTCTAACTTATGGTATGCCTAATACCTCTGTGCAATATTAACAACGACATCAAATGAAGTCCCAACCTTAATTTCTCGAGCCATCTAGGATCTCAAGGAAAGAGAAAAGCCATCAATAAATCTCTGAACATTTTCGGAAGGTTCATGGACTAGTTCTAGTGCATCCCCAGCCATCCTAAAGAGTTTAATCTCATATTCTAAAATCCGACAAGTTACCCCATCCAATCCACTCAAATTGGCGACTCTTTTAATCTCGCTCGCTGCGCGAAAGGAATTTTCCACAAATCTAGAAGAAAAATTGAACCAAGTTAGCTAATAAGAGAGCGGTCCACCAATTCAAGGCTGGACCCCCTGTAACTGGAAAGAAGAATAATCAACACCATACCGCTCGATATAATCAAGAGCCTGAAGGATACGCTGACATCATTTTATTTTAAAAAAAAAACTTACACAGTGATTATTTGATACATGGTCTGAGAACATCAGAAGGTTCAATTGGGTAGAATAATACAGCTTCTTCAGACACTCGGACCAAGCCATTACTCAGGCTAGCTAACCAGCCAGAATAACTAGAGGCACAACACATGCTGCCTCCGGAACATTATTTACTGCTGCAATATTAAGAACTAGAATAGAAGCTCCCTGAGACCGAACAGCTCCATCTGTGGAAACCTGATAAGCTGCCTAGCGAATAATAGGTTCTTGCAGTATCTGCGTCACCAAAATTCTCGTAAAAGTATCATAGAGAGCCAAGGGAACCACAAGGCCCTGCTCCCTTGCCCATCGCGAGCTCGTACACCTGGGGCCTGCGCAACTAGATTGTCAGCACGATCCACAACTCTCAGGGCTTGAGTCGCACGAGGGTTTACAATTACCACGAAGGAATTAACGAAAATACTTTTGCATTCTAGACCGACGTACGCTCAGAAAAGAAGAAAGTGAAACTTTCTAAATGCCATCATAGCCTCTCGTAGATAAGTACGGACGTCTACGTGCCCATCAACAAGACTCTACTAGATACTGTCTTAGTCTGGATAAACTCTAAACCGGGCTCTGATACAAACTGACACGACCTGGGATCCAGCTAGGCCGTACGGGTACCCAACATCCTCCCCTAGACCCGTCGGGCGAAACCTTACCAATTAAGTTAGAAAAATAAATATAACTCAAGTCATCAATAGGAATAAGACTTAGAAAACACACACACACACTGATACCTCTAAGTTGTTCAAATGAAATTACAGATGACTACCCAACATACTAGGTTTAGGGCTATCCAGACTAGACATCTAAGAGTACAAAAGAAGACAGATACCCCTGAAGGGAGCAAAATGCAACTGAAATAATAAACGATAAACTGGTGGCCATCCGGAATAAAAGCTGACTCACCCTGACAGCTGAAGTCGTCTTCGCTCCTGAACAACGTGGCGAACTCAATCCTGGAGCGAACCTTCCGAAATAAAATAAATAGACAAGAAACAAACAACAAACAACGGTGAGTCAAAAGGACTCAATAATTGGGGCAGCCTAGCTACCTCAAAGAATAGGATAGCTAGCCAGGGAGAAGAGAAGCAGATAAACCAAATTCCTCTTATTTAAATTATAAAAAAAACAGAGCCAACTAATAACTGGAGATATGTATAGAACCAACAACTCATAAACAACCAAGAACATAAGATAGACAGAACATATAGGTGTCCCGAACATATCAACAATCAGAAATACATCTTATTATATGCAAATATTGTTGCGGCTTTATAGTATTGCGGCGTGCAACCCGATCCATATATTTATACTGTTGCGGCCTGCAATCCGATCCATATATTTAAACTGTTGCGTCGTGCAACCCGATCCACATATATATACTGTTGCGGCGTACAACCCATAATATGAGCCAGAAATATATAGGCAAACTAAAATATGTCCACAATATGGTATACATACCGCATACACAAAACACAGCATGATAGTCACACAATAGTCAGCATGCGGTGCAATGAAATGGGATAAATGCAGTATGATGCAATGGTGTCACATGTGCCAAACAGATGGAGCAGAATCCTCCTACTCCGGAGCGGAATCCTCCTACCCTCAATATGATGTAAGGAGCGGAATCCTCCTACTCCGGGAGCGGAATCCTCCTATCCTCAATATGATGCAATGGAGCGGAATCCTCCTATCCTCAATATGATGCAATGGAGCGGAATCTTCCTGCACCCAATATGAATGCAATATAATGCATATGAATGCAACACAATGCATATGAATGCAACATGATGCAATAATAACCCATCACCAGCGCGGGACTCTCATCGACAGCCGGAAAGTATATGCCAACTGATAACTAAAGTACAACACTCAGATCCTCAATGCAATACCAACAACATGACATAACATATAATATATAATGTAAATCCAAAGCTAAGTCGTAATGAGTACGCCTATCGGCAGCTACACACGTAAGGAACACGTGGTAGATTATCCACGAGGCCAAGGGCCTCCAAAGAAATGGATACAAACACTTACCTTATTTCAAATTGCTACTCAACAACGCTTTATCCTTTGGATTCACTGCCAAACGATCCTGCATATTCAATAAGCAGAAAATATATCAAACTAGGCTAAAGGCTTCATTCCTTACATCTTAGGGCAATCCGGTTAGGAACCTGATACCCTGTTCGCATACACAATACGCAGGCCAGGCCTATGTACAGGGTTCAAAGTCACATAACCAAACCCTAAATAAATTACATTTATATGTTGCTCATAACTCCTTGAGCACGAATATATAATCAATTTCATTATCGGGGTCCAATGGACCCTTTAAATTATCAATTTAACTTATTAAAACGATGTCTAATATCCCAACTTCTAACGTAAAAATATATTCAAACACACGTAATAAACTACAATAATGAATTAACATCATTACCTGAATGATTCGGGGTAAAAATTCTATCTCTTTCCTTCTCCTTTTTCTTTCCTTTTTCTCTTTTTCTAGTATTTTTTTCTACGTTCTCTCATGGTTTATGTTACTGTTTTGTTCTCTGTTCCTTTCTCTTTTAACTTCAAAGCTAAGGATAAGAATCCTTAGCCACCGCCTCTTTTTTATTTTGCTTTCTCTTTCCTTTTTTTTTTTAGTTTTTTTATTTTAAAATATACTATTGCAATTAAAATTTAAAACCGAACACTACGAAATTTAAAATAATTCCAAATTTTTCAAGCGAGTTATACAAAATATATATGATATATTCATTAAGGCGGATCTCAAATCAGATTCCCGAAACTCAAGATGCGAATTAAACAGAAAAAGATCAAATTATTAACTTTCGGTATTTTAGCGGAAACTATCCGAATGACATCGAAATTCACTTCCCAAAGTTCACACATGTCAAAAATAATCATACGAACCTAACGGTGCTTTCAGATTTCAAATAGGAACTCATTCGCCAAAATGGAGCTTGAAAATCTCTTTTTAAGATTTGCCAACAATAAAAACTGAAAACCTTCTTCCGATGCCTACCTAACGAATTCCGATTAAGCTCAAATTTTACAGATAAGTCCTAATGGACCTTACGAAGATTTTAAAATTATCGACATACAAATCGGAGTCCTAACTCCCGAAACAATTATCTAAGGTCGTTTCATGTATTAATTTATTTCTTGCATTTGTGGATTTTAGGCAAATTTAAAGCATGTTTAACTTGTGATTTGGGACATCTTGTGTCTTAAATTTTAAGTCATAATGAATATAAGACGTAGGCCCGGTATAAGTACGAAGGAGGAATGATTTCTCACTTATATAATCACAAAGGAAAACTAAGTTTCCGAAAGATAACAAAGTAATGACGAACTATTCGATGTTTCAATTCAGTACTTGCTATATAGTCCCTATCGCATGTGATAAGTTGTTTGTTGTAATAAAATAATTGTTCTAATAAATATGAAAAAAAACTACAAGTAGTCTATAGCCGCTTATCAGACTATAAGTAGCCGTTATTGGACTGCAAGTAAAAGAATATTTGAATTTTGATTGTCGTTCTCCCTATCTCGTATCTCATATAATATAGTCCCCCAAATACTTGAGCTTGAGGCACGATAAGTTGACTATTGGAAGAAGTCATTAAGTTCCCGAGTTCTTGTTGCGATATTCTTTCCAAAATTTGGTTGTTCATTTCCTAAATAGGAATTAAGAAAGATGAAAATGGGGGTCGGGGGTTTTCGATGGAGACAATGCTAAAAAAATTAGACTTTTCGATATTGGCATGGAACGATTGGAGTTCTGTTAGATTTTTATGGGTTAAGTTTGTCATTATATGCACTAGCTAGGCTTTGCATCAAAACTATTAATACTAATTACAAGACAAAAAACCAAAATAAAAAGATGAAATTATTAATACAAAGTTTAAAGAAAAATTGATAATATGAAATATCCGAAAAGTAGAATCTTTTTAAGTGTGAAATAGTCCAATTGCTTGCTATTGATTCTTCTTCCGGTGAATCTAACTGATAGGTCTCTTTTTCGATCACTTTGGCAACCCCATAAGGACTTTCCCGATTCGGACCTAGCTTCCCGGCATTGATTTCTTTCATGCTTTGAGTTACGTTTCACAATACATAGTCCCCGACTTTGAATTTTGGCACACTAGCCCTTCAGTGTAATATTTCTCAATTTGTTGTTTTTGAACCACTAGTTGAATCATCACCATTCACACTTTTCCTCTACAAAATCCAACCCATCTTTCAAAGCTTCATTGTTTTCTCTTTCAACCGTATAACAAAACAAAGGCTTGGTCTCCAATCTCAACATGTATCATGGCTTCTGCCCCGAAAACTAAGGAGAATGAAGTTTCCCACAATATCTTTGATAGTTCCTTCAGCCACCTGCCCTTGCCCTTTTCGAGTCTTTTTTTTTAAGGTGGATAAAATAATTTATTTTTTTTACGAATTAGCCTACCCGATTGCTGCCGGATGGTACTGGGATGAGGTGATCTTGTTAAGTTTCCACTCTTTAAAGAATTTTGTGCCTTTGCACTTGTGAGTTGTGTACCCTTGTCGCAAGCTATCTCCTGAGATGACCCAAACCGTCAAATGATGTTTCTCTAAATGAAGTCGAGATTTCCTTATCTAATATTCGAAAATGCCTCTTCTTCAACCAATTTAGAGAAATAGCCAGGTAACACTAAGAAAAAACGTACCTTCTCGGGGGCTTTAGGTGACGGATCTACTATATCCATTCCCCAACTCATAAGGCCAAAGTGATAAAACTGAATGAAGAGGTTCAGTCACTTGATGCACCAATTGCCTGTACCATTGGTAACTTTCACACTTTTTACAAAATCACATGCTTCCTCTTCCACCCTTGGCCAGTAATCTCCGGCGCGCATCAATTTTTGAGCCAAAGATCGTCAAGTTGAGTGGTTGCACAGTGTTCTTAACGTATTTTCCTCATGACATAATTTGCTTGGGTAGGCCCTAGACACTTGTCCAGTGATCCTCCAAACATTTTCCGATATACTTCCTCACCAACCAGACAATATAGTGTCATGCGTATCCGCAACTTTTGATATAGGCTTAGAAAATATTCATAATGGGAATGAAGTTACTCCAATTATTGGATGACTCTAAAAGTAAGGTCTCAATTTTCATGAAGCTACTATAAGTGTAAATGCAAGTTTTTCTTGGTAGAGATACATGGTCTCAACATCGAGCAAAGTTTTACTCACATAGTAAATTGGGGATTGCATACCTTTGTTTTCTCTAACCAAAATTGCACTTACAATTACTTCAAAAACTGCCAAGTATAGCAATAACTTCTCTCCATTATCATGCTCAATAATGGTACACTAATTAAATATTTCTTCAATTCTCTCATGTCAGTTGGCATTCCAACGTCTACCAAAAATCTTTTTGCTTCTTCAATATTGAAAAGAATTTATGACTCATTTCCGAGGACCTTAAGATCAATCTTCCAAGAGCAGCTAACTGACCTGTCAGCTTTTTCACATCTTTCTTGCTAGAAAATACGCCAGGAATTCTTTGATGGCTTTGTTCTTGTTGGGATTAACCTTTATCCCTTTGTTAGACACAAAGATCCCAAGAACTTCCCCGACGATACACCAAATGCGCACTTCTCTATATTCAACTTCATGTTGTACTGCCTCATGATTGCAAAGGCTTCTCATGTACGATCAATATGATCATGAGCATGACGATATTTTTTTCCTTATATATCGTCCACATAGACTTCCATAGTTTTCTCGATATACTCTTTGAGTATTCGATTGACCAACCTCTAGAAGGTTGCTTCAGCATTATTTAAGCCAAAGGGCATCAAGTTGTAACAATAAGTCCCTCGTGTCGTTCTGAAGGATGTTTATTGCTCATTTGGATTTATCCGAATTTGATTTTACCGCGAATAAGCGTCCAAGAGACTTAACATATCCTGCCCAACATTCGCATCCACAAGTTAGTCTATGTTGGGAAGTGGGTATATGTCCTTTGGACAAGCTTGTTCAAGTCTTTAAAATCTATGCAAACTCACCACTTTTTAATTTTCTTCGGCACCACGGCCACATTTTCTAGCCAACTCGGATGGTGAACTTCTTGAATTAAACCAATTTTCAATATAATCTCTACTTTGCCGAATATTAGTTTATCCTTGACAGGTCCCTGATTCTTCTTCTTTTTTTTTTTTTTTTGCTTAACAAGAGGATAGGTGGTATTCATGCTGATAGTATGGGATATTATTTTCGGAGAAATTCCCGTCATATCTAGATGACTCCGAGCGAAGACGTCGTGATTAGCTTGTAAGAAATGCAAAACGTTACCTTGATATTTGGTGCCAAGCTTCAAACTCAGATAACGTACTTTCTTCCAAGGACTCTCTTTAAAGAGGGCCACAAGCTCAAGCTGATCCACCATAGACTTCTTGGGGCCTAGTTCGTCAGGTTCCACGGTCATCTCTGGAGCATCTGGAATATCAACTTCCTTCTCATCTATGAATGCTACCAATCTCTTTGACCAAGGCTTCATCGTTTTCTATTTGGCGGAGTCGACTCCGCTCATGGTGTTAGTCACAACCATGGAGTACCGCCACGAGTAACCTGTTACTCTCCCTGTATCTCCTTGATTCCTATTCAGTTGGGAATTTAATAATCTAATGGAACATAAATAGGTCAGCTTTCATCGCATAGATCCATGGCCTTCTATGATAATATTGTAAGCTAGGTCATCGATCATCACTTGAATAAATGTTTCTTTTATCACTCATGAAATATACACCGGCAACGTGATTTCTCCTAGGATGGTTTTACTACTATTGTTGAACCACGAGCACCGACGCCTTTTGAATAATCTTGTCTGCCAGTTGCATTTCTTCGACTTGTCCGTCCCATATTATGTTAACTGCACTACTGGAATCCACCAGGATTCACTTGATATTTGCATCAAATATTAGGAGACTGATGGCTAAAGCGTCATGATTTTGAAATAACCAACCATTCACATCCCCGTCATCGAATGCAAACGTTGCCTTTGTCTTGAATCTCGCGACCCTACTTCTTTCATGTTATAGAAATTCTTACGAATCATTTACTAACTTCGAATCCTCTCATGATCACATTGACTGTGTGCCCTATCCCTGACATGGTAAACGATTTTGACAAAAAATAAGTGAAGAATTAACTAGGTCTTCGAATAATTAACAATTGTACGAGCCTCACGTTATACGCCAAACTGTTTAACCTAAAAATTAACTTAATAGATTAAGAAATTAAACTTGTATTTTAGTCACAAGCAATATAATTGTATCAAGATAATAACAGAGTGATAACAAGATCATAATAGAAGACAAAGTAAAAAGAGATTAAAAAAAAAGAAACTGCCTATCTGTGTGCCTGGAAGATGCAATTTCTGATAAGATTTTTAAATAATTACAAGGCAAGTGATAAAAGTAAGAGAAAATGGGAATTTTTTTATTGCTTTCTATATATAATGCAAGTGAGTATGACAGTTTTGCAGATAGGGGTACATATGAGAGGAAAATGGACTTATATAGTGATTACGAAACTTAATGGCATGCGTTCAATGAGAACATGTTATTATTCCACCAAGCGTAATGATCGGAGCCATGATCATGTAAATAAATATTGGCAACGGCCAATCCAAGATACTCAGCCTTCATTTATTGTTGTATATCCAGCGAGGTTCACTCTTTGTATTCAGAGAGATAATTGTTATCGAAACGATCCGGTTATAGACATGTAGTAGTCGGAAGTATTGTCTTCGGAATCCGCTCCATTGATCTTATGTCCTCAAGACTTATTTTGTCTAGATTTGTCGGATCTAAGTGCCACGCACCATGCTCTGCGGTGACGGGTGATTTTACCCAATACAAACAACCGACTATACAAAATATAATCTCCGAAAAGAGTTCCTTTTAAGAGAAAATATTACTAGAATTGAACTCAGCATCTCCTTTACTGAAGAACAATTTAATTTGATGATTTTGAAAGTCAAAATTAGAGCTTGGAGACACAATAGTTTGAAAATGGAGTTATCTTTTATACTAGACACGGAAGTTTCAGCTTTAAATTTTGAAAATCCTCGAAATTTGAGAAAGATGGTGGTGGTGTCAGTAGAAAGTCCTCTACGATTTTGGGTATAGGTTTCTTGATAGGTTCGTTGATGTCCATGGCCGCTGGAGCAAGTAAGAAGAACGAAAAAAGAAAGAGAAAGAATGGAAAAAGTAAAAGGGAAATAAACGAGTAAAAAGTTTTCTTATAATGAAAGACAATTGTAAAATATATTGAGTTAGTTTTCTCACGCTACTCAGTGATTGTAACACTGAAATGGAAAGTAAGTTAAAAATGATGTATTAATACCATTTCGAATTTATTCAGAAATATTAGAACACACAAATAAAAAATAGAACTACTTTGAGGTGTAATTATGTTCTATCCTACTAGAACTAGAGTGTCATTAATTTGTACTCCGTAGACTAGTAGTAATGGTGTATCTAGAAGGAAGACTCGAAGTAATTTTGCTAGTTAGATTATACAGATATCTTTGTATACAGAGACAGATTTAAGATTTGAACCTTATGACTTTTAAATTTTTGAATAATGATTTCTTGTGTTAGTTAATGGGTTCTCGGCATAATTTTTATATAAATTTAGTAATTTTTTAAACACAAATACATTGTCTGCGTCAAATCTACTGGGTTCCACCAAATCCATACCATACCTCTACATCCGCCCCTGATTGTATATATGAATGCCTTGAAGGAAATATCTAGTATACAATGTTAAAATCGATCCTCCGACGGTGAAGGCCCGGCAATACACCCCTCTTCCTATTCTCCGTTTTTTCCGGGCACAGTACACTCTGTCCCTACTACTACCACCATGTGTCATCAATTTAAAATATACAAAACAAAAAAGGTCAAACAAACTTTTCTTTTTTCACTTTCCGCCTATATAAACTTCCACTCTCTCGTTGTCTTTCCCTCCCCCTTTTTCTCCTTCTTTCTCATTGTACTCCATCATCTTGTTAAAGCTAAATTTATCGCATTTTCTCTATGGAAAAAGATTACTTCATTAATAGTGGAATTCCTCCACCCCTCCAATTTGAACCTACTATGCCGTTCCCTTCTTGGAATTCCAGTTGGGATCATCATTCTTCAGATCATCAATTTAATCCCTTTGATTCAACTTTGAATTCAATAGTAACTTCCCCTTACATTAACAATAATACTAATAATAGTACTAACAATTCTTGTTACACTACCACACCTAATAACTCTCCACCAAAATTACACATACCCTCCATGATGAGAAAAGACAACTTACCAAATTTAGAAAGTTCACTTCCCCTGAATCCTCTGTCCACTGATCCAGGTTTTGCACAAAGAGCTGCAAAATTTTCTTGTTTTGGTAGCCGTAGCTTTAACGGTAGAACTACAAGTCCTTTGGGGTTAAACAACAATGCTGAATTATCACATAGATCTACTCAACAATTCAAGAATGGAAAATTGCCTAGAGTTTCAAGTAGCCCTGCTTTAAAGCAAAGTGGATCCCTTTTACAAATCAAGAATTTGAGCAAATTATGTAATTCTAATGAGTCTGGTTCAGAACCAAGTGGTGAAACAGGATCAAAAACTCCAACTGAATTAAATTCTAGAAAAAGAAAATCAGTTTCAAGAGTGAAAACAAAAGAAGATTCCCCTGCTAATGGAAACATGGTAAGTCAAAATATATAATCTTGGATTGTATAATTGTTTTCTCGAGCCGAGGGTCTATTTGAAACAGGTGTACCTACACCATACCCCCAGACCCCATTTGTGAGATGAGATCATACTAGATATATTGATGTTGTAGTTGTTGAATTGTTAATTGCTTAATCAATTTTGAATTCAGGGTGGTGAAGTTGATGATAGTGCAAGAGCAAAGAGATGTAAACAAGTACCAGAAGGTAATGAGACAGAAAATGGAATTGTTAATATGGAGGAACCAAAGGACAATGAAGATGAAAAAGAAGCTAAACCTGAACCACCAAAGGACTATATTCATGTTAGAGCTAGGAGAGGACAAGCTACTGATAGCCATAGTCTAGCTGAAAGGGTAAGCATTAGCACTTGTTTGAAAGGGCATGTTTTCTTGTGTTAATATTCTAATAATTGCGTATTTGGCGTTTAGGTCCGACGAGAGAAGATTAGTGAAAGAATGAAGCTTTTACAAGATCTTGTACCAGGCTGTAATAAGGTAATTAGTTATTACCTTTTCTCTTTCGTTTTATCGCATCATGATAGGCCGTGTACTAATCAGGGGCGAAATTTTTTCAATCAGGTGACTGGAAAAGCACTGATGCTTGATGAAATTATAAATTATGTACAGTCACTCCAAAGACAAGTTGAGGTAATTTTCAATTTACAATATTCTGTCAAATGGCCTAAGAAATATGTTATGGTTCACCAGCTAATTTAATCTTGTGCAACATTTTATAGTTTCTATCCATGAAGTTGTCTTCAGTAAACTCAAGTTTGGATTTTCCTGTAGAAAATCTCCTTCCTAAGGATGTAAGTGTTTAATAGGAGTAATACATAGCGAAAACAACTTCCTTTTATATGACATCATCCGACATACTAAAGCAACTTCTTGGTGTGTTTTATTTTCAGATATGTCAACCAAATGGCGCGCTGCCCCAACCTGTTTTACCTTCTTATCAACAACCCCGGCAACCTCCACAAATGCATACTGATATTCCTAGTGGGGCACTAAGCCAATGCTCAATGGATACATTAGATACCTCACTATGCCGCAGCCTAGGAATCCAACTTCCTTCCCTAGATGGATTTGGTGAATATCTTAATCAGGTGATTAGCCCTTCGTAATTCACCATTTGACTTATATACAGTGACAGTGTAAAAAAGTTTTGAACTATCTTTGTACTTAAATTGCCCATAATTACCTTTGACATTTCGTGATGGTGTAAAAATTGTGTTACGTGTTATCAGTGTATAGAAGTTTATCATCTTGTAATTTTGTTGTGACAACTTCATTTATCCAGTACCCTACAATGTGCGAGGATGACCTGCAAAGCATTGTGCAGATGGGATTTACCCAAAATCCCAACAAGGATTTGGCATTGCAAGGCTTTCCTGGTAAGAAGAAGGAAGCAAGTTTTGGTTTCTTTTCTTTTCTGTTTTTCTGTTTTTAGCAGGATGGTTAAGGGTAAAACTTATTCATTCCAGATTACATTAATTAATCAAAAATGACATAATGAGGCAAAATTTTACATTGATTGATGAGTATATTTTCTTTCTTTTGATGCAGTGCCTAATCAGACGTCTCATATGAAAATTGAGATGTAATTACCATTCATTTGTCCACAATTAAAAGACCCTCGCAGGCAGGAGAAAGAGGCTGCTGTATATAGGAAGAGATTTTTAGTTTAATCTGCTTCAGAAATTACTTATTGACAATAGTATTAGATTTAGTTTTGAGGGTTACTTTCCCTATCCTCTTAATTTGTATAATTGGTTTGGGTGTACTAATTTTTGCTTTGGCAAGTCGAGTATTTATTATATAATTTGGGTGCAAAATCTTAACAGCACCTCATGTAAGATAAAGTATATTTCTTTGTAAAGCAATGAGAAATTGAGATGTTATTATGAGCTTTCATTATCAGAAACATTGTCCATTATTGTTCACTAGTAATCTCATATCAATTGACAAGATACGTCTCAAATCTTCTCAAATATTTGCTTATAGTTGGTGTCAAATTATACAGCAATTAAATCACAAATTTTCCAGTAAGTTATGATTATTTAGGTATGTTGTAACCAGCTGTAAGGGTGGCCCTCCTCAGCTCTCTGTCAAAAGTCTTATATGCATGATTAGTTACAACTCTTGAGTTAGCTTAAGATGAGAGTCAACCTTTATTTTTGGCTCATTTTCTTGGGGTCTCGAGTAACCTTTGTGTAGTACATTATATGCACGGTAATATCAAAAACTTTTTCACGATAGTACATTTTAATCGATTAAACGATTGTACACTGTTACTCTTTGGGTTAAGAAATTTGATTTATGATACCTAAGTTGTTTTAGGTTTCGACCACAAGATAAAATTATTCATCAACTGCTTATTGAAGTTAAACTCATTTATCACCAAAAGTTAGGGTAATTATCCCAACATCTTAACTAGAGGTCTGCGGTTCAAACTCAATGAATGCAATTATCTTTTGTACGTGTTTTACGTGCGTTACCCCTCAAAATGAAATTTTGCAGCACGAATCAGAATTAGTCAGACCTAAAAATCAGTATTGGACACCGGATAAAAGAAAAGCTCATTTCTGTATATTAACCAGAAGTAGAAGCTTCCATCTCTATTTTTACAGTGCTGCAGAGTAGTAATTAAAAAAAAAAAAGAAATAGGAAAGTAGCTAGTCTGCTCTCTTACTTGCTTAATAATAATTAAATGATTATATTAAGGGGGACATCAAAAGAATCCCAGGTTGGCAAGGGGTGAGATTCCGACTAGACCCAATGAATGAGAGGACTTTAATTTTCCTACTTATTCTAAAATATCAATGAGAAGAAAAAAGTTAAATGGAGTAGTGGAGTTCAGGTATGGAAAGATACCCTTAAAAAATAGATTAATCATTTGATGGAAAGAGATTAGCAAAAATCAAGTTTATGGGGTTTAACAAAAGATTATTGCCTTGCAGCCTTATCTTATTTTAATAGGGAGAGTTAGTTCCATCATTGGTCCCCCCACCCCCAGGGGTTTTAATTATTAAAAAGATTCTCTCTCTTGGTTAAACAACAAATTTACTAGTTACTACTATAGTTTAAGATATTAAAGGAAATAATTTCTTTTAGAAAAAGAAAAATAAATCATCAATCATATAATGCGTTTGCAAGTTGAGTTTTTAATCTCATCTCTACCTATATATTAATTTAGAACCTTTAATCTGTTTGAACACAGGACTCATATCATTATTTCCATTTCAATAATTGGGACTCTATCTAAGATTCTAAGGTATATGAGAAAATAACATAGTGAATTCAATTAGGTATTAAAAGTTGGATGTTTCGTTACGGCTTTTGTTTGCTGTAAAGGTAACATTACATGTAATTTATATGATTATATTTGTATTAAAATTTATAGTAACTTCACAGTAAAGATCACGTATGAACGGTTAAAGTTTTCTTAACGATTATCATTAGTTGTTTTTAATGAAGCTTGTTGTATTGGTGAAAATAGGCTCGAACGCATTTCTGTCAGGTGTCCGAATACGTGGCATTGGTAAGATTAGCTGGAGAGGACAAGCACCACCATGTGACAGGAAGGATCATCACTCTGGAATTGCAAACGGATACTCACATATCCAGACAAACCACATTGACACATGAACAGATAGCTTACCAAGGCTCAACCCACTACTATTTTTGGGGCAATGCCCATCACGTCCAACGTCATATTTCATCCAATGGAGACGTGAATTAGTAGAATGTTTGAAATTAGTTAGGATTCTTATACCTATAAACACACCCTTCCCTCACATTTATAATCCTAGTAATTCTTGCGCATTATTTACTATTACTATGTTGTTATTGTGAAAGCTTTACTACGTTGTGATTCACTATAGTTGCTGTTACAGGGTCAATTTTTCACAAATTAAACTCTGCACGGCAGTCACTAACACTTAACGACTTCAGCCTATGTTTGCAGCACTTAGAACAATAGTAAAACAGTAAGGAATAAAGGCACATCGTTGAGGAACAAAGGGACAACATATAGGGTAAAAATCCAACCTTTCTATTAGTACTTCCACAATAATACAAAGGAACTCGTTGTCAAATGCTCACAATGTAATTTGAATGCCTTAGCAACATTTTTCATCAATAATATACAAAAGGGAGGCTGACGGGGTAGTTACAATAGGAAGGGTCGTGCCTGGAACATGCCTATGCAAGTTACAAGCCACATCAGCAACGTTCTAAGTCATTGGCGACAAATCTCGCGTGCCTGACTTACTTCCAGCCTGCTCACATGCGTTGCACGCCTTGTGCCTGCGCCTAAGCAAATCAGCCGACCGTCTTGACACTTAGCTGCACACATGCCCATTTCAGTTGTCATGTGCATCCAGTACTTGCCAATGTTCTTCAGCATACTCAAGCCATGCCTATGCCAAGCTATGCTACTTAGCCAATCTGCATGCATGCCCAATTCTTGGTGCCATGCTCCCATCCTTGTCTTTGCCAACACTTAGCCCATACAAGCAAGGCTTTCTCGCCACCTTCAAGACACTTGCTTAGCCGTCTTGCCCAAGTGTCATGCCTGCATACTTAGACATACGATGCCCTTTCATCGAACGACTTACACATTACTTTCCACAATCTGCCTATGCTAAGGAACAATGCATATAAACCCTTAACATAGCCAATACCCGACGTCTATCATGTCTCAGCCCGAGAGGCTAACAAACTACCCGCACTAGCTGAACTCGTAATCCTCGTCGAGACTAATTTTAAGTACATCTCAAGCTCATCTTCAAACTGCCACAAAGTACATTTCTCCCAAGTTGCATCAGTTTCGGGCTTACCTTTCCAGTGTATCATGAATTCAGCTCACCTATTCTTCTTATTCATGCCAAGGATCCTATGATCCAAAATCTTTTCAATTTGAGCGTCAAACTGTGTGCCCACCACAGGCGGCGGTCTCTTGATTTTGTGCCTGCTTGGATCTTCAGCATCGTCATGATAAGGCTTAAGAAAAGTCACATGAAAGGTAAGGTGTACCTTCAACCTGTCGGGCAGTTTAAGTCAGTAAGCAACCTCACCAACTTTTTGAAAAACTTCAAAGGGACGGTCATACTTGAGAATCAGCCCACTATGACGAGTTTTACTTTCAATTTTATTCCAAATCTGCGGTGTTAATTTCAGCAAGACCATGTCACCAACATTGTAATCAACAGCTCGTCTATGCTGATCCGCATACTTCTTCATCCGCTTTTGGGCCTTCTTAAGATTTTCTTGCACTTCAGAAATCAACTCAGTCTTGTCACGAGCATAATGGTAATCAGTTGGACATTTTCCCCCTGTTTTCTGCTTTGCAACATCTAACGATGTCAAAGGCTGCCTGCCTAGAACTAACCCAAACAGACTCATCTCAGTAGCTGAGGACTTATGCAGATTATAAAAAAATTGAGCACAATCCAACAACTCGCCAATTCCGCTAGCTTGCATTCACATAATGGCGTAAATATTCTTCAAATAGATGATTGATACGTTCAGTTCGGTAATCAGTTTGTGGATGATTAGCTGTAGAAAATTTCAAATCAGTTCCCAACATGTTGAACAACGAAGTCCAAAATCGGCATATGAAACGTGCATCTCTATCACTCACTACGTCACTTGGCATGCCAAAATGTTTCACAATGTGCTTAAAAAATAATTCTGCAGCAACATCACTTGGACAAGCAATAGGAGCAGCAATGAAAACAACATACTTGGAAAATCTATCAACAACGACCATTATAGATGCCATACCGTCTACTTTTGGAACCCACGAATGAAGTACATAGAAACTGATAGCCAAGGCCTTTCAAGAATAGGCAACGGCTGCAACACAGTTTTGCATCATCCGTGAGATAACTCGTTGTGATGTGTACTTTGTCATTTTCAAGAATACGTGCAGTTGAGAAATAATGTTCCATGTCTTATAAGAAAATTTCCACCTCTTTTGCACTACGTGCACCGGAAAACACTTTCGGTTCTGGGATCTTAACCTTGGAAAGTTCATCATTCACTTGAGTAGGAGCAGTAGCCATTGCCCTACGCAGAAGAACAAGTTCAAGGTTCATGTTTTAGTTTTCTTCTTCAGATATTCAATCTGAACACCTTGTCCAACCACAGTCTGACGAACAAGGTCCAAATATTCCTTTAAACGAGCGATCTGTGTTACTATATCCACCAGATCAATAGTGTCATCCATTTGTCCCATTAGTTCCTCCAAATGAGTCACTCTTTCCCGCAGTTACGCACTTGTATTCCCAGTCATATCACCGCCATAACCTGGCTCTCATACCAGTTGTTACAGGGTCAATTTTTCACAAATTAAACATTTCACAACAGCCACTAACACTTAACGACTTCAGTCTATGTTTACCTATGCTTGCAGCACTTAGAACAATACTAAAACAATAAGGAATAAAGGCACAATGTTAAGGAATAAAGAGACAAGCATATACGGGTAAAAACCCAACCTTTCAATTATCACTTCCACAATAATATAAAAGAACTCGTTGTCTAAGGCTCATGATATAATTTGAAAGCCTTAGCAATGTTTTTCATCAACAATATACAAAGGGGAGGCTGCCATGGTAGTTACAATTGGAAGGGGCGTGCCTGGAACATGCCTAGGCAAGTTACAAGCCACATCAACCACGTTCTGAGTCATGGGCACCCAAATCTTGCGCGCCTGATTTACTTCTAGCCTCCTCACGTGCGTTGCACGCCTTGTGCCTGCATCTAAGCAAATCAGCCGACCGTCTTGACACTTAGCTGCACACATGCCTATTTCAGTTGCCATGTACGCCCAACACTTGCCAACGTTCTTCAGCATACTCAAGCCATGCTACTTAGCCAATCTGTATGTATGCCCAATTCTTGGTGCCATGCTACTTAGCCAATCAGTGTGTATGCCCAATTCTTGGTGCCTTGCTCCCATCCTTGTCTTTGCCAACACTCAGCCCATACAAGCAATGTTGTCTTGCCACCTTCAAGACACTTGCTTTGTCGTCTTGCCCAAATGCCATGCCTGCACACTTAGACACACGATGCTCTCTCGTCGAACGACTTACACATTGCTTCCCACAATCTGCCTATGCTAAGGGGAAATGCATACAAACCCTCAACATAGCGAATAGCCGATGTCTATCATATCTCAGCCTGAGGGGCTAACAGTTGCCATTGTTGCCATTGCCCGAGTTCTTGTTTTGCCAAATCAATAAGATCTCTTTTCCTTTTTTTTTTCTCCCCACCTATTTTTCTATTTCGTTGTTGCTAATAAGTTTGCTCATCCACTACTTGTTGTCAATCGGCTAACTACTCATCGCTGATCTATTCACCTAATTGCAAAAAATAATATCGTTAAAAGTCATAAAATCTTGAGATAACTTATTGTTTTGACCTAGCAAATACAAATTTAATTGGTAAACTAAACTTTAAATTTTAGGGTATACACTTGTAGCATCAATTTTTAATTTATAAGATATTATTTTAAATTAATTTAATATGTATGAAGAAATTTAAGATGAATTTTATTTATCAATCTTGTGTTGTAGTATATCTCATGTTGGTTACTTTGAGCCAGCTATAAAAGTCAGAAATGTCAATTAGCAACGCAAAGCAACAAAAAAGGATAAGAAACAATGTTGGAAATGTACATGACCAAAAATTTTACTGAATGTCCCTTTTCGTTGCTGTTGTTTAAGTTTTGTCCCATTATAATGCATGAACATCGATATTCAGATTCGATAGGCGCTCAAAAACTTCATCATAAGTTTAACATGATCATTGTTGATTAACTTGCTTGTAAGTTTCGGCAAATCAATAAAACTTGTCTATGTTGACTAGTTGTTCACAAATTTTGACGGATCACTAACACTTGCATGTGTCGTGAACCATTTAACTTTTTAAATCACACAAAACTTGCAAAGAAGTGTTTAGTCCCACATCAATAGTGGGATGGGGTATTTGCCCCCTTCTATGGTCTTGGGCAGTTCTCATCATTTGAGCTAGTTTTTTTGGTTGAGTTAGGATCGAAGTCAATTTTCTTAAATTTATACGAGGATCAAAATCCATTTTCTTAAAATTATATAAGAATTGAGCCCATCCAATTCATTGTTTACCAGGTGTTGGGCCATCAGATTATGTTGTCCACCTCTAGTTACCATGATTGGACGTACAGTGTGTTGTGTCCCACATCACTAGCGGGATGGAGTATTTGACCCCTTATATGGTCTTGGGCAATTATCACTCTTGAATTAATTTTTGAGGTTGAGTTGGGACCAATATATATTTTCTTATTAGTGTTGCACCGCCAACAAAACCTTTACAATTGGGGGTAGTCTTGCGAAAAACCATTAAGCGAAGAGAAGATTTAATCATTTACATGAAATCAGTCTATCAGTGCAAATTTTTCCATACACAACGAGCGTTTCACCTTGCATATGTGTTGAATTAGACTTTAGCAGTATACATAAACAGACCTCTCACACTGACTTAGAAAAATGAGTATTTTTCAACTCAATCTCACAAATGTAGGTCATTCTTAAGTCCCACCTCTTATCTCCTTCAGTAAATTAAAATTTCTAAGATACCACAATTAAAACTCTATAAAAGGAGAAAACATTAAACATATACTAATTGTTGTTGTTGTTGTTGTTGTTGTTGTTTTCATTAGTTGATTTTGGAGTTATCGAAATCGTCTTAAAGAAATTGAAGAAGTCGGCGAGATGGAGGTGTTTCGTGACTAAACTCAAACCATCACACAATAGAATGAAGGGGCTATCAATGAAAATAAAGTGCCCAGTAAACTCGGAGTCGGGATTGATTCTACAAGGAGCTAGCAAGAAAAATCTAAAATAGTTCAAATATATCCTAGTTCTAATGTAATTGCTTGAATATTCCTAATTAAGGGTTGGAATTTTGTATTATAAAACTAATGATTGCCAATAACAATAAGCAAGTAATTAATGTTTATATGTAATAATAGGTTGAAAGCTAAGTGTTTAGCTACTTAAGTGAGATGTCCTAACAATAGATGAAGGCGTATAGCTACATAAAACCAATGGGCCAAGTTTATATGGTCGAACTAACACATTTAACACTAAAAAATTGATAGGTACAGTGAGTGCCTACTCCATTAAGCTTGCTAGATACGAAACGAAGCACGTAAAGACCTAGTTCATCGACTCTATGAAAGGGAATCCATTTCTGGCAATCCCTTTTAGATGGGTTAGACTATTTGAGTCAACAAAACTCAAATCCTAGCTAGTTCTTATAAACTCGCGCCTATTTAACCTCGCTAGAGTGATGGAAAAATAAAGTGGGGTTAATTTCAAGCGTCACGACCACCCAAACTTGAGTTTGAACACAATAAGAACTAGATAAACACTAACCCAAAGTTTTTATACAAAAATCAAACACCCATTGAGAATCAACCATACCATTGCAACTAAACCCCTACTATGAATTTAACTACTCATACGGGATTCTAATAAATAACAAGTATTCATTGAAATAGCAAGAATCATATTAAAGTAATAAGGTTAACACTCTCACAAAAGAGTTATGATATTTTAAAGATACCTTAAAGGCCTAATGTTCTATTTATACTGTTGGGTTTGTCAGTTGTACTAATAATTATAAAAATACTATTTCACAGTTGTGAGAGAAAAAATGACGATGATTCGGCAGCCGCCCATTGCATTAGGCAGTCGCCGAAGGCCTAAATACTGATTGTTGTGCTTTCTTCTTTTCATATTAACCGGAGCACTGAATAGGCGGCGAGATCTTCAATTCTTCAATCTGGACTAGCTAGGGATGTTCTGTAATCATCGGCTCCGAAGCCGATATTTGTATGGCTACCCTTCTAGGTTTCGCCTCTACATCAGCGGCCGCCGACCGTGCTCGGCACCTAGTTTTCTACTTCTGCCTTTTTCTTTATGAACCCACTGTCCCCTCCAACGCATTTATTCTACAATTTAGCCTTTAGATCGGCGGTCGCAGAATCGATTCTGCCTTTCACATCTCCGGTTTCTTGATTGAGTCTAAAGCTTCCCTTTTTGCTCTTCCTTGAGCCCTTTTAGCTTCTTTTGGCTCGTTGGCTCTTCAAATTATCAATGTCCTAAAACAATGAGAATTATATAAGATTCACTATAAATATTAGCTAAAAGACCCCAAAATTCTTGTAAAAGAGCTAAATTTGGATCACCGATTATATCAATGGAGTCCATATCGTAAACGTCCATAGCCAAAGTACTAGATCCTCCATGTTTTTCATCTCTGCTAAATAACCCACCACTTTTGGCTTCACACTATCAAATTTTCAGCATACAAAAAATCAATATAGCAACCACCGTCTCCACCTCTCCACTACTATATTCTCCATTAAGAATTCACTAAATTTGCAAAAAGGAAAAAAAACTTGATTTCTAGTTCTCACCATCGAAATACACTGCCAATTTGGTATAGAAATTCGTCATATTCTGATGAAGACCAAGCTTCAAATTGGTTGGGTGCTGAAAATTTTGTCATCACTAAGGTCGCCGGAGGAGAGGAAGAAACATAGAAAGTGACAGGGTCTAGGTTCCAATTGATGATGAAGAATAATGGGGGTGGAGATGGTGTTTGGGTGGAATTTATGGAAATAAGTTTATTGAAGAGGAGGCACTATGATGTCGCGGGGTTGCAATGAAAAAGAAAGGGGGGGGGGGGAGGGGGGGTTTCGATGAAGAAGAAAGGGGGGGGGGGGAGTGAATTAAGCATTTTGTCTTTGTTTTTTTTTTTCTCTGTTTTTTTTTCTCTGTCTTTTTTCCTATTAATTTTTTTTTTAATTTTCTTCTCAAATTCCACATGTCATTTTATGATTAATAACATAGTCACCTTATCCGTGATTTCAACCTACACTGCACACACGATCTAATGAACAAGGATGTTTTAAAGTTCCACTTATAAGCTACATGAGGCATCTGGAGGTCAGATGAAAAGTTTGACTGTCTAACTGACAGTTGGTGCCAACTTAGATTGTCTATTTATGTAGTTTTTCTTGAAAATTTTTACGAAAATGCACAAATGATTGACATTTTAACATAATATAGAGTGCATATTTATACTGAGATTTTTTTTCTGACCCAACTTGTGGGATTATGTTGTTGTTGAGTACAATTTTAAATAAGGAATTTTTACATAAAAGTACAAGTTTCAGAAGTTATTAAAATATAGCAATATTATAGTAAAATTACCCAATATAGAGGAAAAGAAAAGTTAATTACAAAATATAGTAAAAATATAGCAATATTTTCCCATAACATAGCAAAACCTTACGTTCTTCCTCCTATGTCCCTCCATTTCACTTTTCCTCCTCCCATTTCACTTTTCCTCCTCCCATTTCTCCCAATTTCACTTTTGCTCCCACCACTTCCCCCAATTTCACTTTCACTCCTCCTATTTTCCCCAATTTCACTTTTACTCCTTCCATCCTCAACCACCTCGTATTTCGTTGTATCACTGTATCTCGATGTTTCTCCACTACCAACCACATCGTATCTCGTCGTATCTCACTGTATCTCAACTGCTAACCACCTCGTATCTCACAGTATCTCATTGTATCTCGCTGTATCTCAAGTACCAACCACCCCGTATCTCATTGTATCTCAACTACCAACCACATCGTATCTCGTTGTATCTCAACTACCAACCACATCGTATCTCGCTGTATCTCAACTATTAACCACCTCGTATCTCATTGTATCTCGTCGCTGTATCTCAACTACCAACCACATCGTATCTCATTGTATCTCAACTACCAACCATCTTGTATCTCATTGTATCTCAACTACCAACCACCTCGTATCTCATTGTATCTCGATGTATCTCAACTACTAACCACATCGTATCTCATTGTATCTTAACTACCAACCACACCGTATCTCATTGTATCTCAACTACCAACCACCTCGTACCTCATTGTATCTTATCGTATTTTGTTGTATCTGCATTGTTTTGCACCGTATCTAACTATTTCTAGATTGTATCTAGTTGTTTCTAGACTGTTTCAGCATTGTTTTATCCTGTTTGTGCATTGTTTCTCACCGTTTCTAAACTATTCACCTTTTTTGTGTTGTTTCACATTATTTTTTACATTTTGTTTTAGACTTTTTCACTAGCTGTTTTAGATTGTTTCAGTATTGTATCCGAAACGACTAATCTGTCCATGTAAATCTGCAACATCAGGAACACAAAGTCTATCTTTATACAGGACAACACCGTTAGTAGTAACCCTGTATGGCTACTCCGGTTTTCTTCTGGCTATCTGTCCATATTCAACTAGAACTGGATCCTCATACTGACGCTGTTTTACTTCAGAAAATTTAGAGTTAAAGGTCTAGTGCAGCTTGTCGACAATCCATCATCGGTATGTATATCTCTTTCACACCTCAACTCCTTGAGAAGTTACTTTAGCATTATAAATGCACATGTAATCAACTTTGTTGCTGGTATTCTGCCTCAGCTCATGGTTTAACTACATGTCTCTTTTATTTTCACTTTTTCAAGTCATAATATTTTCAATTCAAAGACAATACCCTGAAGTAGATATTCAGTCTGGAGATCATTCCTGGTCTGCATCATACTATCCAGAAGTATTTGCATGATCCTTATCCTTATATGATAGACCCTGTTCAGATAAACCTTTGACATATATTAGGATATGAGTAACTACGTTCCCACAAGGAGCTTGCGGAACAACACTTACATCAATAACATCAACTGAGATGTTGCATAGTGTGTTTGTAAAAATAATACAGCTTGCATCAAATCTTCTATAGTGAGTAGTGACAAGGTACTTCAAAAGCTTCCGCTATTGCATCAAGCGTGAGCTAATTCTTAGTTCCATCGACCTATTCTATATGGAAAGGTATATCGAAGAGGTGATTATCGGCTGAATCATGTTAATCCATTCAAAGTTCCATGTATGTTTGTTTCAAAAATGTAGAACTCTCCTCTTGTGATCGAGGAAGGATCATCTTAGTTAGAATAATCCGGGCAATGGTATTATCATATTATCCAGATATGTTTTATTCCAAGAGTTCGGTGTTCGTGTTATAATTATGACTGTGCAATCATGAGATAATGTCTTTGGAGTAGCTTATGAAGGTCGTTCAAGTTCTTTTGTTATCTGTACGGATTTTTCTTTAGACTTAGGCTCGTTCGAGGACGAATGAGAGTTTAAGTGGAGGAGAATGAAACGACCTCAATTAGCCGTTTCGGAAGTTAGAGCTCCGATTGGCGTGCCGATAATTTTAAATTATTCGTAAGGTCCATTAGGACCTGTCTGTAAAATTTGAGCTAAATCAGAATTCGTTTGGTAGGCATCGGAAAAAGGTATCAGTTTTTATTGACAATATATATTAAAAAGAGATTTTTGAGCTCGGTTTTGGCGAACGAACTCCGATTCGAAATCCGAAAGCGCCGTTAGGTTCGTATGATTATTTGTCACTTTTGTGAACTTTCGAAAGTGAATTTCGATGTTGTTCGGCTAGTTTCCGCTAAAATGCCGAGAGTTAAATAATTTGACCTTTTTTTCATTTAAATTCGAATCTTGAGTTTCGGGAGTCCAATTTGAGATCCGCCTTCGCGAGTGTGTTACATATATTTTGTATAACTAGTATGCAAAAGTTGAAATTATTTCGAATATCATAGGGTACCGCTTTAATTTTTACCGTAACAGCAAATTTTAAAAGAAAAAGAAAAAAAAGAAGAGAAAAAGACAAAAACTTAAAAGTTAGGCGGTGGGCTGGTGGATATATATATATATATATATATATATATATATATATATCCATGTAGCTTCATTTGAAGCTTAGAACAGAGGAACAAAATAGAAACACGCAGAGAGAAAATGAAATGACGGGGAGGAAGAAAAATGCCAGAAAATGAGAAACGGGGCCGGAAAAAAGTAGAATTTTCACCCTGAAACATTCAGGTAATGATCCTAATATACTATTTGAGTTTATTACACGTGCTTAAATATATTTTGACGGTAGAAATTGAGATATTAGACATCGTCCTAATAAGTTCAATTAATAGCTTAAAGGGTCAAATGGACCCCGATAATGAAATTGATTATATATTCGTACTCAGTGAGTTATGGAAAACATATAAATGTAATTTAATTGGGGTTTGGTTATGTGACCTTAAACCCTGTATATAGGCCTGGCCTGCGTATTGTGTATGCGAATAGGGTATCAGGTTTCTAACCGGATTGCCCTAAGATGTGAGGAATGAAGCCTTTAGCCTAATTTGATATATTTTTCTGCTTATTGAATAGAGTGGGGTAGTTTGGTAATGAAACAAAAGGACAAGCGATTATTGAGTGGATGTACTAACTTTGTAACAAGGTAAGTGTTTATATCCATTTCTTTAATGGCACATGGCTTCGTGGATTTTCTACCACGTGTTCCTTACGTGTGTAGCTACCGATAGGCGTACTCATTACGCCTTAGCTTTGGATTTACATTGTATATTATATATTATGTCCTGTTGTTGGTATTGCATTGAGGATTTGAGCATTGTACTCTGGCTGTGAGTTGGCATCTACTTCCCGGCTGTCGATGAGAGTCCCATGCCGGTGAAGGGTTATTATTGCATCACATTGCATTCATATGCATTATATGTCATTCATATGCATTACATTGCATATCATATTTGGTGCAGGAGTATTCCGCCCCAGGAGTAGGAGGATTCCGATCCATTGTATCATATTGAGGGTAGGAGGATTTCGCCCTCGGAGCAGGAGGACTCCGCTCCATTGCATCATATTGAGGGTAAGAGGATTCCGCCCTCGGAGCAAGAGGATTCCGCTCCATTGCATCATATTGAGGGTATGAGGATTCTGCCCTTGGAGCAGGAGGATTCCGCTCCATTGCATCATATTGAGGGTAGGATGATTCCGCCCTCGGAGGAGGAGGATTCCGCTCCATTGCATCATATTGAGAGTAGGAGGATTCTGCCCTCGGAGCAGGAGGATTCCGCTCCATTGCATCATATTGAGGGTAAGAGGATTCCGCCATCGGAGCAGGAGGATTCCGCTCCATTCATTTGGCACATGTGACCCTTTGTATCATATTTCATTTCATTTCATCTCATTTCATTTCATACCATTGTGTAGACTTGTGGTACATAACTACTGTTCTGCTTCTACGTGCATTGCTTATTTACCTACATATTTCTAGCTCGTATTCTGGGTTGCGGGGATTGGGTTGCACGCCGCAACGTTATAAATATGTAGATCAGGTTGCACGCCGCAACGGTACAAATACATGGATCGGGTGGCACACCGCAACTGTATAAATATATGGATCAGGTTGCATGCCGCAACAGGATGAATATATGGATCGGGTTGCACGCCGCAACAGGATGTATTTCTGATTGTTATGAGTTTGGGATACCTATATTTTTTCGTTTATCTTACGTTCCTGGTTGTTGATGAGTTTGTCATTCCATACGTGTTTTTAGTTATTATCTGGCTCTGCCTTTTTATAATTTAAATAAAAAAAATTTTGTTTATCTGTTTCTTCTCCCTGGCTAGCTATCCTATTCTTTGAGGTGGCTAGTCTGCCCCACTTATTGAGTCCTTTTGACTCATTCTTGTTTGTTGTTTGTTCTTGTCTATTTATTTCGTTTCGGCAGGTTCGCTCCAGGATTGAGTTCGCCACGTTGTTCAGGAGCGAAGACGACTTCAGCTGTCAGGGTGAGCCAGCTTTTATTCCGGATAGCCACCAGTTTATTATTTATTATTTCAGCTACATTTTTGCTCCCTTCAGGAGGTATCTGTCTTCTTTTGTACTCTTAGATGTCTAGTCTGGATAGCCCTAAACCTAGTATGTGGGTAGTCAGCTGTAATTTCTTTTTTCACAGCTTAGAGGTATCATTATATTTGTACTTTTTCTAGTCTTGCTTTTATTTACAAATTGAATTATATTTATTTTCTTAATTTAATTGATAAGGGTTCGCCCGACGGGTCTAGGGAAGGATGTCGGGTGCCCGCACGGCCTAACCGGATTCTGGGTCGTGTCAGTATTTCACTGTATCTGCACTATTTTTGTTCAGTATCTAACTGTATCTAAGCTGTTTCAAGTTGTTTTAGGTTGTTTCAGCACCGTTTCAAGTTGTTTCAATGTTGTTTCTCATTGTTTCTAAACTATTTTACCTTTTTCCGTTGTTTCACATTAATTTTTATATTTTGTTTTAGACTTTTTCACTAGCCATTTCAGACTGTTTCAGTATCGTATCTGCACTATTTTTGCTCCATATCTAATTGTATATCGATGTATCTGTGCTATTTCAGTGTCGTATCTGCACTATTTTGGCTCCGTATCTAATTGTATCTCGTTGTATCTATGTTGTTTCAAACTGTTTCAGCGCCATTTTAGGAATGTTTCTAAACTATTTTACCTTTTTTTGTGTTGTTTCACATTACTTTTTACACTTTGTTTCAAACTCTTTCATTAGCTGTTTCAGACTGTTTCAGCGTTGTATCTGCACTATTTTTGCTCCGTATCTAATTGTATCTGTTATGTTTCAAACTGTTTCAGCGTTGTTTCAGCATCGTTTCAAGACTGTTTCAGCACTATTCAAGTTGTTTCAGACTGTTTTAACATTGTATCTCGCTGTATCTGCACTATTTTTTGCTCTATATCTAATTGTATCTCGGTGTATCTGTGCCGTTTCAGACTATTTCAACACCATTTCAGACTGTTTCAGTGAAGAAACAAAACTGCCGTCATAATAAACACTTAAAGACAAGGGCTTTCTGCAACATAATGTTCTAAGAGTGACAATCGTATTAGAAAAAAAGAGAAAGTAGCACGCGTGACAAGAAAAAATTAGATTTAATGTGGAACTGTATCACTCAACCAAATACAGGTCATCAACGAACCAACATTCAAATCCGCCGCCGCCCCAACACCCCCAACCCAATCCCCACTCGATTCCTTCACTTCCGATCCAATCTTCTCCTCATTCATCTCCTTTGATTTTGATTCAACTTGCTTCTCCTCATTCCCATATCGAGAATATTCAAGAAGGTCTCAGATTTTGGCCGCGATTTTGAGGCGATGTCGACAACGGAGCTGAAGCAGCGGCGACGTCGACATAATAATAGTCTTTCTGCTTCTGCTCTGTTTGTTGTTGTGTGATGTTCCATGGGGATTTTAGTGGATTTTTGGGGTTTTTTTTGGTGTGATTTGGAAATTGGGGGATGGAGAAAATGATGAGAGATTTGAGGGGGTGGGTGTGGGGGTGGAGTGTAGAGTGTGAGAGTAAAAAGGTTGTCGTTTTAGGACCAAAATGATATTGATGGCTGTTTGGTTTGCTGTGATGCTATGGCATGGAGATATGGCGATGGTTGCCTGATAGGTGGTTCAGCAACGTCGATGCAGCAACATTGAACCTGGTGGGGGTGGGGTTGATCTTTGAATTGATGGTTCTGCTTGTTGCTACAACCCGTGATCTCGCCGGCGTACGGTGGCGCGCGGTGCACAGGCGGTTTTGGACGGTGGCGAATTGGGAGGAGGGTAGTTGTGGTAGGGGTAGGGTTGAAAAATGGGGGTTTCACAGGCTTTTGTTTCCCTTTTCTGATTTGTTTGATTTCTTTTCTGATTTTTTTGATTATTATAAAATGTGTTAGGAAAAATAATGCTATGTCTTGTAATTTGATAAATGTTGCTATTTTTTTTTTATAATATAGGGGTCTAGGTTTGTATATATGTGTAAAATTTCTTTAAATAATTGTAGAGGAACTTATTTATTAAACATAATAAAAAAAGGTCACTTTGGGCGTGCAAAAGATTATTGCTCTCTATTTTCGCGCAACATGAAAATACAGTTCCCTATTTTTGTGCACGAAAGAAAAGATATGGTTCTATATTTCGTGTGCAACAAAAAAAATACGCCTTCCCCGTTAATTTTCGTGCAATAAAAAAGCTACAATTCTAAATTTCCGCGCAACAAAAAAGATTGAATTCTTTATTTTTGCGCAACAAAAATGATACAATTATCTCGTTGTACGAAAAACTATTGCTATATTTTTAAATTACTATAATAGAGCTATTTTAGTGCTATGTATATATTTGTAAAGAGCCTTATTATATTAATCAAGTTAACTCAGATTACATATTTAGTTTTAATATACACCGAGGGTATTATTGTATTGGAAACAAATACTTATCCAACTTTAAAGAATATCTATTTAACAATAGTGTATTTTTTAATACAAAAACCCAAACATTTGATAATATTTAATGTAATTATTCAGTACTTATTCGTCGTATATTCAGCCGTACAATTATATAGTTTGTTCGTAGACCTGTAGGAACTAAGAATAGTCCTTGGGTAGCTCCATTTACTTAATTGTGTGAAAATTTTCACGGAGATCTCCATGCAGGACTTGAATGTCTGTTCTTAAATTTTGAGTTTAAATTTTCTAGACGGAAAAGGCCAAACCAAATGTTGTGTGCTTTTCACCTCCTTTTTCATCTTTCCTTTTCCGATCCCATCCGCAATTGAGGACGTAATTCAAATTTCATATGCATGACACTGATGACTAACCAGGAAAAGAATTATTTTATCTGTTTCAGAAGCACTTTAGTTGACAATGTTATTATTGATTTGGGAATTTAAGCAAAATGTTACTACAAATTTGTTATAAATTGTATGTTGTAAATACAAAATGTAGTAATTTAAGAAAATTTGTTATGTAGTTTCTAAGCATCTGAGTTTTATAATTTTTTTTTTTAAAACTTCTTGACAAATTAAGATTGAAATCTCGTATTCCAAATGCCTCCCTTCCTTTTGAAATGAAAGAAAATTGGAAGTAAATGACATAAATGAGGCAGGCATTAGTGTCTGGTTCTTATTTGTCTGGTCTACCAAGTTTCCCGTCATTGTTAATACAGGCAGTACTATGCTTAGGGAAAAAAGAAAAACTCATTAAGGTAATTAAAGTCTCATATATTAACAATTTAGCGGGGGTTTGCTTTCAGTCATTTCACTACGTTTAACTTAGAAGCAGCCAATCAAGAGCTGACCATGCATAAAACCAATCTTTGGTAAATTTGATGCACCTTTTAAACTTTAGCCTGAAATTAAAGACTCCTACTCCTACTTGAGGTTGCCCTGAGAAGCCATAGATTATACCACTAGTTAACCAAAATACTTAACCTAATTAGGAACCCCTATTTGCCTATAGGTAAGTTTGTGCTTTCATGTGCAGATGTACTGAGTTAGAAAATGTGATTAAGACATACATAAAAGATGTCCAGTACAAGGAAAACATCTTTTCTTGCACGTTTCAAGTTTTGTACCTATCTTGGAATTGACTTGTTGATAACGCAAAAATGGGTACATCTATATATTTAAGAGCAAATGTCCAAGCAAAGTACAAATATAAGTGAGTCGCTATAGGATTTCAACATGTTCCCTAATAGTGTTTTTTAAAAGGGTAAGTATATTAGAAAGTCTAACATGAATGGTTCAAACCTATAGATGAAGCTACAGTTTGTCATGCCTCAAAAGGTTTTGTTGGTTGATCGTCACAATCATGTGCACAACTTTGATAATGGTTTGATACAGGGAGAAATGCACCCGAAATTTGGAGTGAAAGTGACACAGAATATATTGTGAAGTTTTTACTAAGAAATGTTTATGCGGTTGGGCGGAGTGTGGTTACTGTGTCGCAATTTTGATGGCATTTTTCGACGACACGAATAAACATAAGTTATTTTAGAAAAAAAAAAACAAAATCACAGGTTATGTATAGGATTATTATACGAATATGAATGTTGTTGGTAATTAGTTGTTGGTCGTTCATATCTAAAATCTATTGTAATCTGACTAATCTAGTTTGCATTTGTAGACATAGTTAAAGGGAGAAAACGCTCATCCATACCAAAAGATTCTCTATATTTAAAGCTTGATCAAAGACTTCTAGTTAATTAAAGGAAATCTCATCGCAAATATATGTTTTTTCCCTTAAATGTTAGCAAGATTGAATAAGAAAGTCTCCAATTTAGAATAGTACAGTGGAGGTGATTAAAAAGTAAGCAAGGATCATTTGATTTACCAACCAGGTAACAGAGGGCAATGATGAACGATGATGTGCTACTTGTGAGAGAATCAAGCTTCAAATTTTGAAGTTTCCTTTTATATCTCAGTAAACATCATTGTTATATCTGTTCTCTCAGCTAAAGTAGTTGTAACTTATTAGCATTCACTAACTATTCTGTTTCTCAGGGCTGAGGTTTTTCACATAAGCAGGTTAGGTTATATTTGAGTCAGATAAAACTGATCAAATCGATAAAAAGGTTGGGTCATACAAGTTAACGCAACGTTTGTTTGGGTCAAGATGGACGAGTCAATTTAAATTTGTTTGGGTCGAGATGGACGAGTCAATTTAAATTAAACAATAGGTAATACTCCAAACTGCCCAACTTAAAATCAATCTAATAAAGCTTTCTCTTATTTATCACAAACTGAAAGAGCTATATATACCAGCGCTATACCTCCAAGTAGACGTTTTATATTTTAATGGATTAAACACCCTTGAACAGAGCCAGTTCTGCCGATATCACGTAGGACGGATATACGGCTTGGTTTCTTCACTACGAAGTCAAGTTGCTAATGTGGTTTAACAAATCTGCCAAGAGAATTTAGAGACTCCGTTTTAAAGAAGAAGATTCTTGATCAATATGGTAACAAAGTATCAGTACGTTTAACTGTTACTCCCTCCGTTCCAATTTATGTGGCAGCATTTTCTTATTCGTTTGTTCCAAAAAGAATGGCAGCATTCTAAATTTAGTAACAATTTAACTTTAAGATTACAGTTTTGCCATTACTGAAATGATTTACAACCACACAAACATCTTTGCTTCATTTTACACCACAAGTTTCAAAAGTTTTCCTTTATTTCTTAAATTTTGTGCCGAGTCAAACTATCACATATAAAGTAGAACGGAGGGAGTACATGTAAGATGGTACAACGTTACACTTAGTTACGTGATCAATTAAAATAAAGTTGTTGGTTAATTCATATCATCGTGGAATTAGCATATGAAATAATATACACATAAGGTACTGATAGTAGTTGATTAATTGCAATGCGTCTTCCCACTAAATATTTCTTTATTTCAAGAGGCTTTAGTACTAACAACTCTAATGCCATAAGGCGCACATGAAAGATATACTCATGCAAAACCACTATAAGTTATCACTCAGAATCGAGAAAACATGTGATAAACTAGGTAAGAAACCTACATTTGATAAAAGTGAATTGAGTAGGATTACGGAATGAAAGCAAAAGTGGAGCAGGAAATGTCATTATCATGTTTGCTGAAGAACAGAGAAGTAAAAGATGGTGGAAAGACGGGAAGGGAAAGTGTGGAGATATTGGATGGACTTCCATTAGAGTTGGAATGGCACCTAGATATTGGGACCTAAAATCATGATTTAGCCTAAATACTGACATTATATTGTAGGTGATTTTTTAATGATGTTAACGTATTTTTACCGGTCATGAAACGACCTCGATCAGTCGTTTCGGAAGTTAGGACTCCGATTGGAGTGCCGATAATTTTAAAATATTCGTAATGTCCATTAGGACATGTCTGTAAAATTTGAGCTAAATTAGACCTCGTTTGGTAGGCATAGGAAGAAGGTTTCAGTTTTTATTGGCGATAAATATTAAAAAAAGATTTTCGAGCTCGGTTTTGCCGAATGAGCTCCGATTCGAAATCCGAAAGCGCCGTTAGGTTCGTATGATTATTTATGATTTTTGTAAACTTTCGAAAGTGAATTTCGATGTTTTTCGGCTAGTTTCCGCCAAAATGCCGAAAGTTAAATAGTTTGACTTCTTTTCATTTAAATTCGCATCTTGAGTTTCGGGAGTCTGATTTGAGATCCGTCTTCGCGAGTATGTTACATATATTTTGTATAACTTGAAAAAATTGGGATCATTTCGACTTCTCTAGGGTTCTATTTTAATTTTAATCGTCGGAGCGATTTTATTAATATTAAAAAAAATTGAAAATTGAAAGTCGGTTAAGGGATTTGCTCCCTTATAATCAGTAGCTATGACACATGAACGCAGAAACATAATACAAATACAGTGAGAAGAAAAATTAGAAAAGAGGGGGAGAAAAAAGGAAAAAAAGAGTGGAAAAATAGTGGAATTTCTACCCCAAATCTCCAGGTAATGATGTTAACTCATTATCTTAGCTTACTACGTGTGTTTGAATATATTTTTACGGTAAAAATAGAGATATTAGACATCGCCCTAATGACGTAAATTGATAGTTTAAAAGGTCAATTGGACCCCAATGATGGAAATGATTATATATTCGTACTCAGTGAATTATGGGCAACATATAAATATAATTTATTTAGGGTTTGGTTATGGGACTTTGAACCCTGTATATAGGCCTGGCCTGCGTATTGCGTATGCGAATAGGGTATCAGGTTCCTAACTGGATTGCCCTAAAACATAAGAAATGAAGCCTTTAGCTTTATTTGATATAATTTTTCTGCTTATTGAATAGAGCGGGATCGTTTGGCAATTAATCCAAAGGAAAAAAGCAGTGGTTGAGTAACAGGGCTAGCTTTGGAATACGGTAAGTGTTTATATCTATTTCTTTGGAGGCACCTGGCCTCGTGGATTTTCTACTACGTATTCCTTACGTGTGTAGCTGCCGATAGGCGTACTCATTACGTCTTAGCTTTGGATTTACATCGTATATTATATGTTTTGTCCTATTGTTGGTATTGCATTGAGGATCTGAGCATTGTACCCTGGCTGTGAGTTGGCATCTACTTCCCGGCTGTCGATGAGAGTCCCGCACCGATGAAGGGTTATTATTGTATCACATTGCATTCATATGCATTATATGTCATTCATATGCATTACATTGCATATCATATTGGGTGCAGGAGTATTCCGCCCCAGAAGCAGGAGTATTCCGCTCCATTGTATCATATTGAGGGTAGGAGTATTCCGCCCTAGGAGCAGGAGTATTCCGCTCCATTGTATCATATTGAGGGTAGGAGTATTCCGCCCTAGGAGCAGGAGTATTCCGCTCCATTGTATCATATTGAGGGTAGGAGGATTCCGCCCCAGGAGAGTGTAGGAGTATTCCGCCTCAGCTTTACATTATATCGGGTGCAGGAGTATTCTGCCCCAAGAGAGTGCAGGAGTATTCCGCCTCTGGTTTATATTATATCGGGTGCAGGAGTATTCCGCCCCAGGAGCAGGAGTATTCCGCTCCAGTTGGTTATCAGATTGGATTCCCCTCGAATGCAGGAGTATTCCGCTTCGGGATGGGATTACGGGCACATTTCATTTCATTTCATTTCATCTCATTTCATACTATTGGGTAGACTTACGATACATGACTACTGTCCTGCTTATATGTGCATTGCTTATTTGTTGATATGTTTTTGGCTCGTATCCCCAGTTGAGTTTATGGTTTCATACGTGTTTCCGGTTGTTATCTGGCTCTGCCTTTTTATAATTTATATAAAATGAATTTGGTCTATCTATTTCTTTTCTCCCTGGCTAGCTATCCTATTCTGTGAGGTGGCTAGTCTGCCCCACTTATTGAGTCCTTTTGACTCACCCTTGTTTTTTGTTTGTTTCTTGTCTATGTATTTCGTTTCGGCAGGTTCGCTCCAGGATTGAGTTCGCCACGTTGTGAAGGAGCGAAGACGACTTCAGCTGTCAGGGTGAGCCAGCTTTTATTCCGGATGGCCACCAGTTTATTGGTTATTATTTCAGTTGCATTTTGCTCACTTCAAGAGGTATCTGTCTTCTTTTGTACTCTTAGATGTCTAGTCTGGATAGCCCTAAACCTAGTATGTTGGGTAGTCAGCTGTAATTTCTTTTGTACAGCTTAGAGGTATCAGTATGTCTGTGTTTTTTTTAAATCTTTCCCTTATTCGTGAATTGTTATATTTATTTTCCTGATTTTATTTGTAAGGGTTCGCCCGACGGGTCTAGGGGAGGATGTCGGGTGCCCGCACGGCCTAACCGGATTTCGGGTCGTGTCAGTTGGTATTAGAGCCCGATTTAGAGTCTATCCAGACTAAGATAGTGTCTAGTAGAGTCTCGCTGATGTAGACGTCCGTACTTATCTACGAGAGGCTATGATGGCATTTAGGATGTTTCACTTCCTTCATTTCTGATCGTGCGTCGGTCTAGGATGCAAAAGTATTTTTGTTAATTTGTCAATTCCTTCGTGGTAATTGTCAACCTTCGTGTAATAAATCAGCAAACGGTATGAGTACAAGACGAAGTAGTCTAGCGTGGGGCTAGCACTGACGAAGCCCCGAGAGTTTTTTTTATCGTGTCGACGATCTAGTTACGGAGGTCCCAGCTGTACGAGCTCCCGATGGGCTAGGGAACATGGCCTTGCAGTTTCCCTTGGCTCTCTACGATGCTTTACGAGAATCTTGGCGACGCAGATACTGTAAGAACCTATTATTCGCTGGGCAGCCTATCAGGTTGCTGAATGTGCAGACGTTTGATCTCAGGGAGCTCCTTTTATGGTTCTTAATATTGCTGCAGTAAATTATATTCCGGAGGTAGTATGTATTGTACCTCTAATTGTTCTAGCTGGTTAGCCAGCCAAGGTATCAGTTGGGTCCGAGTGCTCAAAGAAGTTTCATTATTTTACGCGGTTGAACCTTTCGATATTCTTAAGAAATGCATCAGATAAACCTTGTAATTCTTTTTAAAATAAAATGATGTCAGCGTATCCTTCAGGCTTTTGATTATATCAAGCAGTATGGCGTTAATTATTCTTCTTTCCAGTTTCAAGGTCCAGCCCTGGATTGGTGGACTGCTCTATTATTATCTAACTTGGTTCGGTTTTCTTCTAGATTCGTGGAAAAGTTCCTTTCGAGGAGCAAGCGAGATGAAAAGTGTTGCCAGTTTGAGTTGATTGGACAGGGTAACCTGTCGGTTAGCCTGTTGGTGTTTCAGAATATGAGATTGAATTCTATAAAATAGCTGAATATGCATTAAAACTAGTCCATGATCCTTTAGAGATATTCAAAGATTTATTGATGACCTTTCTCGTTCTTTGAGATCCCAGATGGCTTAAAAAATTGAGGTTGGGACTTCATTTGATGTCGTTGTTGATATTGCTCAAAGGTATTAGGCATACCGTAAGTTAGAGGGGGAAGAGTTAGAGCGGGAGAGCAAGAGATCTCGTGGCCCTAGTGGGCAACCATGGTACTTCATTTGGAGGTAAGAGTTCTGAGTATTTTTGGAGGTCACCTTCCAGGTTATCTCAGCGTGTGTCACGTGATTCTCAGAGTGCGTCAGTAGTTCGTCAAGATCAGACCCAATTTTTCTCTTTATAGCTATCAATATTCTGTCCAGCTTCCATTTTCAGTGAAAAAGTGTTACCATTGTTGTGAGTCTGGTTATCCTTTGAGTAGTTTTTCCTTACTCTGGTAAGTAGGCAGTCGTCCTTTCTCTTGTCATCAGGCACCTGCACTGTCGCAGGGATTTCATTTAGATCTCAATCAGCCAGAGAAATGCAACTATCCAGTAAAGGTTCAGGGCGTGGTGGCAGTTATTTTTCACACGGTGATTATCAGGGTAGTGGCTCAGCTCAGCTGCAGAGGCAGTTCTATGAACTGCTAGTCTGGCAGGATGCTGAGGTATTCGATGTAGTAGACCCTGAGATTTCTTCTTCTCTTAAATATGTGTAAGCTTTGATTTTTTCGATCGATTTTTTGAAATGATTGTCTTATCATATTTCCATAGTTTCCTGGGATGGCGTTTCTATTAAGAATCTGTTGCGGTAGAGAGGTGAGTTTCTGATACGATTTATTCCTGGCATTTATGAGACACTACTAGTTTATCTGATCTAAATATGAGAGATTTGACGGTGAGTATTGCTATTGCCTGCTTGGCATCCTGTTATGCCACCTTGTGTTATTATGTCAAGTCATTTTACCTCTCTCATCGGAAATCAGTGTTGGTAGGATGATGGGATTCTTATTCGTCACCATCAGGAAGTGTCATTGTTTCTTTCGGTCTAAAGTGGCTGGTAAGTAATGCTCTATCTATGTATCTCCTCTTGGTTCGAGATTCTAATAGAGTCATGTTATTCTATGAGCTTGTCTTATATATAAAAGGGTATTCTGGTAAATTATCAGAGTTTTATTCTTACTGGGAGGTTAAATTGGTATGGATGTTTTTCCATAAAGCTTATTTAATGTCTATCTCTTCAATTGCGATTCTTTGGCTCGCTTGACTCGGAAGTAGTCTAGCTTTGGTAGCCAAGCAAATAAGAAGATGAATTCCTATAGCTCCAATTATTTCTATCCTCGGTATGTTTCCATCTCTTCTTTGTCCGGCACTAGTGAGCTTGGGCTATTGGTAGCCGCTTGTGATGTTCCCTGTGTTGAGCCAGAGTACGTGTTATTGTAGCCAGGTAAGCATACTATTGTTTTGATATCAGTTTATCCGGGTATCTATTCCCATGTATAGTATAGTGCTGGTTCTGTTTTGCGGATCATCCAGTTTCAGGGGAAACTCTGTCGAAATTTTTATATAGAAGTACCATCCATCAAGCGGTGGTGTTTACGGCAAATGTATGGAGTTGTGAACTCGAGAGTTGCAGCTATTTAGCAACTCAAAAAGGTAGTTGGTAGCTTAGGCCTGCCTCCGTACAATTTTTAACTAGATCTTCTTTCATCTAGCGGACTGTGCGGGGATGAGTATTCCTATTCAAATAGCTGTATGAGCTTGTGCTTTAAGTGGATGAGTCTTCATCCAAATACTGAATGGTAATACTAGATCTCTAAGGCGTTGGTACCACTTTTGTCACGACTCAACCTAGGGCCACGACACTAAACCCACTAATAATCTACTAATGATAGAGATAAGATGGCGACCTGATCATATATACGTACCGATCTGCAGAAAGTATAAAGTCTTGGAAGATGACACGACTTTCACTTATTGGCAATTAGAATACTGAGCCACAAATTCTACTATGTCACACTTCATTCCGTCCCACCAATAAATCCGCTTAAGATTATGGTACATCTTAGTCGAACCTAGATGAACAGTGTATTTGGAATAATGTGCCTTTATCATAAACTGAATCTGCAACATCAGGAACACAAAGTCTATCTTTATACATGAAAACACCGTTAGTAGTGACCCTACAAAAACTTGTTGCTCCAAAACGCACACGCAAGTATACGCGGTCGCCAAGTAATAAAGTGACAAAGTCGAGTATCGTTCCCACGAGGACTATGCGGACTAGTGCTCAATAAACAATTCCTGAACAAACTATCCAGGGGTCTTTTTCCAATGGTTGTAAGAGTTTTTATACTAAAATGCAGTAACTAGAGTGCTGGAATGAAATCAAGCAATGGGTCAAACTTTGGTTGTTAACAATATCAAGAGAGCGATCCAGGGTTAGAATTACGAACAATCCAGTTGATGTATTCAATTGATTTCACTTCTTAAATCCCGGGTTACTAACTGACAGGTTAATTGTAATTATGAAAACCTTTCAGTTCTTCACAATCTATGCAAGCTACTCTAATCCCTGTATGTCTACGGGTTAAATCACATGCACGCATTAACGATCCTGTAATTAGTTAAACTAGGCAAGCAAGTATATGTCTATCCTACCCGCGAATTGATTCCCCGATGCCCGGGTTCACAAACTAGTTCTATTCTTCCTTATTACGTAATTAGGTTCTCTCTTTCAAGTTCAACCCAAAAACCATAGATGATGTATAACCATCGAGCTCTAACAATTATACAAGTTAAATCAAGGAAGAACAAGTAACCCGTTATGGGATTCAATCAATGGAAATCAACCTTCAACAATCAACTTTCATGTAAACTCTAACCCCAGAACGTTAGGAAATTAGCCACACATATTCATAATCACAAGACAAGGATTTGATGTAATAATGAAATAAATGATTTAATAGATGAAAGAATTGGGAATAACCCTTGTTCAATGAAGTGTGTAGCTCTCAATATTGCCCAAAGTCAAGAACTCTCCTCAAAAACTAAGTAATAAACTATTTATATTGTTTCCAAACCCTTATACATAAGTTAATCCCAAAACTAGAAGGAATAGGAAGTCAAATTGCGCATAAGGGGCGCTATAACGGGCGCCCCGCGCCCCGAAAAGCGTGCACAAGACCAGAGGACGCCACCAGACTTCGTGCCATAGGCCTGCGTCGCAAGCCAAACGCGCCAAACACTGCGCGCGATGGCCTGCGCGGCGCGGGCTCTAACGCGCCAGGCTACTTTGCTCTTTTCCGCTCCAAAACTCGGCTTGTGTCGTGCCTTTGTGTGCTCGATCCAATCTTCAATCATCATCCAATCAATTCATGCTCAATCAAGCTTCGAAACGCTCCAAATGTATCGCGTAACAACCTACACACGAACAACACAACATCAGCGTAAAACCATACTCACAAGCCACCAAACAAGTGCAAAACAAGCTCAAATGTGCGGAAATATTAAGGAAAAGTAGGCATAAAATGCCGAACATCACCACCCCACACTTGAACCCTTGCTCGCCCTCGAGCAAGTCACATCTCACTTCCCAACCTAGATAGAACAGGTCTGCCTATGACTATGGTTGATACCGACCATTGAACAAATGCGCACATGACTACTATGGATCCACAAACATGCCAACAATTTACCAAACTCAAAAATATGAGAACAACCACCCCAAAATAGCTCAAATGCACAAACTCAACTCAATGCAACCATGCTCCCACAAAATTACACCTATCTACTCAATCAAAAGCCATCAACTTTACCTACTTCATGCAAACCACGTGCCCTCACCAATATGAAAGAGAGTGCCCCCCAAAGATCACACACAAAAGCAAATATCATGAATAGAACGGGGCAATAACCAATGAATTCTCTCACTCTCATGAAGGGCTCACATGTCACACACAACGTACCATAGGCTTGCCCGTAGTGTAGGACTCCACTAATGTAGGCTCACTCCAATCGGGATTAACTAGGACTTTAGAAAGGTCGTAATGTAGGCTAAGGTGCGGGTAGGACATATATGGGTAATAGTGACTACCTCCCTAAGCACTTTTAATACATCACATTTAATTTCAAGCACAAGTCTCAACAAACCACCCACTCACAAGTACCACACATACACCTTCTCAATAAGTAGCATATTTTCTTTTCAATCACACACTAGCAAGGAAGGGATATCTTTCTTTTGTTTTTTTTTTTTTTCTTTCACAACTCTTTTCTTTTCAATTTTGCTATTTTTTTCTTTTCTTTTTCAATTCACTTTGTTTTCTCAATTTTCATCAACTTCCAACCTTGCCAATGTTTTTCACTACTACTTCACAATTTTCACAAATTTTCCCCTTTTTTAACTCCACTCAAAAGTCTACCAACATCCAACCACAACTCCAATCATCTACACAATATCAATAAAAGTGCTTAAGGAGTAAAGGGCCAAAAGAGTCAATTAAGAACAAATGGGTAGGCTCGGAGTGTGGGTGTCAACAAAAAGGGTCAATTCAAATCACAACAACAACTTTCCAAGGTATATATGTAAGGGTAAGCTAACAAAAGAAGGCCTTGTATCATTTCCCGACTAGAGCAAACCTAGGATTTCGCTTTACACACACACAGGGCAAGTTCTAGACATTAATATGCAACATGGAGTAATTAAGAACATGCCTCACAACACACATTGCACGCAATCCACACAAAAAGGCTCAATCAACAACTCTCAACCAAGCTTTTAGAATGCAACTTGTGGAAATTTAAGCACTCATGCACAAAAGTTAGCAATCAAGTCAAACAAGCGGACTCAAGCATCTCAAGGGGGTTGTTCCAATTTTTTCTCTTTTTCTAGGCATGCATCAAATTAAAACTCAAGGACACCACAAATAGCACATGCAATCAAGTCCAAGTCCACCGGTATCAAACAAATCAAAGGCACCTAGCATTCTACCTATTTCCTTAGCCTAGGGTCATCTAAAACTAACTATCCTAATCCTAAAAATGAAAAACTACCCGGTTCAAAGGTCACCCCGTGGAAAAGAACCGCGGCCATAAGAAAAACCACGGGGCGGATAACATGTACCGCTAATAAAACTAAAAGGAAAATCTTTTTGGAATTTTTCATTGGTTTTCTAATTTTTTTTTTTCATTTTTCATATAGTAAAGCAAGAAACAAATAAAAATAAAGTCAAGTGACAAAATAAAAAGTCCTAAGGTACATGCATCCTAAACCTCAAAATAAAAACTAGATAAAAGGGCAGTACCCCACCCCACACTTAAACTAAGCAATGTCCCAGTGCGACAAAGAAGTAAGTGCAAAAGTAAGAGTACAAGAAAACTGCCCTGAAAACTGGATGGTGCACGGGAGAGTGGACCTAGGCCTCCGCCTCATGATCAGTCTCATACTCACTATCTGGATCATCGGCCACAATCTCGGGATCAGTGTTCTCATCCTCCCGCGGGTCCACCCGTCCAGCCTCAACCTCGCCTAGCAAGACCTTCGAGGTCTCCGTCAACGGGACCTTTCGGTCAATACTAGTCATATCAACGCCCGACTGACGGGCCATGGCCTCTATCATCAAATACTGACGCGCGGCCAAGTTGGCACTAGTCTCTCGCAAATCATCCGCCGTCAGCTTCACCGGTGCTGTGGTGATAACCCCCTTGACCGAGGCAATGTCAAAAGGCCTCCCAAAATCAAGGACAATGCGATCCCCGACCTCATCTGCGGGGACGCCCGCCTTCTCTAAATATCGGGTCAAGAGGTTCCCAAAATATAACCGACTACATGATTTTTCATACCTCTCTTGTTTCATCATTTTCAACATGTAGTACCCAATGTTCACCGGCCTCCCGGTCATGAAGAAATACACCATGCACGCCCGAGTCTTAGTGACCTCGGAATAATGAGAACATGGAAGAATCCGTGCATTTATAAACCGCATCCAAACACGTGCCGGCTTGATAAAGTGGGAGAAATGCATAAACTTATGTCGCCCAGCTGCTCCTCGTCCCCACTTATGTGTGGACCCCTCACCACACAAAGTCTCCCGCAAAGCCGTGTAATCCGGTGTCTTGATGTAATTTCTCAACTCCTCATGATCGGGGTCATCTACCCCCAAGAAGGCATTCAATGCCGAGGGATCTAACTTCACCTTCACTCCCCTAACCGTCACCATGTCATCATCTCTCCACGCCTCATCGGGCTCCCAGTTGGCATAAAGTTCTTGGACCATGTCCAAGTTGGCAGGCCCCGGACTCTCAAACACTGAGTCCCACTTGAGGGCAATGATCTTCTCGGCCACATCTCGAAACTTTTGTAGCACCGGCCGTTTATCAATGGCTTGCTCGGGGATGTACCCCGCAAGCCTCACATTCTTATACCATGTTTGGCAATCTCCCTTCTTCACGAAAGGGAGGCCATACCGAGTCTTGCCTCCGGGACGTGGTATCGGCACCGCGTCCTTTGGAATCTTGGCCTTAGCCTTAGCTTTTGCCTTGGGCTTGGCCGGTGCCTTACCCTTTTGCTTTGAACTTGAAGGCTCGGTTTGAGGTTCTCTCCTCGGGCCCGCAGTAGATGAAGAACTTGCCTTTTGAGAGGTGGCTACCATGGTACCTACACAAACACAAACATCAATGTTAGATGTATAGTTATGCACCAAAAACAATTCAAGCTCAAGGGTACCACCCCACACTTATCACACACTCAATGTGTCAATCACTCAATTCAATAGCACGGGCAACCCCACACTTGAACAAAACTAGCTTTGAGCAAAATATGCTACGTTTTGAATTTTTAAAATCAAGCTAGTGTGGGTGCCTCATTGTCCATTCTAGTGTGTATGCAACATCTAATGTTCATAGGAAGCCTAAGGATTGCATTGCTACTCAAGAATTCACAATGTCATTGATATTTCATCTTTGAGGCTTTTTCACAAACACCTAATGTGCACAACTTTGAACTAGCACTTTCAATGGGATTTGGAATGTATCAACCCTCCCAAATTGTTGGGAGATCTCTTTTTTTTTCAAGTCACAAGTTCTATACTAAGCATTCTAGACAATTAAGCACATCAAGATTGAATTTTTATGAACAAGCTTGCAACTAGTTAAGAGTATCACCCATGAGCAATGATGAAGATAACTTACATGTTATTGAGAAGGAAGAGTAGTAATGTACTTACTTGATGATGTTAGAAGTGATTGCACAAGAGTTGGGATGATTCCAATTGTTAGATATGAATTAGTGTGTGTGTAGAGAGTGTTTATGGTGAAAATAGTGAAGAAAAGATGCTAGAATTCGGGGTTATAGGGGTTGGGATTAAAAGAATTCGGGTCAAAACCCGTTGACCCGTTTGTGAGACCAAAACTTTGGCCTTCCGCGTTCCTATCCGCGCCGCGAGCCCATCGCGTGCACAATATTTCAGCTTCTGCCAAGCCTCGCGCGGTGGAGCCCGCGACGCACGCTTATTGCGCGCACAAAACTGGAGCTACTGCCTAGCTTGGCGCGGTGGGAGGCGCGGGGCGCTCCCAACCGCGCCTAGCTTCTTTTTTTCCACTCTTTCTCGCGCTTTGGGAGGCGCGGGGCACTCCCGAACGCGCCCACGAACGTTTTTTTCGCACCGAATTTCGACTCCAAGTACAAACCAAGCGTGGGACATGTCTCGAGATGTCCCATCCCCCTCAATGCATCCATTTCACCGTATTTAGCTCACCCGATTCCTGCAAAAACGACACACAAAAACAACAAAAACGTGACACTATAAAAACAAAAGAAAAACTAAACTATTAAAAGTACAAACTCGGGTTGCCTCCCGAGAAGCGCCTTATTTAACGTCGTGGCACGACGGGTATAAATCAAGGGTCCCTCAAAGTGATTGAAGTGCGGTGATTCACCGTACCTCCCCAATAGTGTTTCACCCTTTGACCATTAACCAAAAATGTGTTTTCAGAACCCGGGGCTCTCAATGCAACCGCTCCATGTGCGGTAACACGAACAACTTCAAAAGGCCCCGACCATCTCGACTTCAACTTGCCCGGAAACAATTTCAACCTCGAGTTGAACAACAAGACACGCTGTCCGGGCTCAAAAGAGCGATGCTCAATGTGCTTATCATGCCACTTCTTTGTCCGTTCCTTATATAATTTCGCATTTTCATACGCATGGAAACGGAACTCTTCAAGTTCATGCAACTGGAGCATCCTCTTCTCACCCGCTAAAGCCATATCAAAGTTGAGCTTTTGAATAGCCCAATACGCCTTATGCTCTAATTCAACCGGCAAGTGACAAGCCTTCCCATAAACAAGCCTATATGGAGAGGTTCCAATAGGCGTTTTGAAAGCAGTTCGGTAGGCCCAGAGAGCATCATCTAACTTCATAGCCCAATCCTTCCTCGAGGCATTCACGGTCTTCTCAAGGATTTGCTTGATCTCTCTGTTAGACACTTCCACTTGGCCACTAGTTTGGGGATGATAAGCAGTAGCCACCTTGTGGCGAACCCCATACTTAGCCAATAATTTATTGAACAACCGGTTAAAAAAATGCGTACCTTCATCACTAATAATAGCCCGCGGTGTCCCAAAACGAGTGAAAATATTCTTCTTCACGAACTTCACCACCACACTCGCATCATTTGTAGGAAGTGCAATGGCCTCCACCCATTTAGATACATAATCAACTGCTACAAGGATGTATTTATTGCCCATAGAAGGTGGGAACGGACCCATAAAGTCAATACCCCAACAATCAAACAGCTCAATCTCCAAAATGTTGTTCAAAGGCATCTCGTGACGCCTAGTAATGGTACCCGTTCTTTGGCAACGATCACATTGCTTCACTAATGCATGAGCATCTTTAAATAAAGTTGGCCAAAAGAAACCAGATTGCAGTACCTTTGCAGCTGTTCGATCTCCACCAAGGTGGCCACCATAAGGAGAGGAATGGTAGCTCTGTAGAATCGGCTCTACTTCTTCCCTTGGAACACATCTCCTAGCTAGTTGATCAACACCTATCTTGTACAAATAGGGCTCATCCCACACATAAAATCTGCTCTCATGAAGGAGTTTACGCTTCTGCTCGGCAGTTGCCCCAGGGGGATACACATTACTCACAAGAAAATTTACCATGTCAGCATACCATGGCATCTCAGCTGCATCAAGAGCAAAAAGTTGCTCATCAGGAAATACCTCTTTAATCTCAGGCCCCTCATCTACATGATCTCTATTCTCCAACCTTGACAAATGATCAGCTACTTGATTCTCAGTCCCCTTGCGATCTCGAATTTCAACATCAAACTCTTGCAATAGGAGAACCCATCTAATAAGTCTCGGCTTGGAGTCCTTCTTTTCAAACAAATACCGGATTGCGGCATGATCAGTGTAGACAACAACATGAGTGCCAACCAAATAAGATCTGAATTTATCAAAAGCATAAACCACGGCTAGCAACTCCTTCTCAGTGGTAGTATAATTGGACTGGGCTACATCAAGCGTCTTGCTTGCATAATAGATGGAGTGAAAAATTCTTCCAATTCTTTGGCCTAGAACAGCCCCAATAGCATTATCACTCGCATCACACATCAATTCAAACGGCAAAAGACCAGTCAGGAGCAATGATGATTGGTGCGGTCACCAACCTTTTCTTCAACTCTTCAAACGCCTTAATACAAGCATCATCAAACACAAATTTCACATCCTTCTCCAACAATTTGCACAAGGGAGTGGAAATTTTGGAGAAGTCCTTTATGAACCGTCTATAGAACCCTGCATGTCCCAAGAAACTACGCACCCCCTTAACAGAGATAGGTGGTGGTAATTTCTCAATAGCCTCTATCTTCGCCTTGTCAACCTCAATCCCTTGCTTTGACACCTTGTGCCCAAGTACTATGCCTTCTTGAACCATAAAGTGACATTTTTCCCAATTCAGCACCAGATTTGTTTCTTCACAACGGCTCAGCACAGCATCAAGATTCTTCAAGCATTCATCAAAAGAGTCACCAACCACTGAGAAATCATCCATAAACACTTCCACAAATTTTTCCACCATGTCAGTGAAAATAGCCATCATGCACCGCTGAAAAGTTCCTGGGGCATTACACAACCCAAATGGCATCCTCCTAAATGCATAGGTGCCATATGGACAAGTAAAAGTGGTCTTCTCTTGGTCTTCAGGGGCTATCACAATTTGATTGTAGCCCGAATAACCATCCAAGAAACAATAATACTCATGGCCTGCTAGTCTATCCAACATCTGATAAATAAAAGGGAGTGGGAAGTGATCTTTCCTGGTGGCCTTGTTCAGCTTCCTATAATCAATGCAAATTCGCCACCCTGTAACAGTTCTTGTAGGAATCAACTCATTGTTCTCATTCTTCACCACTGTCATGCCCCCTTTCTTAGGAACACATTGCACTGGACTCACCCACTTGCTGTCAGAGATGGGAAAAATTATACCAGCATCCAGCCACTTGATAACTTCTTTCTTCACCACCTCCTTCATGATTGGATTCAGCCTCCTCTGCTGCTCTATGGATGGCTTATGATCTTCTTCCAAGAGAATTTTATGCATGCAGAAAGAAGGACTAATCCCTCTAATATCAGCAATAGTCCAGCCAATAGCTCTCTTGCGCTCTCGCAATACCCGCAACACCTTCTCAACCTGCACATCAGACAACAAAGAAGAAAGGATCACGGGCAAAGTATTACCTTCACCCAAATAAGCATAACGTAAATGTGCGGGTAAAGGTTTGAGCTCAAGATTAGGAGCTTTCTCAATAGACGGTTTAGCAGGAGCTAAGGTCAACGGTCTATCAAGCTCCTCAAATTTCTTCCACCCTGGGATGAATCTACTCTGCATATTAAGAACCTCCACAAATTCTTCAGTATCTTCATCCTTCAGGATATCATCATCATCACATAAGAGTGCCCTTTCCAAAGAATCAACATTAGAAGCCAAGAATGACCTCTCATCAGCAGTCAACTCATCATCTATTACCTTTACCATGGACAACTCTTCATAATGAGAAGGAAGCTGGGTAGCTCTGAACACATTAAACACAGCTTCTTCCCCATTTACCTTCATGATCATCTTGCCAGCTCTGACTCTAATAACAGCATCAGCAGTAGCCAAAAATCCTCTTCCCAAGATGAGAGGAACCTCAGGATCAGCTTCATAATCAAGAATAATAAAATCAACGGGTAATATGAACTGACCCACTTGTACAAGCACATCCTCAATAATCCCCTCAGGGCATGTCAAAGATCTGTCAGCAAGCTGCAAGGTCACAGTAGTGGGTCGTGGCTCACCCAGGCCTAGCTTCCTAAAAACTGAAGAAGGCATCAAATTCACACTAGCACCCAAATCACATAAAGCACGACCAACCTCATGTTCCCCAATTTTCAAAGGGATGGTAAAACTGCCCGGGTCCTTCAATTTCTGCGGAAGCTTGCTTCTAACTCTGGAACTGCACTCCTCAGTAAGTGCAACTGTCTCAAACTCAGTCAATCTTCTCTTGTTAGCAACAATATCCTTGATGTATTTAGCATATTTGGGAACATCCCGCAAAAGCTCCACCAAAGGAATATTTACCTGAATTTGACTCAATATCTCCAAAAAATTCTTGCATGCTGCATCAACTTTTTGCTTCTGAAGTCTCTGCGGGAAAGGTGGTGGTGGTCTCACAATAGCAGACTCGGGCTGCTTTTCAATTACCTTTTCTGCTTCTTTTTCCACCTCCCTATCAACATTTGGCTCTAACTCACCAACAGGCTTCTTTGGCTTTGGGGGAACTTCCTCCAGTGCTCTTCCATTCCTCAAAGTCACTGCTTGCACAAATTCTCTCGGATTCTTCTCTGTATCACTCGGTAAAGCACCCCGAGGTCTATTATTTTGTGCTCCAGCAAGCTGCCCCAATTGTCTTTCAAGATCTTTCTGTGCATTGCTCAAATCTTTTATTGTTTGTGCCTGAGATGCTGACTCATCAATGAGCTTTTGCTGCCCTGCAAGAATTTTCTTAAGCATATCCTCCATAGTATTAGACTGCTGTGGCTGAGCCTGAGACTGTGATCCCTGCTGTGGTGCATTGCTCTGATTAAATTGGGCTCTCTCATTACCCTGAAACTGCTCACGGGTATCTCTCCAAGAAAAATTTGGGTGATTACGCCAACCCGTGTTATAGTTATTACCATACTGATTTCGGTTTTGACCCTGTGATCTGTTCTGATTACCCACATAATACACTGATTCTGGATTAGAGGTACAAACCTCAGTGCTATGATCCTCACCACATACCTCACAAAAGGCCTGAACTTGCTGCACTGGAGCTGGTTGTGGCTTTGCTTGGAGAGCCAGCTTGCTGATTTGATTGGAAAGTGCATCCATCTTTGCTCGCAACTCTGTGATTCCATCTAGTTGAAGTAACCCAGCAGCTTTCTGTGTAGCTGCTCTGCTAGCCCCCTCACTAAATATATTAGCTCTGCCATCACCCTGCCAATCAGGATTGCTCTGTGAAAACTTATCAAGCAAGTCATAGATCTGTTCAAAATTTAAGGCCAACACTTGGCCTCCAGCAGCAGCATCAACCACAATCTTAGTCTGTTGGTTCAATCCCTCAACAAAAGTGTGAGCAATAACTTCATTAGTTTGATTGTGGTGAGGACAATCTCTCAATAACGCCTTAAATCTCTCCCAGGCTGCATATAATGATTCGCCTTCAAACTGCCTGAAGGATAAAATTGCACTCCTCAACCTGGCCGTCTTAGCCGACGGATAAAACTTAGCCAAGAATTTCTTAGCTAAATCCTCCCAAGTAGTGATAGACCCAGACTTTTCAGCCTTTAACCACTTCCTTGCTGCCCCAAGCAATGAAAATGGGAACAAAGTCATCCGCACATAATCAGTAGGCACACCTGTCGGTGTATAAGTATCACTGATCTCCAGAAAGTTCTGTAAGTGTTGCTGCGGATCTTCATGCAGGAGTCCACTATATTGCCCCGTCACATGCAGCAACTGAATCATGCCGGGCTTGATCTCAAAGTTCCCAGTAATAGCAGGCTTCACAATACTTGACTCTACTCCTTTCAGACTAGGAAGAGCCACATCTCGCACTGCTACTGTTTGTTCTTCAGCCATTTCAACAGGAAGAGATGCAAGTACGATTGCTAATGCTTCTCGATCTCTCGCTTCTTTCCTTGTCTTCCTCAAGGTTCTTTCAGGCTCGGGATCAAAAGGTGCGAGTGATTCGTCCTTTTTGTTCCTCTGCATTCAAAACCTATTGCCTGAAACAGCACAAGAAACTCAACAAAAAAAAATTAAACCTGAATAGCAATTAAGTAATTGTTCAAAAGTAATTAGTCCGTAATTAGTCCCCGGCAACGGCGCCAAAAACTTGTTGCTCCCAAACGCACACGCAAGTATACGCGGTCGCCAAGTAATAAAGTGACAAAGTCGAGTATCGTTCCCACGAGGACTATGCGGACTAGTGCTCAATAAACAATTCCTGAAAAAACTATCCAGGGGTCTTTTTCCAATGGTTGTAAGAGTTTTTATACTACAATGCAGTAACTAGAGTGCTGGAATGAAATCAAGCAATGGGTCAAACTTTGGTTGTTAACAATATCAAGAGAGCGATCCAGGGTTAGAATTACGAACAATCCAGTTGATGTATTCAATTGATTTCACTTCTTAAATCCCGGGTTACTAACTGACAGGTTAATTGTAATTATGAAAACCTTTCAGTTCTTCACAATCTATGCAAGCTACTCTAATCCCTGTATGTCTACGGGTTAAATCACATGCACGCATTAACGATCCTGTAATTAGTTAAACTAGGCAAGCAAGTATATGTCTATCCTACCCGCGAATTGATTCCCCGATGCCCGGGTTCACAAACTAGTTCTATTCTTCCTTATTACGTAATTAGGTTCTCTCTTTCAAGTTCAACCCAAAAACCATAGATGATGTATAACCATCGAGCTCTAACAATTATACAAGTTAAATCAAGGAAGAACAAGTAACCCGTTATGGGATTCAATCAATGGAAATCAACCTTCAACAATCAACTTTCATGTAAACTCTAACCCCAGAACGTTAGGAAATTAGCCACACATATTCATAATCACAAGACAAGGATTTGATGTAATAATGAAATAAATGATTTAATAGATGAAAGAATTGGGAATAACCCTTGTTCAATGAAGTGTGTAGCTCTCAATATTGCCCAAAGTCAAGAACTCTCCTCAAAAACTAAGTAATAAACTATTTATATTGTTTCCAAACCCTTATACATAAGTTAATCCCAAAACTAGAAGGAATAGGAAGTCAAATTGCGCATAAGGGGCGCTATAACGGGCGCCCCGCGCCCCGAAAAGCGTGCACAAGACCAGAGGACGCCACCAGACTTCGTGCCATAGGCCTGCGTCGCAAGCCAAACGCGCCAAACACTGCGCGCGATGGCCTGCGCGGCGCGGGCTCTAACGCGCCAGGCTACTTTGCTCTTTTCCGCTCCAAAACTCGGCTTGTGTCGTGCCTTTGTGTGCTCGATCCAATCTTCAATCATCATCCAATCAATTCATGCTCAATCAAGCTTCGAAACGCTCCAAATGTATCGCGTAACAACCTACACACGAACAACACAACATCAGCGTAAAACCATACTCACAAGCCACCAAACAAGTGCAAAACAAGCTCAAATGTGCGGAAATATTAAGGAAAAGTAGGCATAAAATGCCGAACATCACCCTGTATGGTGACTTCAGTTTTCTTTTGGCTATCTGTCTGTATTCAACTAGAATTGGATCCTCATACTGACGCTGTTTTACTTCATGAAAATTTAGAGTTAAAGGTCTAGTGCAGCTTGTCGACAATCCATTATTGGTGTGTATATCTCTTTCACACCTTAACTCTTTAAGAAGTTACTTTAGCGTTATAAGTGAACATGTAATCAACCTTGTTGCTGGTATTCTGCCTCAGCTGAAGGTCCAACTACAGCTCTCTTTTATATTTACTTTTTCAAGTCATAATAATTCCAACTCAAAGACAATACCCTGAGGTAGATGTTTAGTCTGAAGATCATTCTTGATCTACATCATACTATCCAGTAGCAGTTGTATGATCCTTATCCTTATACGATAGACCCTGTTCAAATGAACTTTTGACATACATTAGGATATGAGTAACTACATTCCTACAAGGAGCTTGCGGAACAACACTAACATCAACTGAGATGTTGCATAGTGCGTTCGTAAAAATAATATAGCTTGCATCAAATCTTCTATAGTGAGTAGTAACAAGGTACTTCAAAAGCTTCCCCCCTATTGTATCAAGCGTGAGCTAATTCTTAGTTCCATCGACCTGTTCTATATTGAAAGGTATATCGAAGAGGTAATTATCGGCTGAATCATGCTAATCCATTCAAAGTTCCATGTATCATTGCTTCGAAAATGTAGAACACTCTTCTCGTGATCGAGGAAGGATCAGCTTAGTTAGAATAAGCTGTGCAATGGTATTACCATATTATCCAGATATATTTTATTCCAAAAGTACGATGTGCATAATATAATTCCGATCCTGTAATCAAGAGATAAGGTCCGTGGAGTAGCTTATGAAGGTCGTGCAAGTTCTTTTGTTATCTGTGCGAATTTTTCTTTTGACTTAGGCTCGTTCGAGGACGAACGAGAGTTTAAGTGGAGGAGAATGAAACGACCTCGGTCGGTCGTTTCGGAAGTTAGGACTCCGATTGGCGTGCCGATAATTTTAAAATATTCGTAATGTCCATTAGGACATGTCTGTAAAATTTGAGCTAAATCAGACCTCGTTTGGTAGGCATCGGAAGAAGGTTTCAGTTTTTATTGGCGATAAATATTAAAAAGAGATTTTCGAGCTCGGTTTTGCCGAATGAGCTCCGATTCGAAATCCGAAAGCGCCGTTAGGTTCGTATGATTATTTGTGATTTTTGTAAACTTTCGAAAGTGAATTTCGATATTGTTCGGCTAGTTTCTGCCAAAATGCCGAAAGTTAAATAATTTGACTTCTTTTCATTTAAATTCGCATCTTGAGTTTCGGGAGTCTGATTTGAGATCCGTCTTCGCGAGTATGTTACATATATTTTGTATAACTTACTTAAAAAATTTAGGATCATTTCGACTTCTGTAGGATTCTATTTTAATTTTAATCGTCGGAGCGATTTTATTATTATTAAAAAAAGAAATTGAAAATTGAAAGTCGGTTAAGGGATTTGCTCCCTTATAATCAGTAGCTATGACACATGAACGCAGAAACATAATACAAATACAGTGAGAAGAAAAATTAGAAAAGAGAGGGAAAATAAAAGGGAAAAAGGAGTGGATAAATAGTGGAATTTCTATCCCAAATCTCCTGGTAATGATGTTAACTCATTATCTTAGCTTATTACGTGTGTTTGAATATATTTTCACGGTAAAAATAGAGATATTAGACATCGCCCTAATGACGTAAATTGATAGTTTAAAAGGTCAATTGGACCCCAATGATGGAAATGATTATATATTCGTACTCAGTGAATTATGGGCAACATATAAATATAATTTATTTAGGTTTAGTTATGGGACTTTGAACCCTGTATATAGCCTGGCCTGCGTATTGCGTATGCGAATAGGGTATCAAGTTCCTAACTGGATTGCCCTAAAACATAAGGAATGAAGCCTTTAGCTTTATTTGATATAATTTTTCTGCTTATTGAATAGAGCGGGATCGTTTGGCAGTTAATCCAAAGGAAAAAAGCAGTGGTTGAGTAACAGGTCTAGCTTTGAAATACGGTAAGTGTTTATATCCATTTCTTTGGAGGCACCTGGCCTCGTGGATTTTCTACCACGTATTCCTTACGTGTGTAGCTGCCGATAGGCGTACTCATTACGTCTTAGCTTTGGATTTACATCGTATATTATATGTTTTGTCCTATTGTTGGTATTGCATTGAGGATCTGAGCATTGTACCCTGGCTGTGAGTTGGTATCTACTTCCCGGCTGTCGATGAGAGTCCCGCACCGGTGAAGGGTTATTATTGTATCACATTGCATTCATATGCATTATATGTCATTCATATGCATTACGTTGCATATCATATTGGGTGCAGGAGTATTCCGCTCCAGGAGCAGGAGTATTCCGCTCTATTGTATCATATTGAGGGTAGGAGTATTCCGCCCCAGGAGCAGGAGTATTCCGCTCCATTGTATCATATTGAGGGTAGGAGTATTCCGCCCTAGGAGCAGGAGTATTCCGCTCCATTGTATCATATTGAGGGTAGGAGGATTCCGCCCCAGGAGAGTGCAGGAGTATTCCGCCTTAGCTTTACATTATATCGGGTGCAGGAGTATTCCGCCCCAAGAGAGTGCAGGAGTATTCCGCCTCTGGTTTATATTATATCGGGTGCAGGAGTATTCCGCCCCAGGAGCAGGAGTATTCCGCTCCAGTTGGTTATCAGATTGGATTCCCCTCGAATGCAGGAGTATTCCGCTTCGGGATGGGATTACGGGCACATGTGACCCTCTGCATCATATTTTATTTCATTTCATTTCATTTCATCTCATTTCATACTATTGGGTAGACTTATGATACATGACTACTGTCCTGCTTATATGTGCATTGCTTATTTGTTGATATGTTTTTGGCTCGTATTCCCAGTTGAGTTTATGGTTTCATACGTGTTTCCGGTTGTTATCTGGCTCTGCCTTTTTATAATTTAAATAAAATTAATTTGGTCTATCTATTTCTTTTCTCCCTGGCTAGCTATCCTATTCTTTGAGGTGGCTAGTCTGCCCCACTTATTGAGTCCTTTTGACTCACCCTTGTTTGTTGTTTGTTTCTTGTCTATCTATTTCGTTTCAGCAGGTTCGCTCCAGGAATGAGTTCGCCACGTTGTGAAGGAGCGAAGACGACTTCAGCTGTCAGGGTGAGCCAGCTTTTATTCCGGATGGCCACCAGTTTATTGGTTATTATTTCAGTTGTATTTTGCTCACTTCAGGAGGTATCTGTCTTCTTTTGTACTCTTAGATATCTAGTCTGGATAGCCGTAAAGCTAGTATGTTGGGTAGTCAGCTGTAATTTCTTTTGTACAGCTTAGAGGTATCAGTATGTCTGTGTTTTTTTTTAAATCTTTCCTTTATTCGTGAATTGTTATATTTATTTTCCTGATTTTATTTGTAAGGATTCGCCCGACGGGTCTAGGGGAGGATGTCGGGTGCCCGCACGGCCTAACCGGATTTCGGGTCGTGTCAGGTCATAACATTATAAGTATTTATTTTGTTTTCGAAAAATACCAATAGATAGTTTATGTTAATGCAATGACGATGCAACTAGTAGGCAGTGAGTTTACCTAAACCCAATATTTTCATAGCAGAACATTGATGTACATATGCAATAATCTACTATAAGTTTTAATAGATATGGAGTAGATCTTAATCCATAATTTAAAGATGCAACAAGTTCAAAGCTTAAAACACTAAATATTAGACCCAACAACAAGGGCGGGCCCACCTTGTTGGTGGCTTAAAGCCAAATTTTGATGAGAGGCTTTGGTATATTTTATTGTTAAGATTGTATTTTTTTTTTAAAATACTATTCTACAATTTTTATTGCTTTCATTAACTAGCTTACTCTGCATATATTAAAAGTTGTACTAAATTAATTGCGAATAAAAAAAAAAAGACAAAATACTTTACCCAGATTATTGGATTAAATCAACCATTTTCTTTTATGCCTTTTCACCTTTGCAATTTTTAAATATAATATTTAGCAAAATAATGTCAAGAATATATGTTAACTCAAAAATATTAATGATTTGTTCGCCTAAAGAGCATTATCTCATATTTTCTGATAAAATGTTTTATTGTTTACTAAACATTTTCGAGAGCTCATCTTTGGAATTTTATTAAAGTTTAATTTCTTCTCTCTCTTTAATTTCTTTTTGCACGTTGATATATCAGATTATACTGAACTAGTTGACATATTTATATTGTTGAGAAATTTTTTTGAAGAATGACAAACAAGAAGGACTCAGAGGTTCTGGAGGAGAACCTGGTCCTTGGATAGAAGGTCACGACTGATCGAAAAGATCTGAGGGTTGCAAATCCCTGCGGAACTAGGAGTAGTGACGCATGAACGAATATGCATCCTAGTCAGACTAAAAGAGGCGGTGCCCAGGCTGTGTCTTCGAATTACGAATAAGAGTTGGACTCCAACAAGGAAAGAGTTACAAGGAATCTTGTCTTACCATAATTACAAGGATTCCTTGTAGGACTCAACTAGGATTGTGAAGCCCATATAAATACAAGTAGTTGATACAGCCGAAACTAGTTATTAAAAAAAAAGAGTTGAGAGCGTATACAGGCGATCCATCAGCTTTCTACGTGAGATAACTGAAGAAGACAACTGGTGGAGCTAAATAGATTGAGTCTAGATATTCTGTCTAGGTTCTTGAATTGTAAGTCGTCTTGTTTTGTGCGATCATTATTTATACCTATTAGTTTATCTTAGAAGCAATTGTATTAGGTAAATCTTTGAGAGATTACTTTGTAAAGCTAGAGTTTATCTTTGTTGAGTGATTAGGGTCTAGAGTGTAGCCTGTTAAACCCTCCCAAAAAATGCACACAAGTACGCATCGGGATTTGATTTCAACAAAATGGGACTGCAAAGGGTTTTCTTTGGAGTCGCCACCTAATTTAAGGATTATTAGGAACCTAAGGTTAACTAATGAGTGCAATTTATTCTTTATTTAAAGGAAATCAAATTAAAATCAGAGATTCTAGGTAAGTGGTTCTATTAAATTCGAAAGAAGGTCCCTAGCGGGAGCACTTTCGAAAATCCGCTAAATGCGGTTAAACCGGCGGTTTTCACGAATTTGTTAAGGATAATAAGTATATAAAATTAATTTTAAATAAGGATAATAGAAATAATAAAAATAAGATAAGATTTTAGTTATGCCGATACTTATATAGATAAATGACCAATTTAAGATCAATTAAATGGATAATTAAATAATGATCAATTGGTTAATTAATTAAATAAATAAATAAAGGTTAAATGAAGTTAGATAAATAATTGGATAATAATAAAGGATTAATTAATTGATTGAATAAATAGATAAATAAATAAGCAAATAAATAACTTAATTAAATAAATGAATACGTATCAATTTTAATTAAATAAAGGAGTAAATGAATAATAATTGATTAATTAAATAAATATTGAATTGATTAAATAAATGATTAATTGAAATTAAATAAATTAGATTAAGTACATAATAAATAAAGGATTAAAATTTAATTGATTAACTAAATAAATAAATTAGATTAAATAAATAAATAATTGAATATTTAATATAATAAATAAAGTACTTTAGACCCGAACTCAACCCCAAACGACTCCAAGACAATGAGCCAATCCCAATTGGTGAGTTAGCGAAACTCGTCCAAGGTTCATGTCAAGAAAGAAAGTAAAGAGAAAAGGATTAGAGCAAGAGAATGAAATTGAACTAGTAAAGCAAGCAATATATAATGCAGAAACTCAAACCCAAAAATGAGCAGAATGGTGAAATCGATATATAGCCATAAAAAAATATAACAAAAGTCAATCCTTAAGCCATCAAAATTGCACACGTAGTATGTTAATCATGAACAAACTACCATAATTAATCTTACCTTTTTAACATGCTGTGATTTAAGCAAGTGAAGGTTGACAAATACATATTTAAATTGCACTAGTTTTTAGGTTATCTTAATAAAGGGATCAACTGAAATAAACTCATTAGAAAAATTGAAAAGAGCAATGACAGGGCTATCACAAACACATTTTACCAGGAAGAACTTAAGACTAGACATTCTGCATTCAGGAGGTTCAAACTAGCACTATAGGACTAAAACAGGGAGAAACCAAAACAAGATGCTATACTTAAACGCTCAGGCACCATCCAGGCCTGCCTACAAAACGGCCTGAGGACAATCTGAACAGAGACAAAAACAGCTAAAGAAAGACTGCCGCATGTAGCATAACAACTGCAGCAACACAGAAGCAGGAAAACAACCTCCCAAGCAACATGCACCTTTTGAAACAAACTCCTAAGCTGATCCTCTTAAACTCAGATCAATACCTACAACTTCTTGGAACTACTAAAGCAATTCCCTGAAGCAACCTACACACCAAACCAAACCCCTACTACTCAACCAGCCTAGCACCCTCTATTTCTCTACTCAAATATATTAACATCTCACACACCCCTGCAGACCCTCTCTTAATCCTGTAAAAGACCAGAACCACTAGAATTCTTACCAAAACTACCAGAAATTGCTTCCTAAAGCCTGCAGCAATAGAACTCTCTCCAAAAACATCTGCAAATCACTCAGGAACCACCTACAACTTCTTCAAAATAAACCAGCAACACCCTCTTACAAGCTACCTAAATAACTCCACCTAGACAACTACCTGCCAATACCTCACCCTGAACTCCTGCTACTTCCTAGGCTCCTCTACACTACACCCTATACTCCATACCATTGCCTCACTGCCCTAAACACCCAAGAACCTGGGATATCTCTAACCAGCTCCCTGCACCTAACAACCCATACACTCCTCCTATACTAATCTGCACACACCAAAACATACCAGGACCATAACCTGAGAACCAATCATCATCTCCTAACACCTTCACAATATCTCCACAACTGCACCAAAACCTGAAGAGAAACAGAGCCAGGCTGCACCCCTTAGACCATCTCACCTGCTTCTAACTCCTGCACACCCACTAACCTAAAGGAAAAGATACAGGTCTGCAACCACTCTTCACCCCTACTTCAATTGAAACAAGCTGAGATGAACTCAGCTCCTCCCAGAAACTCCTAAACAAAATACAGCACCCCAACACCAACAAAACTCACTCCCTAAGCCTTGCTACACCTCTGCAACAGGCTGCAACCAACCAAAACAAATTTCTCTCCCCTGCACCTAAACCAATCTCCGAAACAAACTCCTGAACTCCTCTGCTACCTCCAAACCGGGCCTCTATTGCTGTAGAACAACCAAGAACATCCCCTGATCTCCAGAACAAAACTAGAAACAACTACTATCCCTTTGCTATCATTAAATGCTAAACACATACATTGATAAGGACAAAACAGGAACTGACATCAATAGAAGGAAGACTGAACATGAGAGACATATGCAGAACACTAAAGGGACAAGCTTAGGTCTTCATTTTAATGCTAAATGATTGGAATGCTTCAAGCTTTATCTAGCTAAATACCACTTAAGACATGATAAAATTTAAATTTTGGATTTCATAGAAAAAAGAAACAACTTTAAGCTTCTATAACTGATACCAGATTTAGATACACAAATGATACAGACAAAACTCTATTTTTTAGAAGGATACTAGACAAAGAACCAAAATGTAATTACATAAACACATATAATATAATAAAAGTTGTAAAGAGGTAAGCATTTTACCTGCTTTGGTGCAGTGAAAAGGGGCTTGGAATCTGAAACCGTGCACTCCAACTAAACGACGACTCAAGCAAGGACGATGACTCAAATACAAAAGCGATATGCGACACAAAACTTAATAACAGTGATATTATACTTGACGAATATCAGAAAATTAGCTCATGTTAACTTTAAAAAATAAAAGTAGAATACTAGGATTTTTTTTAATAGATGCTGCTGCTGATGTTCTTCTCCTCTCTCTGTCGCTAAGAACTGAAAAATATGAAAAATCACCACGATATATACCTGCGATTTAGGGTTTTTAGGGCTATATGAAAATACCCAAATGACCCTCCAACGGCTCTAAATGAATAAAGGAATTGTCCTTTTTTTCAAATTTTTGGATAAAAAATCAAATAAGAAAAAAGTGAATCTCTGGGTAAAATCCCCAAAATGCTTTCTCTTTTTTGATTTTTCACCCCGAAAACCCATAGATTCTCCCACGGGATGCAGCGCTGGCAAAATCTCATCCGCTTGATAACTATTGAACGAATGAGATTCGATTCTCGTACTATGGTACGAAATGGAGAAGGATACGGTAAGGGGGGACCAGGGACCACTGATTTTGGCAGATTGTGGTTCAAAAATCGGGGGGGGGGGGGGGGGAATCGATTGGAACGGGTTAGGGATTCAATTATCGGGTAGGGGAATTGGGGATTTCTAATTTTGAGAAGTGCATATGCTGATATAGGGTCTTTGCATGGGTGGGTCGAAATTAAAGATGGGTATTGCATTTCTGGCCCTTTTCGATAAAATTGATAAGTGGAGAGGTTGCACGAATGGGTTAGATTTTAGGACTAGAAATAAATTTAGCCCCCTTTTTAAGATGAATTAGGGAAAATGGATAGATTGTACGAGTAGGCTGGAATTGAGCTATAGATTTGCACATTTGGCCTATTTTCTTTTAAAATAAAATTGAATTCACTTTAAATCTAAAATTGACCTTAATTTAGAAATACTTAGACATTAATTAAAATTTCGGGACACCAGGGGCTTCGCCTCTTAGATCTCACTACACCATACCATCTCCAAAACACAAACCAATCAAATCTGCTTAAGTTTCCCTGGACTGCAATTCTGTCTATGATCTCAAATTCTATGTGGACTGCAATGACCACATAGATTTTGCTAAATTCTTCCATTTTCTGACCTAAAAGACAACATAGGAGACAAAATTCTAAATTTGATTTTGCTCAAAATATAGTTAGGACTGAGGATTCGTTATCACATAGCACATAATATGCATTATCGTTGGGTTTCAAAAACCCGTTTACGTAAGGACGGTTTCCTAACTATGGAGGCGGTACCAAGGACCGGGTCCAGACTAAGGTGTAAATGCATGCATGCTCTTAAAAGCTCCGTCTAAGAGTGGGTTAACGGATGAGGCTAACAGGTGAGTGGCAAGCGGTCTCGCAGTCGAATTACTCCTACGATGGCCGCCAGTGTACCAACTCGTCACAAGGTTCTTTAGTGGAAGAAAGTGCGGGTGCGCATGGGCGCACCTCGCGGATATTTGGGTAAAAATGCAAGAGGTTCTCAGGAGTGGGGGAAGTATGAACGGAATTCCAGTTTATATATGTGCACAAATAAGGGTGTAGTGACATACTTCTGTGACACACAGCAATCAATTAAATTAATCTAAGCATTCTTGCAAATAAATAATAGATATAATCATGCTAGTTTCAACAATAATTAAATAAGCTACGCGTACTAATATCGGCATACTTCAAACAATACAAATTTGTGAAAGCCTTTTGGTTAGAACCATCAAATGCTATCCCCAGTGAAGTCGCCACGCTGTTGAACCCTCCCAAAAAATGCACACAAGTATGCATCGGGATTTGATTTCAACAAAATGGGACTCCAAAGGGCTTTCTTTGAGTCGCCACCTAATTTAAGGATTATTAGGTACCTAAGGTTAACTAATGAGTGCAATTTATTCTTTATCTAAAGAAAATCAAATTAAAATCTGAGATTCTAGGTAAGTGGTTCTATTAATTCGAAAGAAGGTCCCTAGCAGGAGCACTTTCGAAAATCCGCTAAATGCAGTTAATCCGGCGGTTTTCACGAATTTGTTAAGGATAATAAGTATATAAAATTAATTTTAAATAAGGATAATAGAAATAATATAAATAAGATAAGATTTTAGTTATGCCGATACTTATATAGATAAATGACCAAATTTAAGATCAATTAAATGGATAATTAAATAATGATCAATTGGTTAATTAAATAAATAAAGGTTAAATGAAGTTAGATAAATAATTGGATAATAATAAAGGATTAATTAATTGATTGAATAAATAGATAAATAAATAAGCAAATAAATAACTTAATTAAATAAATGAATACTTATCAATTACAATTAAATAAAGGAGTAAATGAATAATAATTGATTAATTAAATAAATAATTAATTGAAATTAAATAAATTAGATTAAGTACATAATAAATAAAGAATTAAAATTTAATTGATTAACTAAATAAATAAATTAGATAAATAAATAAATAATTGAATATTTAATATAATAAATAAAGAAGCAATTCAAATGCGAATTATGACGAGGGTACGATTTTAGTCGAATTTGATTTTGCACTCATTAATTGACAAATGATTCTAAACATCCATAAATTAATTGGCGATTCGCAAAGAAATGATACAAAGCATTCAAAGCAATTTAACTAATTTATATTAATTAACACAATTTGATACAATTTCGATCCTACAAGGCTCCCAGTCCAGTCTATGGGGAAATTCTATATATGAATTTCTAAAGGAGCGGGGAAAGATAGAGTGAAGAAAACTAGAACCCGGGGGTGCAACTCATATTTTGAGCCTTGGATAGCAATTCGATTTAACTTGAGACCCGAACTCAACCCCAAACGACTCCAAGCCAATGAGCCAATCCCAATTGGTGAGTTAGCGAAACTCGTCCAAGGTTCATGTCATGAAAGAAAGTAAAGGAAAAGGGATTAGAGCAAGGGAATGAAATTGAACTAGTAAGCAAGCAATATATAATGCAGAAACTCAAACCCAAAAATGAGCAGAATGGTGAAATCGATATATAGCCATAAAAAAATATAACAAAAGTCAATCCTTAAGCCATCAAAATTGCACACGTAGTATGTTAATCATGAACAAACTACCATAATTAATCTTACCTTTTTAACATGCTGTGATTTAAGCAAGTGAAGGTTGACAAATACATATCCAAATTGCACTAGTTTTCAGGTTATCTTAATGAAGGGATCAACTGAAATAAACTCCTTAGAAAAACTGAAAAGAGCAACGACAGGGCTATTGCAAACACATTTTACCAGGAAGAACTTAAGACTAGACATTCTGCATTCAGGAGCTTCAAACTAGCACTATAGGACTAAAACAGGGAGAAACCAAAACAAGATGCTATAATTAAACGCTCAGGCACCATCCAGGCCTGCGTACAAAACCTGACTGCCTGAGGACAATTTGAACACAGAAAAAAACAGCCAAAGAAAGACTGCCGCACTTAGCATAACAACTGCAGCAAAAGAGAAGCAGGAAAACAACCTCCCAAGCAACCTGCACCTTTTGAAACAAAACTCCTAAGCTGATCCTCTTAAACTCAGATCAATACCTACAACTTCTTGGAACTACTAAAGCAATTCCCTGAAGCAACCTACACACCAAACCAAACCCCTACTACTCAACCAGCCTAGCACCCTCTATTTCTCTACTCAAACATATTAACATCTCACACACCCCTGCAGACCCTCTCTTAATCCTGTAAAAGACCAGAACCACTAGAATTCTTACCAAAACTACCAGAAATTGCTTCCTAAAGCCTGCAGCAACAGAACTCTCTCTAAAAACATCTGCAAATCACTCAGGAACCACCTACAACTTCTTCAAAATAAACCAGCAACACCCTCTTACAAGCTACCTAAACAACTCCACCTAGACAACTACCTGCCAACACCTCAACCTGAACTCCTGCTACCTCCTAGGCTCCTCTACACTACACCCTATACTCCATACCATTGCCTCACTGCCCTAAACACCCAAGAACCTGGGATATCTCTAACCAGCTCCCTCCACCTAACAACCCATACACTCCTCATATACTAATCTGCACACACCAAAACATACCAGGACCATAACCTGAGAACCAATCATCACCTCCTAACACCTTCACAATATCTCCACAACTGCACCAAAACCTGAAGAGAAACAGAGCCATGCTGCACCCCTCAGACCATCTCACCTGCTTCTAACTCCTGCACACCCACTAACCTGAAGGAAAAGATACAGGTCTGCAGCCACTCTTCACCCCTACTTCAATTGAAACAAGCTGAGATGAACTCAGCTCCTCCCAGAAACTCCTAAACAAAATACAGCACCCCAACCCCAACAAAATTCACTCCCTAAGCCTTGCTACACCTCTGCAATAGGATGCAACCAACCAAAACAAATTCCTCTCCCCTGCACCTAAACCAATCTCCAAAACAAACTCCTGAACTCCTCTTCTACCTCCAAAACGGACCTCTATTGCTGCAGAACAACCAAGAACATCCCATAATCTCCAGAACAAAACCAGAAACAACTACTATCCCTTTGCTATCATTAAATGCTAAACACATACATTGATGAGGACAAAACAGGAACTGGCATCAACAAAAGGAAGACTGAACATGAGAGACATATGCAGAACACTAAAGGGACAAGCTTAGGTCTTCCATTTAATGCTAAATGATTGGAATGCTTCAAGCTTTATCTAGCTAAATACCACTTAAGACATGATAAAATTTAACTTTTGGATTTAACAGAAGAAAGAAACAACTTTAAGCTTCTATAACTGATACCAGATTCAGATACACAAACGATACAGACAAAACTCTATTTTTTAAAAGGATACTAGACAAAGAACCAAAATGTAATTACACAAACACATATAATATCATAAAAGTTGTAAAGAGGTAAGCATTTTACCTGCTTTGGTGCAGTGAAAAGGGGCTTAGAATCTGAAGCCGTGCACTCGAACTAAACGACGACTCAAGCAAGGACGATGACTCAAATACAAAAGCGATATGCGACACAAAACTTAATAACAGTGATATTATACTTGAAGAATATCAGAAAATTAGCTCATGTTATAACTTTAAAAAATGAAAGTAGAATACTAGGATTTTTTTTAATAGCTGCTGCTGCTGATGTCCTTCTCCTCTCTCTGCCGCTAAGAACTGAAAAATATGAAAAATCACCACGATATATACCTGCGATTTAGGATTTTTAGGGCTATATAAAAATATCCAAAATGACCCTCCAACGGCTCTAAATGGATAAAGGAATTGTCCTTTTTTTTTTCAAATTTTCGGATAAAAAATCAAATAAGAAAAAAGTGAATCTTTGGGTAAAATCCCCAAAATCCTTTCTCTTTTTTGATTTTGCACCCTGAAAACCCATAGATTCTCCCACTGGATGCAGCGCTGGAAAAATCTCATCCGCTTGATAACTATTGAGCGAATGAGATTCGATTTTCGTACTATGGTACGAAATGGAGAAAGAGACGGTAAGGGGGGACCAGGGACCACTGATTTTGGCGGATTGTGGTTCAAAATTTTGGGGGGGGGGGGGGGGGGGATCGATTGGATCGGGTTAGGGATTCAATTATCGGGTAGGGGAATTGGGGATTTCTAATTTTGAGAAGTGCATATGCTGATATAGGGTCTTTGCATGGGTGGGTCGAAATTAAGGATGGGTATTGCATTTCTGGCCCTTTTCGGTAAAATTGATAAGTGGAGAGGTTGCATGAATGGGTTAGATTTTAGGACTAGAAATAAATTTAGCCCCCTTTTTAAGATGAATTAGGGAAAATGGATAGATTGTACGGGTAGGCCGGCATTGAGCTATAGATTTGCACATTTGGCCTATTTTCTTTTAAAATAAAATTGAATTCACTTTAAATCTAAAATTGACCTTAATTTAGAAATACTTAGACATTAATTAAAATTTCGGGACAAAATTGGGTGTCAAGATAGCCCTTGGTTACAGAGTCTTGTAATCAGAAACTTACTCTTGTTATTAGTTGATTGAGTTCTAAAATCCCAGAGTATGGGTCGTGGTTTTTCTCCCTTGAGCTAGGAGTTTTTCACGTAGAATCCTTTCTTTCTCGTGTCTGTGATTGGCGTGTATTGTGGTGTTCAATTGGAAAAATTGTAGAGGCAAGAACAGCATTCTTGACTCTAGAGAATTGAGTTCTTGAAACGAAAATCGGTGGACACTATTCGATCCCCCTTCTAGTGTCCTTAGGAGGTGCATAGATTATAACAAGTGGTATCAAAGCGGGTCTTCTCGTGCTAGGCTAACACCTTGAGAAGGATCAGAATTATGAGTGCACCACCTACCATCACTGAAGGACAGTCAGTTCAAAGGCCCCCACAGTTCAACGGGCAGTACTATGCTTGGTGGAAGAATAGGATGGAAAATTACATACGTGCTGAGGACTACCAACTATGGCTTATAGTATCAGAAGGAAATTTGATTCCTACTAAAATAGTTGGTGAGGGAGCTGCTGCCAAACAAAAACCTAAGTTGAAAGAGGAGTTCAATAAGGCTGACTATAAGATGATTGAAAAGAATCATAAAGCCAAACGTTTGGTAATTTGTGGTCTTGGCCCTGAGGAGTTTAAAAGAGTATCATCTTATAAGACTGCCAAGGAAATCTGGGATGCCTTGCAAGTGGCACATTAAGGAACCACTGAAGTGAAGGATTCAAACAGAAGAATGCTGAAGAGACAATTTGAGTTGTTCGCTATGGGAGAGAAGGAATCAATCCAGGATATGATGACCAGGTTGACAATTATTACTAATGAGATGAGATTCCTGGATATGGAGTTGCTAGAAGTAGAGATGGTGGATAAGATTCTGAATGTGCTACCTGAGGCTTGGGAACCCAAGATGACTGCTATCATTAAGTCTAAGCCTCTAAGATCCATCAAACTTGAAGAACTGGTTGGTAGCCTGAAAACTCATGAGATGATGAAAGATTCAAAAACTAAACCAGCTCTCAAGAAGGACAAGACCCTTGCACTTGAAGCAACGGATGAAGCTAATGATTATGTTGATCTGCAATCAGTTGAAGCAGCAATGGTTAGCGCTTTGAGACAGAAGCTTAACTTGGGAAGGTTTAAAGGCTTCAAAATAAATGGCAAGGAAAACTCTGGAAGGAAGACCATAGTCGACAGTCCTGACTACTCAGGATGCTTTAAGTGCTTCAAGAAGGATCATGTTGTTATGGATTGTCCTATGTGGGAAGCAGAATGGATGAAAAATAGAGCAACTAAGGAAAAGGAAAAGGAGGCGTCAAAGGAGAATGACAAAGATAAGAAGAAGGCAAGACGACCTCCAAACTTCAGAGCAGAAGGAAGAGAAAGGAAGCTTTCTATGCGACATGGGGACCAACTGACAGCGAATCTGATAATGAAAAGGAATCTGGATCGAGATGAATCACCACTAGCACTGATGGGATTGACAGACATCAGTTCAGATGTGGAAGACCCTCGGGAGTTCAGAGGAGGAAGAGATCCTTCAAAGCCACATGTGTTCAATGGGACTAACTACAAGTGCTGGAAGAAACAGATGAAAAACTTTCTTCAAGCACCAGATTACAATCTCTGGTTGATCGTGAAAAAGGGACCTCACGTTCCTGTAAAGAGAGCAGCAAACGGGGTTCTAGTACCGAAGAAGGTAGAAGAACTAGATCCTCAAGATCTAGACTGGCTATAGGAAAATTCCGAAGCTGAATTGTACCTGCGGAGAGGGCTGATTACTGATTTGTTGGCAAGAATACTTGAATATAAGTCTGCTAAGGAAGTATGGGAAAAGCTAAAAGAGTCGTACACAAGTGACGACCAAAAGAAGGACCCTGCCCTTATGTCAACTGATGGAGTTGAAGCTGCTCATTCAGCAGAGGTATGTCTATCCGATCTTAAGGAAAATCTACATACATACTCTACTGAAAATTTGATTCTAATCACTGCAACTTTAATTGAGGGTTATGAAAAGGAGAAAATTGAAAAAGAAATTAACTGAAGAGTTAAGTGATCTCAGAACTAAGCACAAGAGTCTTCAAGAACAAAACATTGAACTGAAAGAAATCAATGCTATTTTAAAAGGGCAGACTCTTGTGGAAAACTCTAAAATCACAGAACTGGGACTGGAACTTAATCAGTTAAAAGAGAGTATAAATGGTAAGCAAGTAATACGTGAAGTTCAAACCTTTCTTGAAAACGAACTTAAAAGAATAAATAAGATTCTGTATCAGGAAACTGAAAAGAACAGGATTTTAAATCAAAAGGTTGAAAAATCTGAATATGAGTTTACCAGATCAACAAAATGGAATAAATCTTCTGAGGCAATGAACTGGATTCTTTAAAATCAAAACAAGGAAAAACAAGGACTAGGATTCAAGAAACCGTTGCCTCCATATAATCCTAAGAGCAAGTATGTGGGTTTGCCTTGCAACATGTTGTGTACCTTTTGTGGTGAAACTGGACACTACAAACAAAGGTGCATGAATGCAAGCAACGCAAAGGCCAAGAATAAACGAAGTGTTCTACCTAAATGGGCTAAACAGGATTTGATTTATCCATTCTCTCATAGAAAGGGACCTAAGCTTGTCTGGGTTCCTAAAGCTAACCGTTAATCTATTTTGCAGACTGGAGTGAGGGAGAACAACCCAAGCTGGATTCTTGATAGCGGTTTTTCAAGACACATGACAGGAGATAGAAGAAACATTCTCTCATTCGCAGCATTTCAAGGAGGCAGTGTAGCCTTCGGATGAGGTAAAAGTGGTCAAATCGTAGGAATTGGAAAAGTTGGGAGAACTCTGGATCACGCAATTGAAAACGTATACTGTGTCGATGGTCTCAGACACAACCTGCTGAGTATCTCTCAACTGTGTGATAGAGGAAATAAAGTGAGTTTCTCCTCTGTATGGTGTATTGTGAAGAATCTGCAGAGCAGAGAAATTGTTATGGAAGGAAAAAGGGTGAACAACGTATACAAAGCATCATTGAAATCACTGCCTGAAAACAACTTAACATGCTTGAACGTGCAAGAAAGTGATTCTCAGTTGTGGCACAAAAGAATAGGTCATGCAAGTCTCTCACAACTCAACAAGCTAGTATCAAAGGAACTGGTTCGTGGATTGCCTAGTAAGAGATTTGAAAACATAAAAATGTGCGATGCTTGTGTAAGGGGGAAGCTTGTGAAATCATCCTTTAAATAAAAAAAAGTGGTAAGTACATCAAAACCACTGGAATTGATACTTATAGATCTGTGTGGTCCTATGAGAGTCAGGAGCAGAGGAGGAAAGAGGTTTGTGTTCGTAATTGTTGATGACTACTCCAGGTACACATGGACCTTGTTCTTAGCGTCTAAAGATAAAGCCTTTGATAGCTTCAAAGATTGGGTTGGTGTTGTGCAGAAAAGGTTAAGCCCGGAACTTATCAGTATTAGATCTGATCATGCAACAGAGTTTGAAAACTCAAAATTCTCCGAGTATTGTGCAAAATATAGCATTGATCATAATTTTTCTGCACCAAGAACTCCACAGCAAAATGGAGTGGTTGAAAGGAAGAACAGGTGTCTGGAGGATATGGCAAGGACTATGCTGCTGTCAAGTGGGCTTGAAAGAAACTTTTGGGCTGAAGCAATAAACACTGCATGCTATTTGCTGAACAGATGCTCCATCAGAGCTATTCTTGACAAGACCCCATATGAGCTACTCAGAGGAAGGAAACCGAATATTGCACATCTGAGACCCTTTGGTTGTAAATGCTTTGTCCACAACAACGGAAAGGAACCATTGGGGAAATTTGATGCTAGAAGTGATGAGGCAATATTCCTTGGTTATTCTACTCAAAGCAAAGCATACAAAGTGTTTAATAAAAGAACACAAACAGTGAAGGAAAGTATGCATGTGGTATTTGATGAATCCGATAAGGCATTAGGCGAAACTGAAGTAGATGATCAAACGATTGGTCTCAGTCGAGAAGATGGTGCAGCTGACTCTGAAGATCCAGAAGACAAAAAAAAGAATCAAATGAGGATTTAACTTCACAAGAACAAGGAGTTAATATGACAGAGGGAACATCAGATGAAGTCGATGATTCAGCAAGTCAGGAAGAACCTTCCCAAAGTGATGCTGAAGGTTCTTCTCATCATATTCAACCCAGGCCATGGAAACACCAAAGTTCTCATCCTTTGGAGAATGTTCTATCAGAACTGGATACTGGAATCATGACCAGGTCAGCCTTGAAGAACTTCTGTGCATTCTTTGCATTCCTATCATCTCTGGAACCAAAAAATGTAAAAGAAGCACTAAAAGATCCCGATTGGATTCTAGCCATGCAGGATGAACTTCATCAGTTTGAAAGAAGCAAAGTGTGGCACCTGGTTCCTAAGCCGAAGGATAGATCAATAATTGGAACAAAATGGGTGTTCAGAAACAAACTGGATGAGCATGGTATAGTGACAAGAAACAAGGCAAGACTAGTAGTTCAAGGATACAGTCAGAAAGAACGAATTGACTATGATGAAACTTTTGCACCCGTAGCAAGGATGGAAGCCATTAGAATATTGATTGTTTTTGCTACATACATGGAGTTCACACTGTATCAGATGGATGTGAAGAGTGGCTTCCTAAATGGCTACCTAAATGAAGAGGTCTATGTAATACAGCCACCAGGATTTGTGAGCAATGACTTTCCTGATCATGTTTACAAACTGGACAAGGCACTCTATGGATTACAGCAAGCTCCTAGAGCCTGGTATGAAAGACTTTCACGATTCCTACTGAAGAATGGTTTTTCAAGAGGAAAGATTGATAATACATTATTCCTGAAGAAGAAAGGAAAGGATCTATTGGTGGTTTAAGTATATGTTGATGATATCATTTTTGGAGCCACTGATGAGGAGCTATGCAAGGGGTTTGCTGATCTGATGGGAAGTGAACTTAAAATGAGCATGATGGGAGAACTCAAGTTCTTCCTAGGACTGTAGATAAAACAGACACCTGAAGGAACCATGATTCATCAACAAAAATATGTCAAGGAACTTCTGAAAAAATTTGACATGGAAGGAGCAAAAGAAATGACTACTCCTATTGCTCCTGGAACCAAGCTGGATATGGATGAACTAGGCTGGATATGGATGAACTAGGTCCTTCAACTAATGAGACAAAATATAGAGAAATCATAGGTTCACTCATCTATCTCACAGCTAGTCGACCTGATATTGTATACAGTGTGGGACTGTGTGCTAGATTTCAGTCCAAGCCTAAGGAGTCACATTTGACAGCTGTGAAGAGGATCTTGAGATACTTGAAAGGAACTCAGGATCTATGTCTATGGTACCCAAGGGGAGGTACTTTTGAACTGATTGGTTTTGCTGATGCAGACTATGCAGGTCACTTGGTGGACAGGAAGAGCACTTCAGGAATGACACACTTTCTTGGTCCTTGCTTAGTTTCTTGGGCAACAAAGAAGAAGAATTCAGTAGCCTTGTCTACTGCAGAAGCTGAGTATGTAATAGCTGCATTGTGCTGCTCACAATTGCTTTGGATCAAACAACAGTTGGAGGACTTTGGAATCAAGTGTGGAGCAGTGCCAATTTTCTGTGATAACACAAGTGCAGTCAATATCGCCAAGAACTCAGTCCAACATAAAAGAACAAGGCATATTGTTATTAGACACCATTTCCTTAGAGATAATGTAGAAAAGGGTCTGATTACTATGAATTCTTGCAGGACTGAAGACCAAATTGCTGACATATTTACTAAAGCATTGAACAATGTGCAGTTTGAGAGGAACAGGTTGGAGTTAGGGATGACCAAAATACACGGATGACCCAGCAGTTGTCCCTCGATGACTGGTTAGTTAAGTGTTCAATAATTTGTGTGTAACATTTGTTATTATTGTCCAATCAAATGTTGTACTTTATGAAGTATACTTGTTCAGCTGATGAGCACCAGGTGGGGCTAATGTGATCCCATGAAGAACTGACTATGTACTTAGAAGGAACCAAATGAAGCATGAGGAATCATGTCCAGGTACAGTCACACTGCCTTGCATGATAGGAGTCATAACTGAAATTAATTGTCAATTATACGTGTGTCAAGGGAGACTTTCCATGTTCTTATAACTGTCCTATATTATAGGAAAAAAATTCCTTTTTGGGTTAGACTTCTATTAGACTTTGAATGGACTCCACTACTTGAAAAGGTTTTATTTGGGCAAGTCTAGTAACCGTCAAATCTGTAACCCTTTCCCAGTTCTCAAAATGTTCAAAAGGTTGCTTTTGCACTGTTTCTGCCATCATTACTTTGTGTTCCCCAGACAACCTTTCATCACCCTTACCCGTTCTCTCTTCCTTGTTTGATAAACACAAAACACATACATTCGCCAACAATTTCCCTCTAGTCCACCAAATTTCTCGCTCTAAAAATCAAACTGAACAAACTCCGTCGTCCTATTTTCAAAACCCTAATTACTCTCATCATGTCTCAAGAAAAGTCCATCTCAACATCACCTACCAAAACCTACAAGAAATCAACTCCAAAACCCCATCCCTCCACTCTTGAAGAGAGAATTGTCAGGGCTAGGTCAAAGTTTCTCAAAAAGGGAGAAAAGAAGTTGGTCAAAAAGATGATGGCCAGATCTTTCTCGTCTACGCCTACAGAACAAGTTTCCTCTGAAAGACCGGTTGAGGTAATACCTGACTCTACTCTATCTACTTCTGTTGATTTAGAAGTGGTAAAAAGTACTGAAACATTAGTAAAAGGACTAGATGAAATCGTAGGAAAAGTAGAGTCCTCTGATAAAATTGATAGAGAGAAGGTAGTTGAGGAGAAACAACAGGATGTTTAGGAGGAACCTAAGGCTAGTATGCATGTGCCTGTAGTAGCTGAGACTGTGTTGGAGGTTGATGTAGTGGGAAAAGTGTTAGAAAAGCTGAGAGAAGAGGATTATGCTGAATCCCTTAAAGAACATGTTGGTGAGCCCAGTTCTAGTGCTGTTCTTACTGAGAAAATTCAAGGGTTGTCTGTACTTGAAGGTCCAGTTGTTGGAAGACCTAGATCTGCTGAGGCCTCGCAGGATTTTAGCAAAGAACCTGGTTCTTGCCTAGATCCTACAGAGGCTGATGACGCAGAACTCAAGTGGATAGTATGAAAATAAGGTTTGGTGAGGAGGATGAAAGGCTGATATGTGAAGGAGATGAAGAAGAAGTGGTGTTTGTGAGTGAGAACAGAGTGGAGCCTGACAAGAGAAGAAGATTGGTGAGAGGGGTAATGCCGGTATCTAAAATTCGGTTAGTGGATGAATCTAGTGAGGAGAGTGATGGCAAAGCTGTGGCAGAGCCAGTGGTAAGAAGAGTAGGAACTAGGTCTGCTCTAAATCAACAGCTGGTGAAAGTGGGAAAGCTTGAGAAGACAATTAAAAATGTGAGGGATAGAGAAGTGGAGAAACAGAAGAAGAATGAGAAAATGGCTGAGGAGGCCAAAGAAGAAAGTGATGAAGCTGGTAGCTATGTGGAGCCAAGTGACTCTGAGACTGATAGTGAGATGGAGAGCAGGAAAAGAAGAAGAGGCTCTGAGGAAGAGGTTGACCGGGTGACCTTCTTTGCCAAGCACCAGGTGCTTGCTGGCAGCATTCTGCATGATGAGAAGGAGCATCACATGAAACCTTACTCAGGATGATCGGTGATTAAGGGTGGCTGAGCCTGTTTGGTAACAAAGATAGGATGTTGTTCTCTGATGAGGTCAGGGAATTTTATACCAATTGCAGGGTTGTAGCCAGGAGAGTGTTCACAATGGTGAAGGGAGTTAAAATTGAGTTTAGAAGAACTGAGCTGGGGTGATCCTTGATGTTCCCGCTGAAGGTTATTGCAGGTACATTAAGCTGAAATGGCCAAAGAGGACAGACGGGGTGACTCCTCTTAGTGTAGTAAAGAAATTTTTAGGAAAACCAAAGCTCAGAAAAGAGAGGAAGGTGGACAAGAAGAAGATGGAAACAACACATCAGCTGCTCTTTGAGTTTGTGCATCAGTTCCTCCTGCCTAGGGGAGAAAGAAACAGTGAAGCCAGTGCTCTGGACTTAACTTATATGGACTTGCTGGATAGGGGGCTAAGAATCAACTTGCCTGGTCTAATAATCAGACATATCAAGAGGATTGCAGATACTGACCAAAAGCCACATTCATTAGTGTGCTCGTATGTCCTTCAGCAGGTTCTAGAGCATTTTGGAGTTCCATTGAAAGTAGGGAAGAAGCCTACAATTCATCAAATGTTTGGGCATAATGTGCTTAAAAGCTGTGACTTCTTCAAAGAAAGGAGAGTTTCCAAGAAACCCATACAGGTTAAGCAAGAGCTATCTGAGGAAAATGAGGATTATGGACCCGAGGAGGCCATTACAGCTGTGAAGGAACTGGACCATGTTCTTGAGGTAAACACAGAAAATGCTGAGCTTCACAGAAAGCTGGAGTTGAAGGATCAAGAAATTGATCATTTGAAGATAGATTGCCACAAGTATGAGATCGAGCTGGTGATGGAGAGGGCCAAAAATACGAAGAACCTTAAGGCACTTATCAAACACTTCAACTTACAGCCCTGAGTCCTCCTGTCCTACCCTCCCGTCCTTTCTCCTAATTGCCTTTATCTCTTCATTGTCTCCCTTGATATGTGATGATGTCTAAGACAATTTATTTTCTGTTGTGTACTTCTTAATGGGGTTGTGCTGCTGTCACACCCCGGATGATGGTTTTAAATTTCTCTTGTTTACGTTTGTTTTTGTCCTATGGTACTTGGTTCTAGTTGGGCCCTAGCTTCATCTCTGTGTGTTTACATTATAGCTAACTTGTTGCCTTGTGCTCTAGACTAGATAGTACTAACTAGTTCATGCAGGTATTTGAATCTTTTTGATGATGCCAAAAGGGGGTAGAAGGAAATGTTAGGATGTTTGTGACCCAACTCATCTGTTTTAAATTTTTCACTATGCTACTTCTGTTTTTGTGTTATTGGAAATTTTGTCTATTCAGGTTCTTTGGCAACATTTGTTTGTCATCATCAAAAAGGGAGAATTTGTTGAGAAAAGGTTTTGCAGAATGACAAACAAGAAATACTCAAAGGTTCCGTAGGAGAACCTGGTCCTTGGATAGAAGGGCACGATTGATCGAAAAGATCTGAGGGTTGCAAATCCCTGCGGAACTAAGAGTAGTGGCGGCGTGAACGAATATGCATCCTAGCCAGACTAAAAAAGGCGGTGCCCAGGCTATGTCTTCGAAGTACGAATAAGAGTTGGACTCCAACAAGGAAAGAGTTACAAGAATTCTTGGCTTACCAAATTACAAGGATTCTTAGTAGGACTCAACTAGGGTTGTAAAGCCCATATAAATACAAGTAGTTGATACATCCGAAACTAGTTATTCACAAACAGAAAGTTGAGAGCGTATACATGCGATCCAGCAGCTTTCTACTTGAGATAACTGAAGAAGACAACTGGTGGAGCTAAATAGATTGAGTCTAGATATTCTGTCTAGGTCTTGAATTGTAAGTTGTCTTGTTTTGTGCGATCATTGTTTTTTACCTATTAGCTAATCTTAGAAGCAATTGTATTAGGTGAATCTTTGAGAGATTACTTTGTAAAGCTAGAGTTAGCTTTGTTGAGTGATTAGGGTCTAGAGTGTAGCCCCTTAGTTACAGAGTCTTGTAATCAGAAACTTGCTCTTGTTATTAGTGGATTGAGTTCTAAAATCCCAGAGTGTGGGTCGTGGTTTTTCTCCCTTGAGCAAGGAGTTTTCCATGTAAAATCCTTGTGTTTCTCATGTCTGTGATTGGGCGTGTGTTGTGGTGTTCAATTGGCAAAACTGTAGAGGCAAGAACAGGGTTCTTGACTCTGGAGAATCGAGTTCTTGAATGAAAATCGGTGGATACTATTCAACCCCTCTTCTAGTGTCCTTAGGAGGTGCATAGATTATAACATATATTCTAATGAATTATTCTAAATTAATCTATATACCTATGAAATAAACATATCAAAATAATAATCTTTAGTTAAAATTAGAATAAACCTGATTTAAATACATTTTACTAAATATTATTCAATTCTTGACTTGTTTTTGACAACAACAGAGTAAATTTTATCGTCTATGGGCTCTTGTGTTTAACAAATTAAGAGTGAAAGAATTGACAAAGATTTCAAAAAATAAAATGAGTAATGTCATTATTGTTTTGTCAGAATATGATCTACAGTGGGCAATAAGAAGTTAACTTACATATATTCTAAAATATATTTATCATTATCCAAAAATACTATTAGCATGTCTCACCAGTCATACACCACCGTTAGTAATTAATCAAGGAAGTTTTATTTTTCTCTCTTATTAAAAAGTAGGAGTTTTTACGTAAAGTGCTCAAGCTTTGCTAAAGAAAATAAATTCATATACCTAGTTATTGTAAAAAAAGATAGGGCCCTCCAAATATTGGGGCCTAAAACCCTCGCCTTACTATAGGGTCGGCACTGCCCAACAAACATACTTTGTGAATCTGTTTTTTTTTTTTTAATGTAAGATATCTAGTGGTGTTAAAAAAATTATTCATGTCAGTACACAACTGCTACCTATTTCAAAAACGGTGGGTAATTTAGATGCTCTGTGAGAGCTAAAATTTTCACTGAGTATATCCCTAGCGATTGTCAGCGTATAAGTTCAACCTCGACGGAAGGAGTGTTTGATTTTTAAATCTTTATAGCGATCTGCAAGGATCCAACAGGGCTATTTTTTTCTATGCTGATCTATCTGGAAGTGCTCCAAGTTCGGACATCAAAGAGAAAAGTTAAAGGAAAAGCTATAAAAATATACAATCCTAACATCAAATTTACATAAAATATCACAAAATATCAATACTATATCATTTTACAAACCATACCAATGATGCTTTTACATAATATATATAACTTTCATTAAAACCATACAAATGAAGGGTTTATTCGCTCCCACTCCCATTGCTCCAGTCACAGTGTTTGTTGTCGGCCGGCGGCGGCATGTCGCCGGAAATGTATTCTTTTAAAAATTTGAAAAAAAATATAAAGAAGCATAAAACATACAAAATACACATCCATACTTTAAAAAAAATAAATTTAACCAATGAAAATACATAAAACTAAAATATGCAAAACATGCACTTATTTACACCTCACATACAAGACATACAAAGGAATTTAGGGACAAAAATGTGACACACATATACATAAATACTACTATATATAAAAATATGCGAAATACATAACCAAAATTTGACAAAACATTCACTTGAAATACAAAATACACAAAAATACAACAATATAAAAATAAAAATGCAACTAGATATTCAAATAATACAAATATATACATAACACATACCCATATATACACGTACATACAGAAAAAAAAAAAGAGCAAATCAGAAAAACGCAGGTCTGAGTAGCCTTCATTGCACAGTAACAACAGCAACAACAATATAGGGCAGCAAATGACAGATCTGGAACGAAGAAACACAATAGCAACAACTTTGGGTTGGGCAGCGGAACAGCGGCGCTGATTCTCCAGCGATGGTAAAGGATGACGGCAGGTGGGTGGATGTGTGGAGGATGGGAGAGAAAGAGAGAGAAATTAGGAATTTATATTTGGGAGAGTGAAAATGAAAAATGGTATGCAGAGTAATTAAGTGGAACTTATTGGTATGTTGTGTAAATATCGTAAAAGTATTATTATGCATTAAAATTTAGCTATTAGGATTGTCGTATGGCGTAAATTTTCCAAAGTTTAATGTATTTTAAACGGGGCCCAAAAATTATATATAGGCTCTAAAGTATTTCATTTCTGTTAATCTCCTTGGTGGGAGCTGCAAATCAGGCCAATTTTGAAACTATGAAACATTAGGCAATGGTTTGCCTTTTTGCACCCACATAACAGTGATTAATAAAAAAAATCATTCGCTTGGTTTAATGCATATATTTTGGTTGGAAATACCCGTATGAATTTTATTATGATGCTCATATCCTCATCATTCCTTTCGCCATAAGTACTGCCTAAAAGAAAATACTTGTCTTTGACCTCTCTTTCATAGGCAACACTTGCCATTGAATCTCACATTCTTCCAGATAAAGTGTTGCCTGGGCAACACTTGCCCTTCTAAATTTCTTCCTGCATTCTTTCAGATAACTTGAAGTGTTGCCCAGGAAACAATTGCCACTTGACTTCTTCCTAAAGGAATCACTTGTCAATTAATAACTTAAAGTGTTGCATACGGACTAAGAGGATGGTATTTTGCTAAAATCATGTTAAACATAGACAAACTCTCAAAACTAGTTAATTATGGGGACACCAGGTAAAAAAATTTCTGCAAATCATCGCTCAATTTAGAAAGCCCAAACTTTACCAAGTGTACACATATGGGTAAGTGGATTACATAGTGACTTTGGACATCAGAAGTATGACACTTTACAAAGTTGAGTGACAATGTTTTCCAATTTTGGGAAGTGGCATGCAAAAGGATGACGTAATTCGGTGTAGGTAATCTTCCAACTATTGCATTGAGTTACATGAGAGGTGACATAGTGTGGGTGAATAACAAAAATAAGCAGAAAAGCATCTGGTCTTGATTTGGTGAGCATTTTTTTGGTGGTCTTGAAAACATAAGCACTTCACCATTACAAAATACCATTACTAATAGGGAACTTCACATAATTATAGAAATAGCACCGATCATTTTTTTAAGCCATAATTACAAAAATGCCACCGCACCTTTTTTCCTTCGAAATTACAAAAAACGCCACTGCTTCCTACACAACAGAAAACAATGTCAATCCGGTTGTGTTTCACGTCCATTTTGTGAATAAATAACGCCAAATCGGCATCGTTTCGCTTATATACAAGGCAGTCAATCAGTCTGTATTTCATGTCTATTTTGTGAATAAATAACACCAAATTATCACCGTTCCGCTCATACACAAAAATCAAAGAAAAACAAAATATAAGATCAATCTGGCATTATTTCATCATACAATAAGCAAAAATTCATGTTCATTTTTGTGAAGAAATGACACTAAATCGTCATCAATTTACTCATATACAAAAATCGAAAGGAAAATATAACTAAGGCCAATCCGGCATCATTTGTTCATATTGTTAAGTACATCCACTTCTATTTTACAAATAAATAAGGCCAAATCATCATCAATTCACTGACATACAAAAATCAAAAGGAAAACATAACTAAGGCCAATCCGACATCATTTGTTCATAGCGTGAGCCATATAATATGTATATTTTACAAATAAATAAAGCCAAACTGTCATCACTTTCATTACAACGTACAAAATTTTTATCAGTACAAATCGTCACCGCCTTACAAATCATCATTATTTCCAATATAAATCGTCATTACTGTTGAAAAGTGGCTATTTCTGAAAGTCTGTTGCAAACAGTCTATATCTGCAAATTTTCATCACCACCTTCATTGCTACAAATATCAGTGGGATCATTTTTGATCTATGACAACCTTTGGTTCCAAGCATGAGATACACTGGCACTTTGCAATTAAGATCTATGGCTTAGTATTTCACAAATTAAATGATTTCTTGATTTATTCATGGTTAACTCCAATTGAGAGGTTTCCTTGATAATATGTTGTCATGATTGCTTTAGCTCAAATTTTTGTTACTGAAGCCACCGTTTATCTTAACATGACGATTCCAAATAAAGGAATATTGAGATCGTAAGTTCAACCGAATCTTTTATTGCTCAACAACTGCTTGAAATCAAAGTAGTTATTTTCTAAATCAGATCTGCTGTGGCCGTAGATGGTGTTGCCAAAGATCAAACCAAGTACGGCTGGTAGCTGGAGCACATGCGCGGCGGTTGTGGTGGCACGGTGGGTTAGTGGTGGTGATTGCGGTGGGGTTAGGATATAATGTATAAAGAGATAAAGTGGATATGTAGAGAGAGAAAGTGTTAATGTGAAATGGTGGTAGAATAATGTTTAAGGGGTAAAAGTAGAAATACTATTAAAAGTGTTAAAAAATTGCTTAGGCTTTAGTGACCAATGAAAAACAGCTCACCAAATCAAGATCACCCCTAAAAGTGCTCACCCCACATAAAAAAATGACATGGTGTCAGAGATATTCAAACATGGGCCCCAAGTAAATAACAATGGGCTTTCATACTTTTTTGGGCCCAAGAATTTTAAGCGCGTGGGATTTTTGAAAAAATTTAACTAGAATGCCAGTTTTACCTATGTCATTTACTTAAAGACTATTTGTAAGTGTAGCTTGAACTTAGCTTGAACTTCAACCCGATAGTCTTAAGATCGGCAAAGTACGCAGTCTTTGTAAAAATTCACCCATACGTGATTGAAATTGTAATGCCACTCGCAAAAGTGGCTATTTATACATTTCTCCCGAGATTTTAGAACTGGAACATTCTCGCCCCGCTCACATTTTTTCACTATAAGAGAACTCTTTAACTTATAGTCTTAATTACCAGAAGTTTTAAGAAAAGCTCTTGGCTTAATCCGGACCTTACTAGCAGCAAACTAATGATGGTTAGCAGTTTTTCTTATAACTTTTGGCGACCGTGAATTGAAATTATATAGTTCCTTATAGGGGCTAGAACTGTTAGAGCAGTGCTAAAAATGTCCACTAAGAGTAAAAACTTGTAGTTCAATGGAAGACGATCCATTAATTATATTCATTTAACATTTTTCTTGAAAATTATTAATTTAAATTGGAAGTCTTTTCAATGTAAAATTACCCTCTCCCGGGCATCGAGGGAGCGAGCTCGAGCCGAGCCTAATTGAGTCTGAGCTGAACCGAACTTTATATCACACTGAGTCGAGCCGAGCTCAACCGAACTTTGCTAGAATTTGAGCGAACCCAACCCGGCTTTTTTTCTTATGTCCCCATGCTTAATAATATAAAAAGTAATATTTAAATTTTTTCTTTTGATCACAATCATAAATAAGGATAAAAGTAATAGTTTATTAATTGTTAACTATTGGATTAAAATATTAAATACCATGTACACTTCTAATTTTTTTGGTAATTAAGCCTAATGAATGGAAGTTATATATTTTTTTTAAAAAAAAGTTACACAATTAATCAAGCTAATCGAGTCAAACCAATCTTGATCAAGCTTTAACCGAGCTGAGCCAAACTCTTAGTGAGATCGAGCCGAGCCGAGCTAAAAGACAATCGGAGCTCGGCTCAGCTCTATGCCTGTGTCTTTGTCAACTAATGTTCATGTGAAATGAGTGTGATTCTGTGTGTTCCGAAGTTATTATTGGTTTTGGTTTTGGTTTAGGTTTAGGTTTAGGTTTAGAGTTACTCAAAATTTGATGTGCTCCTGGGATAATACACAAGTGTTTGTAAAACAATGCATTCAATCCTTGAGGACACACATAAAAAGATGTATTGAGCTGAATGTTTTGAAGAATGACAAACGAAGGACCTAGTGGTTCTGGAGGAGAACTTGGTCCTTATGAAGAAGGGTACGACTGATCGAAAAGATTATGGAAATGTAAATCCTTCCAGAACTAGGAATAGTGGCGCGTGGACTATTATGCATCCTAGTCAGCTAAAAGAGGTTGTGTCGTGGCTGTGTCTTTGAAGTATGAATAGGTGTTGGAGCTAAACAAGGAAAGAGTCACAGGAAATCTTGTCTTACCATATTTACAAGGTTTCCTTGTGAAATACTACTAGGGTTATGAAGCCCTTATAAAAGCAAGTAATTGAGGCAGCTGATACTCAGTTATTCACAATGAGAGTTGAGAGCAATCAAAAGGCGATCCAGTAACTTTCAAAGTGACTTAATTGGTGAAGACAACTGTTGGAGGTTAAATAGTTGAACTTAGATATTCTGTCTAGGTTCTTGTTTGGAGTTGTCGTAGTTTTGTGCTACTATTATTTTACCTACATGCTTAGTTCAGAAGCAACTGTATTAGGTGAATCTTGTGAGATTAATTTGTAAAGCTAGAGTTTAGCTTTGTTAAGTGATTAGGGTTTGTGTAGCCTCTTGGTTATAGAGAATTGTGATCTAAAACTTGGTATTTGTGTTAGAGGATTAGTTCAAAAATTCCAGAGTGTGGGTTGTGGTTTTTCTCCCTTGAGCAAGGAGTTTTCCACGTAAAAACACAGTGTTCCTTAAGTTTGCAATTTGCGTGTGCTGTGGTGTTTGTAGTGGAAACTGTTGCGACAAGGACAAGGTTCTAGACGATAAGAATCTGGTTCTTCGACGAAAATTGAAGGACACTATTCAACCCTCCCCTTCTAGTTTCCATAGGAGGTGCTTAAATTATAACAAGTGGTATCAGAGCAGGTCTTCTCGCTTTAGGTTAACACCTTGAGAATGATCAAATCATGAGTGCACCACCTACTATTACTGAAGGACAGTCAGTTCTGAGACCCCCACAGTTTAAAAGGCAGTACTATGCTTGGTGAAAGAACAGAATAGAGAACTATATTTGTTCTGAAGATTGTCAACTCTGGTTGATAGTGTCTGAAGGAAATTTGATACCGACTAAAGTAGTTGGGGAAGGAGCTGCCGCTCGAGAAGAACCCAAAACAAAAGAGGAATTCAATGAGGATAACTACAAGATGGTTGAAAAGAACCACAAAGCCAAACGACTGGTAATTTGTGGACTTGGTCCTGAAGAGTTCAATAGAGTCTCATCTTATAAGACGGCTAAAGAAATTTAGGATGTCCTGGAAGTTGCGTATGAAGGAACTACTGAAGTTAAGGACTCCAAGAGAAGAATGCTGAAAAGACAATTTGAGTTGTTCACCATGGGAGAGAAGGAGTCAATACAAGACATGATGACAAGGTTGATTATTATCACTAACGAGATGGGGTCTCTAGATATGGAGCTGCCGGAAGTAGAAATGGTGGACAAGGTTCTAAATGTACTTCCTGATGTCTGGAAACCCAAAATGACTGCTATAATTGAGTCCAAACCTCTCAGATCTATCAAACTTGAAGAACTGATTGGAAGCTTGTAAACACATGAGATGATGAAGGAATCAAAGAGTAAACCAGTACCTAAGAAGGACAAGACTCTTGCACTTGAAGCAACTGATGAATTCAAGGAATATGTTGACTTGCAATCAGTCGAAGCTGCTATGGTTAGTGCCTTGAGGCAGAAGTTTAATCTGGGGAAGTTCAAGGGATTCAAAAGGAATAATAAAGAAAACTCTGGTAGAAAGAACATTGTTGACAGCCCAGACTACTCAGGGTGCTTTAAATGTTTCAAGAAGGACCATGCAGTTGTGGATTGTCCAATGTGGGAAATTGAGTTGATGAAGAATAGAGCTACAAAGAAGAAGGAGAAGGAGGCATCAAAAGATAGTGATAAAGCCAAGAAGAAATTTAGATGGCCTCCAAACTTCAGAGCAGAAAGAAGGAGGAAGAAGGAATTCTTCTACGCTTCATGAGGACCTACTGATAGTGAATCTGACCAAGAAAGGAATCTGAGGATGAGTCTCCACTAGCATTGATGGGAGTTTCAGGTGAGAATTCAGATGAGGAAGATCCACGGGAGTTCAGAGGAGGAAGAGATCCTTCCAAGCCACCTATGTTTAATAGAAAATGCTATAAATTGTAGAAGAAATAAATAAAAGTCTTCCTTCAATGATGGATTATAATCTCTGGCTGATCGTAAAACGAGGACCTCATGTGCCTGTGAAGAGAGTAACAAATTGATCCTTGGTTCCAAAGCTGGTAGAAGAACCTGATCCTTAAGATTTAGATTGCCAAAAAAAATTTGGGAGAAGTTGAAAGAGATGTACACAGAAGATGACCAGAAGAAGGAATCAGCCCTTATGGAAGTCGATAGAGAAGAAGCTGCTCATTCAGCAGGGTATGTCTTTCTGAACTAAAAGAAAACCTGCACACATACTCTACTGAAAACTTGATCTCAATAACAGCCACCTTAATTAAGGGTTATGAAAAGGTAAAAGCTGAGAAAGATAAATTGACTGAAGATATGAGTGATGTACGAGCAAAACACAAGAGTCTTCAAGAGAAAAATATTGAACTTGAAGAAATTAATGTTGTTCTGAAAGGACAGGCTCTTGTGTCAAACTCTAAGATCTCAGAACTTGAAATTGAATTAAATCAGTTAAAGGAAAGTGTTAATGGTAAGCAAGTAATCAGTGAAGTTCAAACTTTTCTGGAAGATGACCTTAAAAGAACAAATGAAATCCTGTATCAGCAAATTGAGAAAAACAGGGTTTCTCAAACAAAAGGTTGAAAACACTGACTATGAGCTTACTAGATTAACAAAATGGAACAGATCCTCTGAGGCAATGAATTGGGTTCTTGAAAACCAGAACAAAGGAAAACAAGGGCTAGGATTCAAGAAACCCTTGCCTCCATATAATCCAAAGAGTAAACATGTGGGTTTGCCTTGCAAGATGTTGTGCACCTTCTGTGGCAAAACTGGGCACTGCAGACAAAGGTGCATGGATGCAAGCAAGGCAAAGACAAAAAACAAGAGGAGTATTTTACCTGAATAGGCTAAGAAAGATTTGATTTATCAATTTTCTCATAAGAAGGGACCCAAACTGGTCTGGGTTCCTAAAACTAACCTTTGATTTATTTTCCAAGCTGGAGTGAGAGTAAACAACCCAAGCTGGATTCTTGACATTGGCTGTTCAAGACATATGACTGGAGAGAGAAGGAACTTTCTCTCACTCGCAGCGTTTCAAGAAGGCAGTGTAGCCTTCGAAGGAGGAAAAAGTGGTCAGATTGTGGTAATTGGAAAAGTTGGGAGATCTCTAGATCATGCAATTGAAAAATGTATATTGTGTTGATGGTCTCAAACATAACTTGTTGAGTATTTCTTAACTGTGCAACAGAGGAAATGAAGTGAGCTTTTCATCTGTAGGGTGTATTGTGAAGAACCTACAAAGTGGAGAGATTGTCATGGAAGGAAAAAGGGTAAATAATGTGTACAAAGCATCACTGAAATCACTGCCTGAAAATAATTCAACATTCTTGAATGTTCAAGAAAGTGATTCTCAGCTATGGCACAAGAGGATGGGACATGCTAGTTTGTCACAGCTCAACAAGTTAGAGTCAAAGGAGCTTGTTCGTGGATTTCCAAACAAGAAATTTGAAAACATCAAGATATGTGATGCTTGCGTTAAAGGAAAACATGTGAGATCATCCATCAAATCCGAAAAGGTGGTAAATACGTCAAAGCCACTAGAGTTGATACATATGGATCTATGTGGACCCATGAGAGTCAGGAGCAGAGGAGGAAAGAGGTTCGTGTTCGTGATAGTGGGTGATTACTTAAGGTATACATGGACCCTGTTCTTGGCATATAAAGATGAAGCCTTTGATAGCTTCATGGATTGGGCAGGAGTTGTGCAGAAAAGGTTGAGTCTGGATTTTGTCAGCTTCAGATCTGACCACGGCGCGGAGTTCGAAAACATAAAATTCTCTGAGTATTGTACCAAACACGACATTGATCATTATTTCTCTGCACCAAGAACTCCAAAGCAAAATGGAGTAGCTGAAAGGAAGAACATGTCTCTGGTGGATATGGCAAGAACCATGCTGCTATCGAATGGTCTTGCAAGGAACTTTTGGGCTGAAGCTATAAACACTGCATGTTACTTGCTGAACAGGTGTTCCATAAGGGCCATTCTTGAAAAGACCCCCTTTGAACTTCTCAGAGGAAGGAAACCGAATATTGCAAATCTGAGGCCTTTTGGGTGTAAATGCTTTATTCACAACAACGGCAAGGAACCATTGGGAAAATTTGATGCAAGAAGTGATGAGGCAATATTTCTTGGTACTCTACCCAAAGCAAGGCTTACAAAGTGTTTAATAAGAGAACACAAACAATAGAGGAGAGCATGCATGTGGTATTTGATGAGTCGGATAAGGAAATTGATGAAAAAGAAGTAGATGATCAGGCTATTGGTCTTGCTCGAGAAGATTGTACAGGTAACTCTGAGGACCCAGAGGAAAAAGAGGAACCATGTGAAGAAGATGGAAATTCAACTCAAAGGGAACAAGGAGTCAACATGTCAGGGGGAACAGCAGATAAAGTTGATGAATCTAATGATCAGGCAGAACCCACTCTAGATGTCGCTGAAGGTTCTTCTCATCCCATACAACCTCAACCATGGAAACATCAAAGCTCTCATCCTCTGGAGAATGTGTTATCTGAGTTAGATATTGGAGTTATGACTAGATCTACCTTGAAAAACTTCTGCGCATTCTTTTCCTTCCTATCATCTATGGAGCCAAAGAATATAAACGAAGCCTTGGAAGATCCTGATTGGGTCCTAGCCATGCAGGATGAACTACACCAGTTTGAAAGAAGTAAAGTCTGCCATCTGGTTCCTAAGCCAACGGACAGATCAATTATTGGAACAAAATGGGTGTTCAGAAATAAACTGGATGAACATGGCATAGTGACAAGAAACAAAGCTAGATTGGTAGTCCAATGATACAGTCAAGAGGAAGGAATTGACTATGATGAGACCTTTGCCCCAGTAGCCAGGATGGAAGCCATAAGAATGTTGATTGCCTTTGCTACATACATGGAGTTTACACTATATCATATGGATGTGAAGAGTGCTTTCTTGAATGGACATCTGAATGAAGAAGTTTATGTGATACAGCCTCCAGGTTTCGTGAACAGTGAATTTCCTGATCATGTCTACAAACTTGATAAGGCACTCTATGGGCTGAAACAAGCTCTTAGAGCCTGGTATGAGAGATTATCAGGGTTCTTGCGTAAGAATGGATTTTCAAGGGGAAGAATTGACAACACATTGTTCCTGAAGAAGAAAGGAAAGGATCTATTAGTGGTTCAGGTATATCTTGATAACATTATTTTTGGAGCCACTGATGAGGAATTGTGCAAGGGATTTGCTAAGTTGATGGGTAGTGAATTCGAAATGAGTATGATGGGAGAGCTCAATTTCTTCCTAGGATTGCAGATTAAACAAACCCCTGAAGGAACTATGATTTATCAACAGAAATATGTCAAGGAGCTTCTAAAAAAGTTCGACATGGAAGGAGCAAAAGAAATGTCCACACCTATTGCTCCTAGAACAAAGCTGGATATAGATGAACTAGGTCTTTTTACAAATGAGACAAAATATAGAGGAATTATAGGTTTACTCCTCTATCTCACAGCTAGTCGACCTGATATTGTATATAGTATGGGACTCTGTGCTAGATGTCAGTCCAAGCCAAAGGAGTCGCATCTAACAGCTGAGAAGAGAATCTTGAGATACTTGAAGGAAACTCAGGATTTATGTCTATGGTACCCTAGGGGTGGTACTTTTGAATTGATTGGTTTTGCTGATGCTGATTATGCAGGTCATCTGGTGGACAGGAAAAGCACTTCAGGGATGGCACATTTCCTTGGTCCTTGCTTAGTTTCTTGGGCTACAAAGAAGCAGAATTCAGTAGCCTTGTCTACTACGAAAGCAGAGTATGTAGTTGCTGCATCATGCTGCTCACAATTGCTATGGATCAAACAGCAGTTGGAGAACTTTGGAATCAGATGCGGAGCTGTGCCTATTTTCTGTGTTAACACAAGCGCTGTGAACATTGCCAAGAACTGAGTCCAACATAAAAGAACCAAGCACATTGATATTAGACACAATTTTCATAGAGATAATGTGAAAAATGGTCTAATCACCATGAATTCTTGCAGAATTGAGGACCAAATTACTGACATCTTTACCAAAGTACTGAACAAAGTTCTATTTGAGAGGATCAGGTTGGAGTTAGGGATGACCAAAATATACGGATGACTCAGCATTTATTCCCTAAGGTTTGGCTAGTGAAGTATTCTTTATTTTTTTGTAACTATAGTTGATATTGTCCAGTGTAATTATGTACTTTATTTAAGTATACTTGTTCAACTGAGTACCACTAGAGTGTTCTAATGTGTTCCCATGAAAGAACCAACAAGGTACGTAGAAGGAACCAAGACAAGCATGAGGAATCATGTCCAGGTACATCTGCACAGCTATTTATGTTAAGTAATGTAACTAAAATTGATTGACTTGTGAACGTGCATCAAGGAAACCTTCCATGTTTGTGTAACCGTCCAAAATCATAGGGAAATTCCTTTTGTGGTAACATATTTTAAAACTCAAACTACCCCCACTTATTCTAGAAGCCTTAATGAGCTATTTGAAATCACCGTCAAATCCTACACTTTCCCAGTTTCCCAAAACTCTAAAAAGCTGATCTACTTTATAGCACCATCATTACTACCTATTCCCTAAAGACACTGGAACCCACCATTACTCTCTCATACTACTCATCTGAAGCAAGGGAAAGAGAAATATCTACCAAAAATTCCTTCTACTCTGTTCTCTCTCTCAAGTTCAAAACAAGAAAAATTTTCTCTCAAAACCCTAACAAAAAAACTCACACTATGTCTCAAGCACAATCATCATTAACATTTCCGGCAAAAACATCAGAAACCCATACCTCTAAAGAATCCACTCTCAAACCCCCCCCCCCCCCCCCGCCTCTACTCTTGCTGAAAGAATCGCCAAAGCGAGGTTGAAATTTCACAAAAAGATGGGAAAGAAGGTTCCCAAGAAAGCTATTGCAAAACCCTCACCTCCGACGTCGGCATCACCAGTTCCCGATGAAAAATCAGTTGAGGTAAGAAATGACTCGACCCAAGCTAGTTCTACTGCTTTAGATTTGGTTAAAAGCCCTGGGAAATTGAGCACTGAAAATTTAGTTAAGAGGTTATATGAACTTGTAGAAATAATAGAGCCTAGTGGTACAACTGATAGGGGGAAAGTTAGTGAGGAAAATTTGCAAGCTGTACTAGAGGACTTTGTTCCTGGGGGTGGTTTTCATGATCCTATAATAACTGACAAAGTGGTGGAGATTAATGTAGTTGAATAGATGTTGGAGATATTAAGAGATCTGGATTCTGTTAAGTCTCAAAAGGGCTCAGTCAACGAACCTAGTTCGGAGGCTGCTCCCCTTGAGAAGGTTCAAATGGAGTCTGTCTTGGAAGGTCCAATGGGTAGAGGACCTAGTTCTGTTAAGTTACGAAGGAATTGAGTCAAGAACCCAGTTCTTCCTCAGTTCCTACAATAGCTGAGGATGCAAAACTTGATTGGACTAATTCTGAGCGAAACAAAGATTAGAAAATTTCAGGCTAATAATGGTAGCAGTGAAAAGGCAGTGGAAAAACCAAAGAAAAGTGTGACTGGTGAGGAGGATGAGGAGATGTTAGGGGAAGAGGAAGAAGAGGAAGTAGTTTTTGTTAGTGAAACAAAGCCAGTGACAGAAATGAAAATATGACTGGTGAAAAGTGGAAGGGTTGTGTCCCAAAGCAGGCTGGTAGATGAGAGTTATGAGGACTCTCAGGGTGAGAATGAAGGTGATGAAGAACCTATTGTGCAAGCAGTACCTAGGAGGGTTGCTACTAGGTCTGCTCTAAAACAGCAGGTAGAAAAAGTTGCAAATCTTGAGAAGAAGCAAGGCAAAAAGCTGGTAGAAGAGAAGCAGGAGAAAAGTACTATTGAAGCAAAGGTGGAAAGTGATGAGGATGGGGATTATGTTGACCAAAGTGATTCTGACACTAAAAGTGAAGTATAGGGCAAGAAGAAAAAGAATGAGGCTGATGAAGAGGTTGACATGGCAGCCTTCTTTGCTAGGCTCCAAGTGCTGACTGGGAGTATATTGAGTGACTTGGAAGAGCATAACATGAGGCCTTTGTTAAGAAAGGTAGAGGATCAAGGGTGGCTGAACCTCTTTGCAAAGGAGAACAGATGCATGTATGCTGAGGAGATCAGAGAATTCTACACTAATTGTAGAGTAGCTGCAAGAATGGTGTTCTCTGTGGTCAAAGGGGTGGAGTTAGAGTTTGGAAGAAAGGAGCTATGAGTCATTCTTAAAGTTCCTGCTGAAGGTTATTGCAAGTACATCAAGCTGAAATGGCCTAAGAGAACTGATGGTGTTACTCTTCTGACTCTGAGTATTGTAAAGAAATTCTCGGCAAAACCAGACTCAGAAAGGAAAGAAAGGTTGAGAAGAAGGAGATGGAACCTACACATTTGCTCTTTGAATTTGTCAATAGATTCCTGCTACCTAGAGGGGAAAGAGACAGTGAGACCTGTGCTCTTGACTTAACATATATGGAACTGCTGGATAGAGGAACTAAGATAAATTTGCCTGGTCTGATCATCAGACATATAAATAAAATTGCAGATACTGATCAAAAGCCACACTCTTTGGTGCATTCCTACATCCTGCAGCAGGTCTTTGAGCACTTTGGGGTGCCCTTGGAAGGTGGAAAGAAGCCAACTCTACATAAGATGCTTGGTCAGAATGTGTTGAAGAACTGTGAGTTCTTCAAAGAGAAGAGGTCATCCAAGAGGCTAGTGCATGTTAAGCAGAGCAGCCTGAGGAAAGTGAAGATTTTAGAGCTGATGAAGCAATTGCAGCTGTGAAGGAATTGGAGCAGCATGTGTTGGAAGTAGATGAAGAGAACTCTGAACTGAAAAGGCAGTTGCATGTGAAGGATCAAGAAATTGATCGATTGAAGATTGAGAGTCACAAGTATGAGGCCGAGTTGGTGGTAGAAAGGGCCAAAAATTCAAGGAATATTGAGGCACTTGTCAAGCACTTCAACCCGAAGACCTAAGTCCTACCAATTCCCTTCCATGTCCTTGTCCAAATCCCTGCTTGCCTTTCATGTTTGTCCTCTTTTGATGCGTGTTTTTAAGATAATCATTTTATGTTGTGTACTTATTGGGCTGTGTGTTTACCACGCCCTGAATAATTGGTTTTAATTTTTTTTTGTTTGAATTGGGTCCTTTTATGATATATCTGGTTCTGGTTGGGCCCTTAGTTTCATTCATGTGTATTAAGTTGACTTGATTGCCTTGTGCTTTAGACTGGATATTACTGACTCGTTCTTGCAGGATTTTGAATCTTTTCGATGATGCCAAAAGGGGGAAGAAGATAATGTTGTGGTGTTTGTGACCTAATTCACCTGTTTAAAATTTTTAAAATGTATATTTGCTTCTGTGTTTTTGGTATTTTTGTATGTCCAGGTTCTTTGGCAACATTTGTTTGTCATCATCAAAAAGGGGGAATTTGTTGAGCTGAATGTTTTGAAGAATGACGAACGAAGGACCCAGTGGTTCTGGAGGGGAACTTGGTCCTTATAAAGAAGGGCACGACTGATCGAAAAGATTATAGAATGTAAATCCTTGCAGAACTAAGAATAGTCGCGTGTGGACTATTATGTATCCTAGTCAGCTAAAAGAGGTTGTGTCGTGGCTGTGTCTTTGAAGTATGAATAGGAGTTGGAGCTAAACAAGGAAAGAGTCACAGGAAATCTTGTCTTACCATATTTACAAGGTTTCCTTGTGAAATACTACAAGAGTTACGAAGCCCTTATAAAAGCAAGTAATTGAGGCAGCCGGTACTCAGTTATTCACAACGAGAGTTGAGAGCAATCAAAAGGCGATCCAATAACTTTCAAAGTGACTTAACTGGTGAAGACAACTGTTGGAGGTTAAATAGTTGAACTTAGATATTCTGTCTAGGTTCTTGTTTGGAGTTGTCATAGTTTTGTGCTATTATTGTTTTTACCTACATGCTTAGTTCAGAAGCAACTGTATTAGGTGAATCTTGTGAGATTACTTTGTAAAGCTAGAGTTTAGCTTTGTTGAGTGATTAGGGTCTAGAGTGTTGCCCCTTGGTTACAGAGTTTTGTAATCTAAAATTTGGTCTTTGTGTTAGTGGATTGGTTCAAAAATCCCAGAGTGTGGGTCGTGATTTTTTTCCCTTGAGCAAGGAGTTTTTCACGTAAAAACCGTGTCCTTAAGTTTGCAATTTGCGTGTGCTGTGGTGTTTGTAGTGGAAATTGTTGCGACAAGGACAAGGTTCTAGACGATAAGAATCTGGTTCTTCGACGAAAATCGGAGGACATTATTCAATCTCCCTTCCTGCCCCTTCTAGTGTCCATAGGAGGTGCTTGATTATAACAAGATGTATTCAGTCATTATAAAAAAATATTTCGATTATGTTTTACTCTCTATAAATATCTGCTACACCCGTAAAAGCTAATCACTTGAAAACTTCATTTTCTGACTCTTCATCTTTTCACCATCTTCAACAATTTATTTTCTTCATTACTCTAATTCTTAATGATCGAAAATTCTATCTGCATGCACATTATTAGAAGATTCAAGGAGTCATTCACTGTATCATCATAAGAGAAAAAATAAACCACACTTTCACTTTTTCCCGTTATCATGCACGTAGGACAGAGCAATCAAGTATTCCCACGTAATTTATGAGCTAAGTTGTAAAAACAGTCATCATGGGACGACGTCGGAAGGACATTCCAAGCCACACTAATGGTTTATTAATCTTCTAACTAGTATAGTACCCTTGCGATGCGCAGCCTATATCAATAGAAATAAATAACATATTTTATATGTCAAAGTAGTAAATATAAATTTTTTGATATAATTAGGTATTTACCATCGTACGTTGTTCCCTACTTTTTTTTTTTGATTGAAACCCGCACCCTAAACAATGCCACATAAGAAACTATGGAACCAATTCATGACAGAACTGAAAATATTAAAAAAATCATATAGTTTGTAATGCAAGTAATTTACCATATAGTTTGTGATGTATACAATATGAACTAATTAACTAATTAAAATCACATGAAGACACATAATATCATATGAAACATAGATTCAAGATAATATTTAGTAGAAATGCAAACATCTATTCTTAAAGAGATAAATGAAAAATAATGAGCCAGTACATCCTACTTCTATTGAAACATCTTGTCGAAGCTTAGCTTGAATGTTGAATCCTTTAATTGTTGATTCAAACTACAGCTTGATCAAACTACAGCTACAAACTGAATATCTATTTGTAGTCTATTATTTAAATAATCAAAATATTTTACATCCAATTCTCTCCCTCATGAATGTGTTTTTGTAGTTTTTTACTTTACCATTCTGCCCGTTAACTTCAGAAAAAGTTGATGAGATAAAGACTTACGAAATAGATGAATGTATGCTTTAGACTTTATCATTCCTCCTGCTAGATTTCTCTTCTAACAAAAGTTAAAGACATATCGACTTATATAAAAATATGAAAACCTATTAACTACTCCGTGAATTGGTATTTCACATTTTCAATCACATAATAGGAAACAAAAATCTGAAATTGATGAGAAAAAAATCATTTTATCGATCGAAAGAACCTCTTGCAGAGGAAAAAAATCATTTTAACCTGCTTCATATTTCTCTGTCTATCATTCACATGACATATCGTAAAAGAAGAGTTGAGTTCCTAGAGCTTAATTAATAGGAGTAATTCTTAATCCAATGCAAATTGCCTATATAACTTGCTTTATTTTGTGCAAACATCTATATCATGTGTAATCCTATTTTCAACACCTTTTGTATTACCAGAGAATAACATAAATATCACAAAACAGGCAATATACATTAATGAATCTCTAAATTTTTTGATCAAGCATATTTTTTAGTTCAAGATCATTCATCTAATTAAGCATACGATTGCTTAAGTAAAAATTTACCAGAATCACAACTTCCTGTTGACTTCTAATATTAGGTGCTACAGATAACACTATTTTACTTGTTCATAACCCGTTGAAAGTGAAAAAAAAAAAAATTCATACCGAGCCGGAAGAATCTAGTATTCCCTTTCATTACAATCCATTATAGCATAGCAACAGTTAGCATTGATAGTGAAAGTTTAAAAAAAAGTCTATCTATTATTTATGAACAACAAAAATATCAGGTGATATATTCTATAGGAACTTCCAATACTTTAGATTAGGTATAGCTTTTATTTCCTTTCATTTTACCTTATTGATATAAAGGGACTACTACACAAATCTTCTTTTGAAGCTTCACATTATTTTAATTAAATGTTTACCTGAATCATAAATTCGATCGACTACAAATATTGAATGGTAGAAATAGTAAAATTAAGGTACTTCCAATACTTTAGATTAAGCATAATTTTCATTTATTTCATTTTACCTTATCGATCTAAAGGGACTAATACTATATCAAGATCTCCTATTTCAAAGTAGCAATTCTATTTTCATGTAAATTCACAATCTGAACATTTTCATGTAAATTTAGATTTTCATATCGATAGAAATTAGCATACTTGTTTCATCTACCATCATGCTTCTCCATGGTTTTGTTTCATGATCTCAATAAAGATCATTCATTTTGATTCATCGACATTCCATAAAAAATAAGGATGACTTCATTATATTGTCTTCAATGAAAGTTAATTACAAAAAAGAAAAGAACTTAATCGTTTGTGTCTTCATTTGTAGATGCAAATATTCAGAGAAAGAAATAGCTCCTTCCCTATCCTTGTCTCGAAACATAGTTCTTTTTTGATTTGACAATGCAAACGATTAACGGCTTCTTGCATATTCCAAGCTTCCAGCACCTTTTATTCACTAAAATTATCTTTTTGGTGCAACATATAAAACTAAAGATAAGAGCTTTAATTCAAAGTCAAGCTAAGCTTTAATTAACAGTCCTCTAACGACTTTGAAACACCAATTTCTAAGTAGTCAGACCATTCATTTCTCAATTCAAGTGCTTCGTATTCAAAAAGCCACAAGGCATAAGGTACAATAACAAAAGACTATTAAAAATGCTTAAGACGGAGCTGATGGGAGCCAAGATTATAAAAAGGTGAATTGCACTGTATGCACTTCTTGGTCAAATGCCTATCATGAAGAAAATTATCTTTCATTTAAGAGACGCTCAACCATACAATTTGTTTAAATTTGTTTAAATTTTCAGAAGCCATGAAGAGAATAAAAGTTCACATGATAAAAAAAGATTTACAATATTTGTTTAAAACATACAGACATGAAAAAAAACTAATAGAAATGAGGAAAAGAACATCATTACATTCTAAGTCATGTAAATTCATATTTTAATTTCGATTAAAATCAGCATACCTGAAATGTTCCATCAATTTCATGCTTCTCTGATCCATGGCTTGTTTTATTCTCTCCATAAAGATCAATCGTTTTGATTCAGCGACTTTCCATAGAAAAATAAGGAAAGACTCAATTTATTTACATACTTCAGTGATAATTTAAAAAAAAATTAACGGCCTATATCCTTAAAAAAAGAACTTAAGCACATGTGTCTTCATTGTTGGTAGGCGCAAATATTCAGGCAAAGAAATCACTCTATCCCTTTCACTCAAAACTCAATTCTCTTTGAGTTTGACAAATTAAACGATCGATGGTTTATTGCTTATTCCAAGCTCCTTGCAGGAGGTCCTCGAAATAAAACTCACAAAATATGATCATAAGTAAGAAATGCAAATTTAAAAAAAAAAAAAAAAAAAAAAAAAAGAGAAGAGATTTAAACCTACGGAAAAAAACAAATATATGAAGAGTAGTCGCCTAATAAATTAGGAGCATATGAATTTAATTACTGAAAATATTTTTGAGTCGTTGTCAATAAAGTATGGCTAGCTATATGAATCTAACTTTCAATGTAGTTCTTGTGAGTTACTCTCTCCCCTACAAAGAGAAAACAAAACAGTGGGATATCATATTTTTATATTATTCATCAAGATTATTAAGCAAAAGATATAGCATTCAGCAAAATTAAGAAAACACCATATAATACTTAAGAAAGAAGGTAAAAACATAATGCTAAAATATCAATGTCACGTTATTTGGATTTAGGTCGTGCAAAACAAATCCAAACTCCGAATTTCATCAGGAGTAGAAGATGCAACACATGCTTCAAAACTTATTCATCATAGAATAAAAAAGAACCTTTTAGGAAATCGTTCTAAATATACCACTTGATGCCATAGCCCATATACTCTTCATATCTATATTGCCCCAACCGATGAAAATAAAGACAAAGAAGTCAAAAGTGAAACCTGCATAAACTTCATTGCTCCACAAGTACATTGTGATTAGTTTAGTAATTGTCTTAGTGGTTTGGCTTTATGGTCTATCCAAAATTTTCTTGGAGGCACCTAAGGTGATAATGAAAAGCAAATTGCTAGAGAATAAAACTGACATTTTGAACTGCTAGTATCTCAAATTTGATTGATCATGTTCTCGTAAAAGTTGATGTTTCATTCTTCCGTAACTGCTCGTCCTAATCCACTTTCTCTTCATAAAAAAATATTGAAAAAATATTCTATATTAAGAAAATAATAACTACTCCAACTTTTATCCTTACTATACTACAGATAATGATTAAAAAAAGAAAAAGAATATTCACTACTAAAAAAAGCTGAATCTGCGACCACCCAATCGGTCGCACATCGGTCGCCAGGTCGACCGATCGGCGACCGATACGGGTAGTCGGAATATTAATGGTAGCAAATAGCCCTGCGACCGATTTTCGGTCGATACTTCGACCACTGTGCGACCGAATTTCGGTCGCACAATAGCTCACATACAGTGACCAAGTATGCGACCGATTTTCGGTCGCACATCCTATTGCGACCGATTTTCGGTCGCATACTTGGTCTCATTTGTGGGAATTAATGGTGACCAAGTATGCGACCGAAAATCGGTCGCAGACTTGGTCTCAGTTGTGACCGCTGTGCGACCGAAAATCGGTCGCCAAACCTGTAAAAACCTGCAATAAAAATCCTGCAATCAGGCAGTAGCAACAGCAAAAACCAGCAATTCAATGGAACCTGGACAGCAAAACACAGCAATAAAACAGCAATCCAAACATTTCAAAAATATCCAATCATTTCAAAAACATCCGGAGACCATTAGTTATATCCTAACATTAGTTATATCAACTAAGTAAGCACATCACAAAGTACAAATTGGTTCAATCAACTTCATCATCCGATTCATAGTCACTAGCAATTTCATCCTCGGACGGCTCGTCACTATCTATGTTTTCATCAGCCTCGTATGCCCTTGAAGTTCCTTCTCCAAAACTAGCCGGGTTTTTTGCACGACTAAATTCAGATGCAGCCACCGGGTATAAGCGGCAAGTAATGCATCCACTTAACAGGTTTCGGCTTCTTTTTTTGATTTTTCTCGGGCTTGTATCGAGGCTCCTCACAAAATCTACATTGCACAAGCTCTGCATCATCCTTGTAATATAGCATGCACCCATTAACACAGCAATGAATCTTATGAGAAGTAAGGCCTAATGAGGAAACCAACTTCTTTGTGAAGTAATAAGAAGTTGGTAAGTCCATGTTAGCCGGCTTTAGTTCATTCATAAGGCCTATGATGGAATCCATGGCAGCTTGAGAAATACTATAATCTGATTTGATACTCTGCAATCTGACAGCAACAGACAACTTGGAATGTACCGAGCCCTCATGGAATGGACGACTTGCTTCCTCCAACATTTTATAGAATTCACTTGCCTCGGCATTTGGAATGTGCTCAGTGTTAGGCTGTGATGTACCCGGCTGCATGGGATCATCATCCGGGTACATACCAAAAGCATCACAAACCATATCATCCATTCTATAATCATTACGGTCTGGTTCCAAAACCGGAGAACTAGTAGTGCCATGAATATTTTGAAGCATTTAAATGTGACCCTGCAAATCCCACGGCTCTCCATGATAACGCCAAATATAGTAATCTGGCATAAACCCCCTTTCTAACAGATGCACTTGCACGGTCGTCATATCTTGGATGGTGCAACATTTGCACTTTATGCAGGGGCACTTAATTGTACCAAACCTTATAAAAGGTTCGGTTGTTTTTACTGAAGCAACAAATTCCTTAAGACCCTCTTCAAATTCAGGCCTTATCCCCCGCCGACCGGGGAAAAGTCTATTGTCCATCCACAAACGACGTGCATTAAAGTCCATATCTACACAAAAATTGCCAAATTGAGAACAATCCAATGGGTACCAATTTTTAATAATCCTAGCCTTTTTTTGAATATCCATTGATCCGTTTGAATTCCATATTATCTAGTAAGTTCAATGCAATACAAAACGCATACAATTTATCCGGTTTAGTCATAAGATGTTGCAAACATGAACAATCAAAACAACAATACCTAAACCCTAACTTTAAATGCATAACAAGTATTCCAAACACCACAACCCATGACAAGACATCAACACATTGCAAACAACTCTACCAAACAATTCCCAACATATCCCAACAATCACCATAATTAATCACAAACATTACAACCCTATATTTAAAGTTCATCAACCCAAAACAACTTATTATACATCACATTATATAGAATAAACTAATTATAACTAACAACTAACATGTAAACAATATATATAGGCTCTCCATTATTTATAAATATATATATAATTAAATTCGGATTATTAAACCAAAAAAAAAAAAATTACCTCTACTTTGTATTGGATCCAATGGCAAGAAAGTATGAGTTACCAATGTGCTATCCACCCAATAACTACAAAAAAAGTGAATTAAAAAGTCATTATATGAGTTTTAAAAAAAATAACACAAATTACTAAAAAATGAAATTTACCTTGAATTTGTAGGTTTAGATTGTGTTAAATGTTATGTTGGAGGTAATAGAGTAGTAATTTAAAGTTATATGGGGTTTATAATGGTGGGAAGTTGATTATGGGGTTGGGCGGGTTCGGTTTTTAGGGATTGGGTGGGTTTTGGGAATTTTGAAATGGGGAAGAAAGGGGTTCTGCCCCGTTTTTAGTTACAGTTATGCGACCGACATGCGACCAATTGTCGGTCGCATAGCTGTGACTAATTTTTCAAAGACCGATGTGCGACCGATTTTCGGTCGCCACTTTTTTTCGTTGAATGTGCGACCGAAAATCGGTCGCACAACTGTGGAGACCGAAAATCGGTCGCATGATGGTGGTCTCAGATTCAGCTTTTTTTAGTAGTGATTTATCTTACCGAATTTCCGCTATCCACAAGGTGGAAATTTCGATAATATGCCTAAGATATAAATTAATCATCAACTGTATATTTTTTTATTCTTAACAAAATTCTAACAATAAAGTAAAGAGAAATAGAGAATGAATTCGATCCTTATCGTATGCATTACAACTATACAATCTCATAATTTTTCCGGGTGCTCATATTCCACTCGGCAAAGTTCCATTATCAGTCCCAATAATAGCTTTGATATTGGATATTGTGGTACTCTAAATTGCAATTTTCGTCTACATGATTATGCGACTTTATAAAGAAAAGTTCTTACAACACCTGAAAAAACAAACGAATTGAATTAAGCCAAACAAGAAAAATGAAATCCATTGTAATTGAAAAGAATGCTGGTAAAGAAATTCTCTCTATTTATCTACACTGAGATTTTGAATTGAAATTACTAATACAAACGAAGAGAACTGAAGAATAAATTTAAAACTGTTCAAACAATATAACTAAATTTGTTTTGAGTTTTGGCTTTATCACGCAAGAAAATTTTTAGGAGCATCATGGATCAAATACTTGAACGTGCAACCGAAGCCGTTTTAAAAAACTTATCTTTCAGTTATTTTTTTCCTTATCCGATATCTTTCACTGTAGTTTAGTGGATAAAACTTCCGTGGGGAATAATGAGAAGTAACTTCTGATTAGTGGATAAAACTTCCGTTAATTTTTAAAAATGCTTTACAAAATTATTTTAATTTTAGATTATTAGTTAGACTTGTTCCACTTGGTAAAACTTAAATTTTAAATAATATTAACTATATATCAACTGTAATAACTAATAATTATATTTTGTGTTAAAATTGCCATGTGTCTTTTTTGTAATTATTGCCACTTGGCTAATTTTTAATCGCTACTACATTCCTTTTAATAATAATAATAATAATAATAATAATAATAATAATAATTATATATATATATATATATATATATATATATATATATAGAGAGAGAGAGAGAGAGAGAGAGAGAGAGAGAGAAATATTAAAAGCAAGAAAGTCAAGCCTTACATTTCGCCAAGTGCCAGCCACATACAAAGCCACCTGTATATCGTTAGGACAAGATTTAGTTATTAATTATTACATTTGGAAAATAGTTATCTTTTTACAATTCAAAATTAAATTTGTACAAGTAGCACTACTCTAACTAATAAAAATTGCAAAAGATTTTTTGAAAATTAGTAACTGTTACGAAGTTTTCACCACTATGTGGAAGTTACTTCTTCCATATTCCCCCCATGACTTTTAGACTTCAAAACTGACTATGATATGTTTCGTCTCTTTCGCTAACACAATACTAGAAAACCACATTAGAAAAAGGTTTTGCATTCTCCAAGGGTATATGAATTTCAACACAATATCCAAGTGGGTATATGAAGATTTAACAGAAAATGTACAAAACTGGAATCAATTGAAGACACCACAAAACACACAAAGAACCAGTGAATAGAAAACACGAAACCAAAAAATTCTTTCTGTTTGTAGATTATGTTTTCCTCTACGTATTCTTTTGATTCCTCTGCTACATTCTCTTAATAATTGTCAGAATTTTATCCTTACAGGTCATTCTCGAAATCCCTTTTGATTATTTATAAATCAATTGTCTTTTTTTTACCTACCCTTTTCCACTCAGTCATCTAAGTTTTAGTGTATTGCATGTACCGTAAATGTGAGGTTTTAAAATCTTAGCACTTTGGAACTGCTTGTATTAGTACTTAGAAATTTCCGAAGTGTAAACAAATAAAAAGAAAGAAACTATTATCATCAAATAATAAAGAATAAATCATCGTTCGCTACTCAAATTGACAGTTTCTTTGATAGTGATTGGAAGTTTAGCAATTTTCCATAATTGACTTTTATTTTTCTATTTTTGACAATTTGGACATATTGTTTTGATCACTTAACAATTTATATTACCTTCAATTTTCTTGATTTTTTTATACTACATCAATTCTCTTTTTCTTTTTCTAACTGCTTCTTTCATATTCAGTTTTCTTTCACATATCCCAATAGTTTTTTATAATCTGATCAGATATAAATGGACTTGGAGAAGTTGAGTTGCAGTCATCCTAGATTATTGATTTGTTTGAGACTTGAGTTGATGCATATACTCGAAATTATTTTTTTAAACTCCACACACTTTCTCTTTCTCGATTAAATTTGCCTGCAATATTTTCGTGTTTGATATTGCAGCTTATTGTACTTTTGTCTACATGGATCATTTGAAGAATCATCCCTACTTTTTGTTGATATATTACTGTGATTTTCTAATGATTGAGATAAAACTTTGTGTATAATCGACTTTACTGCTAGAAGGAGGAATGTTCTCATCTTTACTACTTATTTAATTCTTATTTCTCTTCCAACTAATCTGTATCTTATAGAATTTATAGTTAAACATGTCATCATATTCTTTCTCTATTCTAATTAATTGTGCTTAGAAAAAATGGAGCTATAGATCTTTTTCCCATGAAGGAAACTATTTTAATGCATATCATAATTTTACTAGTAGCATCACAATTTGATTCTTAACATAGTCAAGTTTATACTTCTTGCTATTCTGTTAAGAAATTTCTGCTACTTAAACTTTGATTATTAAGCACGTCTCAATCAGGGATTAACAGCCTAAAATAATGTATAAACTTGATAATTAAGCATGTCTTTTCTTCTACTCGTGATCTTTTAGCTGCAAAATAAACCTGGTGTTTCCAAGTAGATAATAAAGCTTATAATTGGAACATGTAAAAGCATCAACAACAAAGAGTCATTACTGCAATGTTAGTGCAGTTTTCTATGAGTTGTTGTAATATTAAACATGATAAGTACATGTCCGACTTTGAATCTTTGCTAACAGTTTTAAATTACTTAGAAATATGCATGTATCTAAGTTTATTTGCTAAGCTTGCTAAAAGGCATATCTTCTTACAGATTCTTTTCCTCTTGGTGCAACCTAACAGGAATTTTAGTTGAACATTAAATATGCACTTTGATGGCAAAGGCAAAGTGGGAAAGTTGCCATTTATACCTACTGAGTTAGTGGGTGTAGATTGAAAAATTAGCTTTGCCCATTCCAAGAAATGCCATAAATCATAGGTACTATATGAAAGTTTGGAACGATGGTGGAACATTATGATATTAATAATGATGGGTTAAGGTGAAAAATACAAATTTTATACGGACAGATCATGCCTCTTATTATGCTCTTCAAAATTAAGCTGCGGTTATTATAGCACTTTGCTGGTGCTTTGGTGTAATGTTAGTATTTTTTAAAGTTCAGTTGTTTCCGTAGATAAAAACTCTATGCATACTATTTGAAGAAGGGTAATTTTAATGTGAAGATCAAAAACTATGGTGCAACACTTCTTTCTGTTATCCTCCCTGATAAAAAGTGGTACTTTGCTCTCTCCGTCTTCTTTTGGGTCTTTCTTACATTTCTAAGCACTGTCAAGTTCATATACATTTTTGGTATATGAACCATCTAGTATCATCGACCGAATAATTTGTTGATTCTAACACTCACTTTTATTCATTGTTTAAAGAAAAATTTGGTTATTCTTGGTTACAGCTCCAACGATGAATACAAGGTTGGTTCCATGATCCTTTTTTTTTCTGGAAAAAATTTGTATTTAGAATTGTCTCATGATTGTGTAAAAGATCTGGAATTTATGTATATTGTAATCTTGATTAAAGTTGTACTAATATATTGTAGAATGACACAACGTATTTTGGTAGACGTATTAGACATGTAGTTAGTAGAACTGGAGTTACAAAATTTGAGTCAATAGGTGTTGAATACAAATTTACCAGCTAATAATCATGGAATTACACTCCATGGTATTCATTTTATTTTTCATCCCTTTCGCGGTAAGAACTCTCAATTCTTTTTTTTTTTTTTTTGGAATTTGATTAACATGATGAAAAATATTTTATCAGGTTGTAGCATAGGATCTAATGGACTATTAGGGAGGGGGGAGAAGGCAGACGGGAACCAACCGATAAACCCGAACCACTTGACTAACCCCTTCATAGTCCATTCATTAAGGTTGGGGATGGCTGGCAGAAGGGCCAGCCCGTCTTTTGATGAGAACCTGGAGATCAACCCCAAGGGGGGAGGGCTGTGGGAGCAAGGATTGGATTGTTTATTGATGTGATCATTGTTGAAATATTAAACTTTTTCACATTATCCTATTTATTCCTAGTATGAACTAGTTAGTAGATTAAGTGAATTAGCTAGTTTTTGAGATACATGTATTAGAGTATGAACATAGTTATTTATTTTGAAAGAAGTGAAGTGTGGACAAAATTAAGAAGATATATGTCCACACTAGGTAGATACATTGTACTATTTGCCTATAAATAGTCATGTAGTTCTAGTTATTTGAGTAAGCCAAGTTGAGTGAAACAAAGAAGAATAGTTTCCTCACTTGTGTCTTCAAAAGAGAGATTGTAAGCTCAAGTTGAGAGAGACAAAGAAGAATAGTTTCATCACTTGTCTTCAAGAAAGAGAGATTGTAAGAAATATGGTGAAGTTAAAGAAGAACTACTTCCTCTATTTGTATTAAGAGATTTTGATTGACTTGTGAGTACTCCTCCTACTCCTCCCTACCTAAATTATTTTTCTAACATTTGATATCAGAGCCAAAATCTTGAAAGACCTATGGAGAATGATTTGAAATTCTCAGAGATATGAGAAAATGATAAGAAGTACTACTCATGCTACCGAAGGATCTCCAAAGAGGAGAAAATTGTAGTGACGAGAAAGTTCTAATAAAAATGATGATGTGCTTTTTGAAGCACACAGTATATGAAATGACAACCTCAATATCAAGTAGGAATACTTCCGAAAAGATGATTCCGAGATATGAGGGGTCTATTGAGAAGAAAATGAAAATCATCCAAACACCCAAGATTAATTGAGACACATTGAAGATATGTTTTAAATTACAACCGTGTGGTTCAACGAGGATGCTGAAGTCAGAATTTGAGATAATGTGAATCAAGTTTAAGGGAGGGTGTTGAAATATTAAACTTGTTCACATTATCCTATTTATTCCTAGTATGAACTAGCTAGTAGATTAAGTGAATTAGTTAGTTTTTGAGATACATGCATTAGAGTATGAACATAGTTATGTATTTTGAAAGAAGTGGAGTGTGGATAAAATTAAGAAGATACATATCTACATTAGGTAGATACATTGTGCTATTTGCCTATAAATAGCCATATAGTTCTAGTTATTTGAGTAAGCCAAGTTGAGTGAAACAAAGAAAAATAGTTTCCTCAATTGTGTCTTCAAAAAAGAGATTGTAAGCCAAGTTGAGTAAAACAAAGAAGAATAGTTACCTCACTTATGTCTTCAAAAGAGAGATTGTAAGCTCAAGTTGAGAGAAACAAAGAAGAATAGTTTCCTCACGTGTCTTCAAGAAAGAGAGATTGTAAGCAATAGAGTGAAGTTAAAGAAGAACTGCTTCCTCTATTTGTCTTAAGAGATTTTGATTGACTTGAGAGTACTCCTCCTACTCCTCCCTACCTAAATTATTTTTCTAACAATCATATGGACAGTGGAAGATTATAAGGAAGATAATCATCTTACTTTCAACTACAATATCTTTGATGGATGACAAGGTATACATAATTTCTCCTTTGCATTATGTCTTTTATTCAACAAGAGGTAGTGGCAGACCCAATGTATAAATTACGTGTTTAACTTGTCCAGTTCTTTTACATAGAGCATAGATATATATAAGTTAAAAACTACAACAAATTTTGAAAACATAATTTTGAATGTGCATTAAATCCTGAATGTGCTTCTTACAAGCTGCATTGTACTGACAGAAAATGTTGATAATCAAATGAAGTAAAACAGGATTTCCCGGTGATCTTTCTGTTAATGTGACAGATGTTCATCGACAAACACAGTTAGCAATAAACATGCAAGCAAAACCTCTAAAGGAAGCGAAACCAGTAAATTTAGCATCACATATTTACCCCCAATCTTAGTGGCTGGTAATACCACGACCATTGAGGTAATCCATGTTGTTTTTATCTATTAACTTGAATGTTAGGTTTTATTTTCAATGCAATGTCTAATAATCTGAAACACCCTTGATGTTGTTCAAATAATTTTGTAGTCTTACGGGGGAAAGTAGTCTTAGAGTTCATTTTTCTCATGGTCTTTGGATTCTCTTAAGCCCTCTACTATTGAAGATAGTAGTGATAGTCTAAGGGAGAGGTTGTCAAGTAAAAGTGCTACAAGTTTGAGAGGTCCAAGGGTTGGTTCATCAAGAAGAGATGAAGCTTAAAGGGTGAAAGGTCGTTTGGATAACATTGATGAAAAGACATTGTTGATTGATAAACAAGTAAACGGTTAAGTGAGACTACACGAGTTTGTGATTTCCACTCATCATCCTGGTATTGGAACATTGCCTAAAGGCACTGAAGAGGAACAAGTTGCTGCTGAATGACCATCTTGACCATATTGGAGGAAGTAGATAATATTATCCTGAGAATTTTGGTAAAAGGAAACTGGTCCACTTTATTATGAGAAGTCAAAGAGTATTATGTGTATATTGTGGCATGGTTATCTAAGTCTTTCAACTGATTGCATTATCATCTTATAATATGCCATATAAATTTTAAGATAACTTTTTTATCTCTTTTTTTTCCTCATGATTGTAATAGTGTGTTTTGAGTTGTAATATTGTTAGCACTATGGCATTTGGACATTTAAAGATTATCCATCTCTATATTTGAAAGTTCATGGTACAATATAAGAAAAATATGTAAGCACGTGAGTTTGAAAGACCAGACACTTAGTTTTATGATAAAATCGAAATTTAAAAAAAATTAATCAACAATTTTATGACAATGTTAACTATACTATATCATGTTATAACTTTTATGTATAAAGTTGTTTTATTTTTCTATTCATATAGTTTCTTTCTCAAAAAGAGATGTTTTGCATCTCGGTTAAATATTATTGTGAATTACTTTTTATCTAAATATTATTTGATATTAAATTATTATTTTAATTAGTCAATTCATATTATTTGCATCACAAATGATATGGTCATTGAAATATTTGTATTATAAACTATATGATTATTTTGTGTTTTCAAATTTATTACCTTTTAAATCAATGAATTATTAATTGGATTCGTACTTTCCTATCGTGGTATCGTCTGAGGAATGGGTTTCAACCATTTACAAAATAGGGAATCACAACGATAAATACCAAAATCATACTTTGAAATGTAAAACAGGCTACGATTAGTTTCTATTGATTTCGGCCGCACATCGCGCGGGTACTATACTAGTTTCATGTTATAAAGGTCAAATATTTTCACTTTTTTTATCATGTTTTTAAAAAATTCACTTCATCAATTTATTCATACTAAGAGCGAAGACTCAAATCTTAACATGAAAGGTTTTTAGTGATAAGGATCAGTAGGCTGTGGACCTCGAAAGCTTGTCATCGCTAAAAGTTTCCTATTCCCCGTTTACCAGGAGATCAATCATATGTTTTCTTTCTTTGATGTATGCACATGAAAGTGGTGTGTTTTTACAAGCAATGGATCGTCTTCAAAAGCCACACTCAAATTATAAGAGTTCCATTATTTTTCTTACTATTCGATTGCCTAATTCGACATTGTTTCTTATTTGCCGAACCAATCTATGGAAGAACTAGAGTTTGAAGGTTTTAATCATGAGGTCCATCAAATTACAGACTCAGCGGTGTATAATTGGACTAAGGATGAGAGGAAACAATATAGGAAACAAGGGTTTCACAATGAGCAACAAAATGAAACTTTACAATCTTTCTAACTTTATTACTACTCAACTAACTACTTTTATTTATAGATGTTAAGTTAGATACATTGACTCTCTAACTAACTAGCTAACTAACTAACTAATCGACTTACTTTTAAAATATCAAAAGCTTCTGGAAGATTCTATCCAGCTCAGCAGTGCAGCTAGTGGAACTGATTATACAATATACTGAGCACCATCACTAGTTGTATTGTTTCCAGCTCACTACTTGCACTGCCCAGCTCAGCTTGTATGTGTCAACACCCCCTTGAAGATGAGCCTTATTGATGTTCTTAATTCCAAGCTTATTGATCAAGTATTCATGTTGTAGTCTTCCCAAGGCTTTAGTTAGCACATCAGTTGTTCTGTAGTCCCTATGTGTTGCAGTTTTACCAATCCTTGCCTAACTTTTTCTCTCACTAAATGGCAGTCTATGTCTATATGTTTTGTTATTTCATGAAATACTGGGTTGGTTGCAATTTGTATCGGTGGCTCAATGTCATAGAATAACTCCACTTCCTTCTCTATATTGGTTCCCAGCTCATCTAATAATGCTTTTACCCAGATGACCTCTGACACAACTGTTGCCAAATGCTTTTGTATTCTGCTTCAACTAAGCTTCTTAACACTGGATCTGGCTTCTTTGACCTCTATGAAATCAAACTATCTCCAAGTTTTACTGCATACCCTGACACTGACATTCTTATGATTATACATGCTCCCTAATTAGCGTCACTGTAACATCTTAGCTTCATGTCTAGCTTAGAGGACAGCAATATTCTCACTCTTGGTGTGCCTTTGATGTAGCTTTCCATCCTCAGTGCTACTTCGATATGGGACTTCTTTGGACCATGCATGAGCTGACTTAGTGTTTGTATTCCAAAAGATATGTCTGGCCTTGTCATAGCTACAACAATCTCCCTATCATCCTTTGATAAACACTTGGATCATCTAGTAGTTTATCATTTTCATTCTTCATGAGTTTAAGTTCTACTGAAGTCAACTTCTAATTTATTTCAATTGGAGTGCTAGTTGGATTTCCTCCAGCTAATCTCATATCTGATATTAATTCTACTGCATACTTTCTTTGAGACAAAACAGTTCCTGCTTGTGATCTAGAAACCTCAACCCCCAAGAACTATCTTAGTTCTCCAAGATCTTTGATTTTGAAATTACTTTGTAAGGTCTTTTTTTCCTCTTCTATTAATGCCTTGTTGCTTCCTGTGGTCAACAAATTATCAACATATACCAAGATTATGACCATACCATGTCTCTCCTCCTTCTAAATAAGGACTAGTAATATTTACTTTTCTTGTATCTAAATACCTTCAGAGCTTGTATGACCTTCACATTCCATTGCTATAATGTTTGTTTGAGGCCATACAATGATTTGATCAGTCTACACAGTTTATTCCCATCCTTGCCTTTATACCCTAAAGCCATGTAGACTTCTCAACTAGATCTCGTTGTAAGAATGCATTATATACATCCATCTGATAAAGAAACTAACCAGATTGAGTTGTTAAAGAAATCACAGCTCTGACTGTGACCATTCTTGAGAACAGGTGAAAAAGATTCTTGAAAATCCATACCTTATTTCTGGCTATACTCTTTTATAACTAACATTGTCTTATACCTTTCAATATCACCATTGGCTTTTTATTTTACCTTATATATCCATTTTGACACGATCTGAATTTCTGGCTAGGCTGTGCGGGCACCCGACATCCTCTCCTAGACCTGTCAGGAGAACCCTTTTTAATTGAAACAGAAAATAAACTTAAAACTCACAAATAGGAAACAAGACTCGAAGAAACATAAACACACTTATGTATAAGTTGTACATAAAGAATTATACCTTCCTATCCAATATACTAGGTTTAGAGTTATCCAGACCAGATATCTACGAGAGCAAAAGAAATACATGCATCCCCCGAAGGGAGCAAGACTAAACAATCAAAACAAAACTAAATCTGGTGGCCATCCTAGAAAAGAGTTGGCTCGCCATGACAGCTGAAGTCGTCTCCACTCCTCAATCGAACGAAGAACTCTATCCTGGAGCATAAACCTGTTGAAACGAACAGACAACAACAAGAAACAAACAAGGATGAGTCAAAAGAACTCAATAAGTGGGAGTTGGCTAGCCACCTCGAAGAATAGAAAAGCTAACCAGGGAGAATATATGAGCCAATTAACAATCAGGAAAGTAAAAACCACCATAATCACATATTACTTGTCAGAAAAATAATGCAATGAGACACCCAATGCTCAACAATCCATGTAATGAAGATGAGATGAATGTATTATAATGCAATGGATCATATGTTCCCAAAACCTATCTCCGATGCGAGACTCTCATCGATTACCAGGAGCTATATGCAATAATAACCCAGTACCGGTGCGGGACCCTCATCGTCTACCAAATCATAGCGGAAGTATAACACTCGTACCTGCAATGAAATGCTAAATTAATGTCATAGCATATGATATACAACATAAACTAGAAGAAGGCGTAGAATGTATGCTTATCAGTAGCTACTCACGAAAGCAACACGTGGTAGAACATCCATAGGACCAAAGGCCACCAAATAAATAGATAAATCACTTACCTCTGTCTGAATAAGCAACCGACTACTCAACAACAACTTTTTCCTGTCGAATCTCCTTCAAACATCTTGCACTATTAAGAGAGCGGGATACAGTCAATTCCAAAGCTATCGGTTAAACATTTCTAACCTTAAGCTAAAACGGTTAAGAATTTAATTTAAAAGTTAACCTCTAGCCTACGAGTTGAAATCCCAAAATAGAACTCATAATCGTGTTACCCATAAGCACAAAAGTCCAAAATATGAATTGGGAAGCTAAATCTCATTTTTTTCTAAATATATATAACTTAGAATTATATACCCACTTTGTAACTTATATACCCACATTCTAAATCTCAGGTACGATACCATTAAGGTGATAATATATATCAATACCCTAAATACTCAATCGACTATCATACTATTCTAAAAGTGGGAATTTCCCATGATAAAAAGTGGATGACAATATTACCCTTCTATTAAACACTATTGTTTTGACAAAAATGTAAATACACAATTAAAAAAATTCCTACTAAACTTATTGTATAAATTTGGACAAATTAAAGTCTAATTATATATCGGCAATGAACCAGGTTAGTAGGAATATATTCAATTGTAGTTTGAGTTCATTTAAGTGAAATGAATTTTTTTGATAATTCGAGTGACATGAATTTCAAACTTGAATACGGTTAATTAAATTCTGAGCAAATGAAGAGGCAATTATAACATAATCCCATGATCTTCTAAATACAACTACGAAATCTTTTAACTTCCCAATGTTGCATGCCTTTTTGACTCTTCAAACTTATTTCTTACCATTTTTTTATTCTTCTTTTTCTTTTAATGACAAGATTATATTCTTCAAAGATATCACTAGAAAAGCTATGGTGACATTTACCCTTATAGCAAAAGAACTTTTCAATTTCCTCACTTTCAATTGAACAAGTATTATCCTGGCAGTATGATCATGCCTTTGATAGTATGATCATGCCTTTGATGTTAGGGCAAATAATTTCAGCTACAAATCTAATCTTACTGCTAGCATTGAGAGATTACGAGAGACCATATCAGAAAGCGATTTGTCAACGACGTCAATGAAGGTGAGTTTTATATTTTATCCACATCATTTGATTTTTTTTAATTGCTATTGATCGAAATTGTATTATTCTTGGCACTTTGGGTGCATTTGGTAAATTAATATCATTGTTAAACTTTTTATGTATACACTAACTTTGTACATTTCCAGTAGATTTGGGCAGCGCTAATGTGTCAAATATGGGGAGTGACAAAGAAATTCACTAAGCTCTCTTCATTCCCTTCCCTGCAAGAACGAACCATTTGATACTAGTTGAGTGCTTTAAACTTTTCTGGACTGTTTTATAAAGATATATTTTTAGTTCAATTGTAGCTTTTAGGTGATTTTGGTTTAGAAAGCACATACGTTTGTCCCGTCTCGTGCATGTTCCTTTAAGCTTCTTTTTAACTCCTTACTCATTGTATAAATCGTGTTGCTTACCAGTTCTGCAGCTTTGGCACATGAAAATAAGCTGGTAGGGTTTGGTTTCAAGTATTATGTGATTATGATATTTCATGTTTTTAGAAAATAGATTCGCGTAATACTTAAGTGGATAATTGAAAATTTTCAGCTAGCTTTGTTGTAGCGTGCATCAATACAAAGAATTTCTTTGGATTAGTTTGTCTGCAATTCCCTTTAATTTTTCCTGTATGTTTCTTCTTTTATTCCATTTGTGTAGTTGGTATTGTCAAAAAATCCTCCTCAAGTACATCTGATTATCTTATGGTTAATTTAATTTTAGATAGTCATTCTTAAAATTTAATTCTTTTGTTATTATGACAGTTTTTTGTATGGAATCTATGGATCAAGTTAATGCATTGGCGAAAAAGGCCGAACTAATTTCAAAATTATACTTTTAATTCACCGAAGACTTATTAAAGTTATGTGTTGCTTTAGTTGCTTGCTTCCAAGCAATGACATAACCTCAAATCCAAATTTTTCCCCTCAACTACACTAACAAAGATTTTTGAAATTTATAACTAAAATATGTCATAAATATTTACGTGATTATTCTCATTAAATATATATTGAAAAGTTAATTTTAAGTTAAATCATTTTCAAATTCAGAATTGTGATATTCTTCTAAAAACAAACTAATAAGGGCAATGCACCTTGGTTCAAATAATTTAAAATAAATTATATTACATATTGTACATATCCAGCTAAAACTAGTTGTTCCATCATGCAAGTTCAAACGATATCTTTTCATGTGCATTAAATCATCAAGTCTCTCAAATAGAGTCATCATTAATCGACCCTATATTTTTTCACTACAAAATTTATATGGAGTGTAAAATATATGATTTTTTCCATTTTGTACTAAATGATAGGGGGCTCACGCGCAAAGCGCGTGCCCAAGACTAGTATCTAATACAGTACTTAAGCTATGATATAATAGCTTGAACAATTATATACATAGATATGCTTTGATTTCCACACTAGTAGGACATAAAAGTCATGCTCGATGTTTCTTTCTCTAGTAAAATTAGACAGAAAAGTCCTTATTTACATTAAAATTATTCTTTCCTTTCAAGTTCACTCAATAAGTGTTTATAGGGGTTTTAAAGTACTTAATAAAACCAACATTAGCATTAATCCATAGTAGACATGTAAAATAGATGTCTACCATAGTTCCTCAAGGACTATAACAAAGGAAAACGAAAGTTTGGTATACATACTCTTGAAAAGAACATAATCAAAATTATCATGTGAAGGCTCAAGATGGTCATCAAGAAGAATTCACCCATGAATACTAGTAATAGTTTTATGACATGCTACAACTTAGTGCCAGCGACATAACTTGTATATAGTGAAAAGGCAGGCTTAAACAATTATGTTAGCTGGACCAAATTACGCAATAGGAACAAGGTTAGAGATCATGAATTTCATTCTAATGACTACTCTCCACAAAGCTATCATCATTCACTAATAATTATAATTATAATTATTTATCCACTTTATTCTCATGACCTAATCATTTCATATCTCTACAACATTAAATTCTTGCCAAGCTTATCAAATAGATAAAGCAACAACAAGCACAAATCTATAATTGAAACAAGGAACACGACAATGGCATACTTGAGTCTTGGACTATCTTCAAGAGCTTAGTAAATTAAATTCCAATATCACTGGTGCTCTTCTCTACTATAGCGCACTCTTTGATTATTTTTTAATCCCCAAATGCCAAGACATGATGCCCCAATAGATGAAAGCTAGTATTTAAAGTATGTGCTTAGTTTATTACTTAATCACTTGGCCCAATTGAAATATCTGTTTGGTCTAATAGCCCAGTAATTATATCCTATCCTTTTCCATCTCACAAATATTAAATGCTTATTATTTGTATCTCATAAATTATCTAGACTATAGGTATAAATTATCGGTTGTTACACATTCATAACCAATTGCCCTTTTGTTCTTTGGAAAATTGACTATCTCCCATGTTCTTGTTTCTTCTAAAACCTACATTTCCTGATTCATAGCTATCCATTTTGGATCTCTTATAGCTTCAACATATATTTTAGGCTCCGCATGAGTAGAGAATGATTGTAGATAGCACTGATATGTTTTTTTAAGATTATCATATCCAATGTAGTTGCTTATAGGCTAAGAATATGTCTGTTTGCCTTGTCTGCCAATCACATAGTCATTCATCCAAATTGGTGGTCTGCTTGTTCTAGTTGGCCTTTCATCTATGGATGTATCAGCTGCTTTTCCTGCTTGACTGTTACTTTCTATAGGATCAACATCCTGCATTATATCTTCATGATCAACTGTCATAGGATTGTAAGTAGCTAGTGCATTGTCAAATTCCAGCACTTCAGCTTGAGAATCACTGGCATTATGAATGAGTGTGCCATGAGCCATCTGCTTTACATCCTTCCCTTGCACAACTCTTTCTTTGTAGGGAAATTAATGTTCCTCAAAATGAATATCTCTGCTCACTATCACTGTCTGCCTCTCATGATATACAACCTATAGCCCTTTTGTGTACTTGAGTAACCCAGCATTATGCAGGTAGAGGTTCAAGGTGCCAACTTGTGATTAGGAATTAGATTTGTGGCAAAATACAGACAACCAAACACCTTCATGTGTTTCAAAGAAGGTTTAGTCCCATAAAAATTTCGTAGGGAGATTTACCTTCTAGCACATGTATAGGCATCCTATTTATGATATACACATCAGTCATCATTACTTCTCCCCAGAGTTTTATCAGATACCTACTTGGAATAATAAAGCCATGATATTTATAGTGTACCTGTATTTCCTCAACAATGCTATTTTGTTGTAGTGTATGGACACATGAACTCTGATCTATAATTCCCATAAAGCTAAGTAAGCTACTACAAGTGTCATTAAAAAATTTAGTCTCATTGTCAGTCCTTACACACTTTACACTTGAAGAAAATTGATTATTGGCCATTGTGTAAAGATTCTTGAGTATATTATGCATTTCTGACTTTGATCTCATTAAGAAAATCCAACACATCTATGTAAAATCATCCACCACAGTAAGAAATAGTGACAAGCATTATAAGTAGAAAATTTTATAGGTCCCAAAGTATCCAGATGTATTATTTCAAAAACATCTGAACTCTTAGTAGTACTAACAAGAAAAAGATTTTATTGCCTATTTTGGTAAAGGGCAAATGGAACAAGTCTTTATGCTACTACTATTTACATGATTTTTAATCTCAAGAATGTTTCTCAATACTTCCACTAATGCATGTCCTAGCCTTTGGTGCCAAAGTTCGCCTCTTGAGACTGCATTAGCTCTTATTATCATCTGGATATTTTTCTTGTTCCTCCTTTTTCCTTATTGTTGCTTTCCTTTCTGTATCAGGTAGAGACCGTTCACTGCTTTACCAATCCCCTTCACCTTCTCACTGAATAGGTCCTGAAAGATATAGAAGTTAGGAAAGAAATGTGCACTATACGTGTGTCCTCTAGTCATTTGGGAGGTTGATAATAAGCTATACTGAAAGTCAGGGATCCACAAGACATTTTTAATGACATCTCCTTCACCTACATAAGTGACCAACACTCTTCCACAATAGGCAAATAAACACAACTTAATTTATCTACAATATCTATAATTCTCTTTAAACTAGACAAATTAGATGTCATGTGATTGCTTGCTCCTGTATCTATAATCCATGTTTTAGCTCCTCCTTGCGTCATAAAACAACTAATCATACCTGGCATATTTGCCAATGTATTGGTTCAGTCGTGTGTCCCTTCCTTGTTCAACATCTGACCATATTGATTCCTATTAAAGAAATATCCTGGTGCTTTAGGGTCTTGTCTATACTGAGGCTGAAGATTGAGGTCCCCTGATGCTGGAAACTCTTGTATGTGCTGGTATATTTTTGCTGATAGTAACCTTGTGTCTAATTGTTATGACAGTTTCCATAATCACCAAACTCCCTGGTATTAATGTGATTCCTGCCATCAACTGTTGCATTGTTTGCCACATTATTAGATACTCTTCTTTCCCTTCTAGTAGTTAGGTGGATATCCATGAAGCATAAACATCCAGCTCTTGTGTGGCCATTTACATTACAATGATCACACCACTTCACCACTGAAGACTGAGCAGTTTTCCCTTTCTAGGTGCATCCTCTACCAGTGCCAGTGCACATTGCCATAGTTTCATTGACATTAATAACAACTTACTTTCCAGTTATCACTTTAGTGTTTTCAACTTTTCATCCTGCATAATCATGCCATAGACTTGGCTGACATCAGGGATAGGAACTGCTAGTAGTATTTGTCTCCTAGCTTAACTGTATGTGTCATTTAATCCCATGAGAAACTAAAAGAGTCTTAATTGCTTAAAGTGTTCTACGAATTCTTTAGACCTTGCATAATTAGAGGCTGAGGATGACATCATTGCATTAAATCAATCCCACAGTAACCTCAGCTTTTAAAAATATTTTGAAACTAAGAGATGACCTTGTGTGATTGTATATATTTTTTTGTGCAATTGAAATCTTCTGGATCTATTTACTTTTTCAAATGTATCCTCGAGTCTTCCGAAACAAGGTGAGCATTTGATCCAAAAACAAACATCACTATGTAATTATGGTGATACAGTGTTTCAAATCCATGTTAACACCATAGCATTGCATCTTTCCCATTGTTTTTCCAAAATTGGATCAAAATTCTCTTTCAGACATGATCTATCAAGAAACCTTAGCTTGTTCTTAGCTATGAGTTAAGTTTTCATGGTTTTACTCCACAAAGAATAGTTTTCACAGCCTGTCAATTTTACTCATATGACTACTGAACCAGGAGTATCAAAAGTATGCAAATATAATTCACGATTATAATCTATCATAATATTATTTGTTTGTGCCTGATTCTGATTCTTATTTCGAATATGAGTTTGATTTTGTGCAATAGATTAGTCATTTTACAAACACATTTATTACCATACAAAACTACAGAAAAATTATAGTAGAATATTGAGACTAAGTACAGATTTTACAGTTTTCTTTGCTCTACTAATGAAATCTCCTGTCCAATTTCTCTTCCTCGATCAATATCAGGATCAATTACTCTTCCATAAGCTCTGATACCATATCAACTTATGGATTCAACAGTGTATAATTGACCTAAGAAGCAGAGGAAATAATATAGAAATCAAGGATTTTCTATGAGTAACAAAATAAAACTTTACTATCTTTCCAACTTTCTTACTGAAATCAACTGAAGAATTGTATATATAATTGTGTTCTGTGATGTACAATATATACAGCTACCAGGTGGTCTATGAAAGGAAAATAAAGATTCTAAGTATCTCCCTGTGATTTCGTTGGCTATACAAGGTAACAGTATATTCTCCTAATATTCCTAACACTCCCCCTCAAGCTGGAGCATAGATATTGATCATGCCCAGCTTGTTACACAAATAATTAACTCGAGCTCCATTCAATGCCTTTGTAAACAAATCCGCTGGTTGTTCTCCTGTCCGCACATAGCCGGTAGAAATCAAGTTTTCTTCAATCTTCTCGCGAATAAAGTGACAATCTACCTCAATGTGCTTTGTTCTCTCATGATATACCGGATTTGAAGCAATATGAAGAGCAGCTTGATTATCACACCATAGTTTTGCTGGTGGCAGATACTTTAACCCAACTTCAGTCAGAAGGTGACGAATCCACATAATCTCGCATGTGGATTGTGCCATAGCTCTGTACTCTGATTCCGCGCTGGACCGTGATACAACATTTTGCTTCTTACTCCTCCACGATACCAGATTTCCACCGACAAAGACACAATACCCAGTAATAGACCGTCTGTCAGTCTTAGATCCAGCCCAATCTGCATCTGCAAAACATTCAATACGAGAGTGCCCATGATTGCTATATAATATGCCGAGTCCAGGAGCTCCCTTTAAGTAACATAGAATTTGTTCCAAAGCTGCCCAATGCTTAACTGTAGGTGCTGACATGAACTGGCTGACGGTACTCACTGCAAAAGCAATATCCGGACGAGTCACAGTAAGGTAGTTTAATTTCCCAACTAACCTCCTGTATCTCCCCGGATCATCAAAAGGATCACCATCATCTCTTATAAGATGCACATTAGGAACCATCGGGGTACTACACGGCTTGGCTGCTAACTTTCCAGTTTCTGTAAGCAAATCAAGAATATATTTTCTTTGAGATAAAAAGATTCCCTTCTTGCTTCTATTTACCTCTATACCCAGGAAGTATTTCAACTGACCCAAGTCCTTCGTACGAAACCTGGCATTCATAAAGGACTTAAGAGAAGAGATTCCTGCAAAATCATTTCCAGTAATGACAATATCATCAACATACACAACGAGAAGAATAATGCCACTCGCTGATCTTCTGTAAAAGACTGAGTGATCACAGTGGCTTCTTTTCAGCCCAAACTCTCGAACTGCCTTACTAAACTTGCCAAACCACGCACGAGGACTCTGCTTCAGGCCATACAAAGACTTCTTCAGATGACAGACTTTCCCATACTCCCCCTGAGCAACAAAACCAGGTGGTTGCTCCATATATACCTCTTCATACAGATCACCATGGAGGAACGCATTCTTAATATCCAGCTGATGTAAAGGCCAATTTTCAGAAGCAGCTAAAGAAATGAACAAGCGAACAGAAGTGAGTTTGGCAACTGGGGAGAAGGTGTCTGAATAGTCCACCCCATATGTCTGAGCGTACCCTTTAGCTACAAGTCTGGCCTTCAGTCTAGCCACAGAACCATCGGGATTTACTTTGACAGTAAAGACCCATTTACATCCTACTGCTTTCTTTCCTCTAGGTAAATCCACCAATCTCCAAGTCTGGTTTTCCTCCAAAGCATGTATTTCCTCAAGCATAGCGGCAGACCAGCCGGGATGAGCTAGAGCTTCCTTTATTGTTTTGGGAACAGTTATGGAGTCTAGAGAAGCAACCAAAGATCTAGAGGTAGGAGACAACTGGGCATATGAAACAAAGTTAGCAATAGAGTATGTGGATGGACAAGTACGTGTACCTTTGCGAAGGGCAATGGGAAGATCAAGGTCATCTTGGGGCTCAGGCGAAGGAGGATCTGATGACGAAGGAACTGGTGCAGGACATGTATCATTGGTCTTCTGCCTCCTCGAGTACACGTGAACGATCTCTGGTAATGCTCGGACAGATGGAGCAGGGGCAGGAGAATCAATATCCGGTTGGGGCTCAATAGAAGGACCAGGAGATGTATGAGAGACCTCATCTGAATTTTCTGTCACGTCATCAACAATCTGGTAGACTAACCATTCATCATCCTCCCCCTGACTCGGAGAGACCGGTGGTGCAAAGTAGAACGGAGTAGCTTCCGAAAACACAACATCAGTGGACACCAAGTACTTACCAAGTTCGGTAGAGTAACAACGGTACCCCTTCTGAACTCGAGAATAACCCAAGACAACACACTTCAAGGCCTTAGGATCCAATTTGCTAACAGATGGTCGAACATCTCGAACATAGCATGTGCTGCCAAATACCTTAGGTTCCACAGGGTATAGGGACTTGTTTGGGAACAAAACATTATATGGAATACCACCATCAAGCACAGTGGACGGCATACGATTAATGAGAAAACACGCTGTAGAGACTGCATCGGCCCAAAACGGCTTAGGAACCTTTGTTTGGAACAAAAGTGCTCGAGCTGTCTCAAGGAGATGCCTATTCTTCCTCTCAGCAACCCCATTCTGAGAGGGTATATCAACACATGATGATTGGTGGATGATTCCATGTTGTTTCATGTAAGACTGAAAGGATGCTGACATGTACTCTTTAGCATTGTCACTTCTAAGTATGTGCACAGTAGAATTAAATTGTGTGTTAACTTCAGCACAAAAGGCACAAAAATGTGAGAACACTTCAGAGCGATTTTTCATAAAATAAATCCATGTCATTCGAGAAAAATCATCCACAAAAGTCACAAAATACTTAAAACCCATTTTCGAAACAACTGGACATGGTCCCCATACATCTGAATGAACTAGTTCAAAAGCAAAGTCTGCTCGCTTATTTATTCTAGGACTCGACGGGATGCGATGATGTTTTGCAAACCGACAGGACTCACATTCCAACGAAGAAACTTTCTGAAACTGAGGACACAACTTCTTCAATGTAGGTAGAGAAGGATGTCCCAACCGACAATGTGCTTCAAAAGGAGACACGACACTAGAGCATGCAACAGACCGAGGCACCCAATTATCAAGTATGTAGAGACCATCAGATACATGTCCTTTACCAATAATCTGCTTCGTCACGAGATCCTGAAACAAACAATGATCAGGGAAGAATGAGATGCAACAATTTAGATCTTTGGTAAGTCTACTCACAGAGATTAAATTAAAGGCAAATTTTGGTAGACTTAAGACTGATGATAGGGTAATGGATGAGGTTGGTTTAACTGTGCCAGAGCCCACAGCATTGTAAGTTGATCCATCGGCAATGGTCACAAAGGAGGGTGATCTGTGGGGATAAAAGCTAGTAAAGGTATTAGGATTACCTGTCATATGATCTGAGGCACCAGAATCAATCACCCATTTACTTGAGGCAGAACCAAGACATGCTTTACCTGACTCCTTCAATGATTCCTGATATTGAGAGAATTTAGCAAACTCCTCGGCTGAGATAAGAACAGATCCATCAGAAGATTGACTCGGAGCAGCTGCAACATTAGCCTTCCCTCGAGAACCAGCCTGATTGCGAGCTTTCAATTTCTTACAATCCCTCTTCCAGTGGCCGGGCTCATGGCAATAGTGACAAACATCTCTGCTTGAATCTGGATTATTTTGTCCTCCCTTGTTCTCAAACTTTCTTCCTGTGTCAACTGCTCTTCCCTTGGCAACAAGGATATTTTGTTGAGTAGATGATGTATTCTCCGTGCGTAGCACCCTGCTAAAAACATCCTTAAGAGAAGTAATCTCAGAGCTGGAAAGAATCTGAGATTTAGCTGTCTCAAATTCAGAAGGAAGACCGGCTAAGAAACTCATTATGGCCATCTGTTCTCTCTGCTTTTGTTGCACCTTGATATCCATACTAAATGGCAAAAGCATATTCAATTCCTCATAGGTTTTCTTGAATTCCATGAAGTAAGCAGTAAGGGATTTCTCACCTTTCTCAGCCCGATAAAAAGTCTTGCACACATCAAAAATGCGGGACACATCATCCTTGCCAGAGTATAAAAACTCAAGATAATCCATCAGTTCTTTAACAAATTCACAATGACTAGTTAAACCAACAATGTCACTATCAATAGAATTTCTTATTTGCAAGAACAAACGAGCGTCATCTCTCAGCCAGGTGTGTTTAGTTTCATTACTTGGGGGTTCCTTAGTCAAATGATCATCTTTATCCATACTACGCAAATAAACTCTAATGGTTTTACTCCACTCCAAATAATTAGATCCATTCAGTTTATGTTCAGTAATTCTGGACATAGTTGGAACTACTTCACTTACTATTGCCCTGCTATCTTTGTTATCCGCCATAATTCCAGTACTTCAACAACAGAAACTCACAAACAAAATACTCGAAACAAGAATTCCAAGGAACTAAGCAATTAACCAAACAAATCAGAGAAGCAACCAAGTATTTCAGAGAGAATCAGTAAATCTATCAGTGATAGCAAAACCCAAAACAATCAGTGAATGATAAGCAAAGCAAACAGATCTGACCGAGAATTTCAAAGGCAGAATACTGGTCCGTTGAACAGAACCACCAAATGGGTCGGCCGGAAATAGCAGTCCGACACCCAGGAGAAAATTTCACTTCAGATGGTCACGCCACGCGCCGTCACGCGCCACTGCCGGAAAACAGACGCGCCGTCGATCTACGTCACGCGCCGCCCAATCGTCACGGGGAATAGTCTACTCCAGACGGAATCCTCCACTGAATCGCACCAAGGTGGAGGTGAGACAAACAGGCCACTCTAAAGTGTGACCCCAAAACAACCAGTGAAGCAAAACTTTGAACAAGAACTTTCAGACTTCGGATCGAGCCTTAGGGCTCTGATACCATGAAATCAACTGAAGAATTGTATATATAATTGTGTTCTGTGATGTACAATATATACAGCTACCAGGTGGTCTATGAAAGGAAAATAAAGATTCTAAGTATCTCCCTGTGATTTCGTTGGCTATACAAGGTAACAGTATATTCTCCTAATATTCCTAACACTTACTACTCAACTAACTAGCTCTATTTATAGATGTTAAGTTAGCTATATTGAATCTCTAACTAACTAACCAACTTACTCTTAAAATATCATAAGCTTCTAAAAGCTTATATCCAGCTTCTGCAGTGCATCTAGTGGAACTGATTATATAATCTGCTGAGCACTACCAATAGCTGCATTGTTTCCAGCTCATTGCTTGCACTGTCCAACTCAGCTTGCATATCTCAAACAGGTCATATATGATCACACTCTCTTCAAGTTTTCTTGTTTAGAAATTAGATCAATTTTATTAGTGGTACTATAACTACTACTCCCCCCATTCAAAAAAGGCTGACATGATTTCTTTATCAGTCTGTTCCAAAAAGAATGACATAATTCTAAATTTGGAAACAAATTAACTTCAAATCAATATTTTTACCCTTAATTTGATGATTTATAACCACTCAAATATCCATAGCTTATTTTAGTCCACAAATTTCAGAAGTCATCATATTACTCTTAAACTCTGATCGAAGTCAAACTATGACATCCTTCATGGAACGGAGGAAGTACTACTTTGTTTCACTAAAGTACGTAAATTTTATTTTGTTACTACAATATGCCTATATTACATCCATTTATACTTAGAAAATAACTTTTACTAAAAGTGAACTTCCGGACATGAATAGCTTGCATATAAAATAGGGGCATTTACATAAATTTACAGGCCTAATCTCAAAGTTATATAAAATACCGATACGATACATATTACAAAATATAGCAACACTTTTTATCACCCTAAATATATAAGTTTCGACAAAAACATACTAATTAGGATTTTCTCTCCTTTTTCATAACTTCTCTAGTCGTTATTGCCCCATGTTACTTTTTCCACCGGTCACCAAAATTTTTCTTTTAAATTTTTTGGATCTACAAAATAAAACATGCATAAACAAACATACACAAATATATGAAAAACTCAGACATGCACATTAGATAAGTTGGACATATAAAAATATAAATAAAAAATACAGAACTATTCAAGAAAGACGGTCACATAACTTTTTCTACAGTAGACATACAAATATAAAATCACACAACAACATATATATATGTGTGTGTGTAAATAAAATATAACACACATACACATACAAAAATGAAGATCGATATTTATATATAAAAACCACAAAGATGTGCGCATATATATACTAAAAAATACATAACTACACACAATACATACACATAGAAAAGCAAAAAAAAAGAGTAGCAGATCAGAGCAACATCAACGCCGACACAAAGCAGCAGTAGCGTCACTGCCGATTAGAGCAAAAACAGGCAACAGTGATGGGTAGATGAGCAGCAGTAGCCACAATCGACCGAGATGAGCGCAGCAGCTCAGCGACGAGGTGGCTGGCCACTGGGTGGGGGAGAGGAGAGAAAAAGAGAGAGAAAGAGATTAGAGTTTTTCCTATGTGTTATAGAGAGGGGAAAATATCTAAAATGGTATATCTAAGCTAGTTAAATGAAAAAATATTGTTATGTTGCATAATTTTTTAAAAGTATTGATAAAATGGATAATAAGCTCTTTAGAATAACTATCAGCATAATTTTTCCTATCAAATACGTATGATTTAGAAAATCCTAAACTTCTCAGATTACCCACTTTAAACCAACCCTATTATTTACCTACTTAGAGAGAATTCATATGTTCTCTATTGCTTGGTTACTACACAAATTAAATACTTCCTTAGGTCGCTCGCAAAATCAATTATGCTGAAGAGAATTACTACTATGATCTATGGTGATAATACAATTTTATGGATTCGTTCAAATGACGAGGTCGAGATAAATGCATGTTTATAACATACTTATGTTCCTTTGGTTTCACATATATGTAGCAAGTAGATTAAGTATTTACAAATAAAACTTTACAAATTAAGAGCTTTAGATATTTTTCGTCAAGATTATTTATTGCTTATTTAATTAAGTCAAATACTATTATTATTTAAAGATTTAACTAATTTAATTTGATGATCAATTAGCTCGCAACTGAGCCAAGATGAGTACAAAATAGCACGAAATACAAAAGGAACTGAAGCTAGTTGTTCATTCATTAAAGTTGTTTTCAAACTAACTTATTTAGCTTTTCTTTTTGTTAATCTTAATGAATAACTGATTATTATGAAATTCGAAGCAGCTAAACACAAAGCTCATATCAGTGATGTACCTTGTGAAGATCTTTTCAATGGAGGAGAAGAAAGTGGGGAAGATGGGGATGAGAAGAGGGAGTACTTTGCTCATGTTGTTAGGAGAATCATGGTAGCCCAAGTAAAAGAGGTTTGGAACAAAGAGAGAACTTGTTTCATACTAATTGTAGGATCTCAGGAGCCATTTATTTTCATTGATAGTGGGAGTTGTGTGAATATTACAAGTGCTTCTTTGATTGAGCAACTCAAACTATTCCACTAGGAAACACCAACAACCCTATAGGCTACAATGGTTGAATGAATGTGGAGAATTGAAGGTGACCAAACAAGCTTTGATCAAATTCAAGATTGGGTACTACCAAGATGAGATTTTACTTGATGTCGTCCCAATGCAAGATTGTCACATCTTGCTTGGTAGACCATGGAAATATGATGGAATGGCAAGGCATGATGGCAATACCAACAAATATCCTTTGGAGTTGGAGGGGCAAAAGTTCATACTTAAGCCTTTGACTCTTGGGCAAGTGAATGAGGGATATAGGAGAATGAAAGAATTGAAAGAAAAGAGGAAAAAGAAAAGAAAGAGGGAGTTGAGGGAAGTAAGAAAGTGGGAGCAACAACACAAAAGAGTGAGGAAATAAAAGAGAGAGTGAGTGTGCTCCGGTCATCCTAGTGCCAAAGAAAGATGGAACTTGGCGTATGTGTGTGGATTGTAAAGCAATCAACAAGAATACGGTAAAGTATCATCATCCTATCCCTAGGTTAGATGATATGTTTGATGAGTTGTTTGGTTCTTGTGTGTTTTCTAATATTGACTTGATGAGTTGTTATCACCAAATCGAGATAAAACCAGGTGATGAGTGGAAGACGGCCTTCAAGACCAACTTTGGTCTCTATGAGTGGCTTATCATGTCTTTTGGATTGACCAATACTTATTTAACCGTTATGAGGTTGATGAATCATGTGCTTAAATATTTCATTGGGAAATTTGTTATAGTGTACTTTGATGACATTCTTAGCTATAGAAAATCTCTAGATGAACATGTTGATTATTTGAAACAAGTTTTTCATGTTTTGAGAAAAGAACAATTATTTGCTAATTTTGAAAAAAGTGCTCTTTTTGTATTGATAAAGTTATGTTCTTTGATTTTGTGATGAGTGCAAATTGTGTGTAAGTTGATGAACTAAAATAGAATCATAAAGAATTGGCCAACTCCTAAAAGCATTGCTGATGTAATGAGCTTCCATGGGTTGACTAGTTTTTATAGGAGATCTGTGAGGGGATTTAGTATCATAGCCACACCAGTGGCCAAAGTGATAAGGAATGATAAGCCCTTTATGTGGGGGGGGGGGGGGGGAGGGGAAGAGCAAGAAAAAGCCTTTGTGAAGTTGAAGGAAGTGCTTAGTTCTAATCTCTTCTTAAATTTCCCAACTTTGATAAAACCTTTGAAGTGGGGTGCAATGCAAGTGAGGTGAGGATGGAGCCATGTTGATGCAAGATCAAAAATCCATAACCTACTCTAGTAAGAAGCTTAAGGGAGCCATTGCCAAGTACTTTACCTATGATAAGGAGTTGTATGCTGTGCTGAGGGCATTTGCTAATTGACAATATTATCTTTGGTCCAAGGAGTTCATTATCAAAAATGACCACCAATCTTTGAAGAATCTTAGAAATCAAGAGAAGTTGAATGTGAGACATGCCAAATGGGTGGAATTTCTTGAAACATTTTCTTATGTGATCCATTACAAGAAAAATTAAGGAAAACGACTCGTTCTTTGGACCAACGTATGACCGAAAAAATGAGCTCGTCAATCTTTTTTACATACACCGAGAGAAAAGGTTACGATAGCAAGCCCCTCCCCGGCCGGAGAGCGTCCAGGACAAGAAAGGAAGGATAATGTGGTGGCGGATGCTTTCTCAAGGAAGTTTGTGCAACAATCAAGAAGACATGTGTTGTTGAAAATTTTGGGGTCTAAACTCATGGGATTTGAAAGGATAAAGGGGATGTATATTAATGATCCGAATTTTGGAGAGCTCTTTGACACTTGTGAGATGTAAGCAAGAGGAAGAAGGGCCACTAGATTATTTGAAGAGGAGGAGAAAGATGATGACAAAGAGAAGAAGAGATTCCACAAGTTTGAGGGGTTCTTGTTAAAAAGGACAAGTTGTGTGTGCCTAATTCTTCTTGGATGGAGTTACTTGTGAGGGAGGCTCATGATCGAGGTTTTATGGGCCATTTTTTAGTTGGCAAAACTCTTGAAATCCACAAGGAGCAATTATGTTGGTCTAGGATGAAAGAGGATGTTTCAAGGGTGTGTGACCAATGCTTAGAGTGCAAACAAGCCAGGACGAAACTACTTCAACAAGGTTTGTACTCACCTCTTTCAGTTCTTTGAGTCTTTGGCTTGATATCTCTATGTATTTTATGATTGGCTTGGCCAGCACCAAAAGAGGAAAAGATAGTATCTTTGTTGTTGTTGATAGGTTTTCCAAAATGGAAAATTCATTCCTTGTCATAAAAGTTATGATGCATCCTATGTTGCTAACTTATTCATCGAGCATGTATTTAAGTTGCATGGAGTTCCTAAAACTATTGTTAGTGATAGAGATTCCAAATTCCTTAGCTACTTTTGGAAGGAATTGTAGGGCAGGCTTGACACTAAGTTGTTATTTTCCACTTCTTGTCACCCCCAAACTGATGGCAAAACTGAGGTTGTTAATAGGACCTTGGGCACCATGCTTAGGGCCTTGGTTAAAGGTAAACTTACATCATGGGAATATCATTTTCCATTGATTGAATTTGCATACAATAGAACCATTCACACTTTTACTTGTATGACTCCTTTTGATGTAGTGTATGGTTTTAACCCCCTAATCTTTTTAGATCTTACCTCTTTACCTCAAGATGTGATTTTAAGTTTAGATGCTAAAGTTAGAGCATAATAGATGAAGAAGCTTCATGAGCAAGTGAGGAAGCAACTTGAGGAGAAGAATCAAGAGGTGCCCAAAAAGGCCAACAAAGGAAGGAATAAGATGATCTTTGAACGATGAGATTCGCTTTGGGTACACTTCCAAAAGGAAAGTTTCCAAACAAGAGAAAGAAAAAGTTGACCCCATTTCAAGTTCTTGAGCGCCTTAATGATAATACGTAAAGATTGACTTGCCTCATGACTATCAAGTGCATAACACTTTCACTGTGTGCGACTTGTCTCTTTCTGGTGTATATAATCACTTAAATTAATAGACGAAGGGAGAAGGATGCAACCCGAGCCACGACAAGACCCTTCACAAGGAGCCAAGCTAAAGGGATGCAAGAGCTACAAGGTCTATTCCTAAAGATGGAGGTGCTGAAGTTGATTTGGATTAAACAGTGCCAGTTTATGGACTCAATGTTTTTTGACCTGCAGTTGTTCAGCGCGACTGCGATGGTGCAGACCCGATCACGAGCTCCTCAGAGATTCAAGCCTGCGCAACCGCACCTGATCAGACTGCTCACTGCAGCCGCGTGACCTAGGTTGCGATCGCGAGTATTTCTTGAGCCTTCATGATACGATCCAGAATCCGGCTAGGCCGTGCGGGCACCAGACATCCTTCCCTAGACCCGTCGGGCGAACCCTTACCAATTAAATTAGGAAAGTAAATATAATTCAATTCATAAATAGGACCAAGACTTAGAAAAAGAAGCACAGACATAATGATACCTCTAAGCTGTACAAAAGAAATTACAGCTGACTACCCAACATACTAGGTTTAGAGCTATCCAGACTAGACATCTAAGAGTACAAAAGAAGACAGATACCTCCTGAAGGGAGCAAAATGAAACTGAAATAATAACCAATAAATTGGTGGCCATCCGGAATAAAAGCTGGCTCACCCTGACAGCTGAAGTCGTCTTCGCTCCTTCACAACGTGGCGAACTCAATCCTGGAGCGAACCTGCCGAAACGAAATAGATAGACAAGAAACAAACAACAAACAAGGGTGGGTCAAAAGGACTCAATAAGTGGGGCAGACTAGCCACCTCAAAGAATATGATAGCTAGCCAGGGAGAAGAAACAGATAAATCAAATTCCTCTTATTTAAATTATAAAAAGGCAGAGCCAGATAATAACTGGAAACACGTATGAAACCAGAAGCCCAACCAGGAATACGAGCCAGAAACATATCAACAAATAAACAATGCACGTATAAGCAGAACAGTAGGTATGTACCACAAGTCTACACAATGGTATGGAATGAAATGAAATGAAATATGATGCAAAGGGTCACATGTGCCAAATGAATTGAGCGGAATCCTCCTGCTCCTAGGGCGGAATCCTCCTGCCCTCAATATAATGCAATAAAGCGGAATCCTCCGACCCTCAATATAATGCAATGGAGCGGAATTCTTCTTCTTCTAGAGCGGAATCCTCCTACCCTCAATATAATGAAATGGAGCGGAATCCTCCTGCTCCTAGGGCGGAATCCTCCTACCTTCAATACGATGCAATGGAGCTGAAGCCTCCTGCTCCTAGGGCGGAATCCTCCTACCCTCAATATAGTGCAATGGAACAGAATCCTCCTTCTCCTAGGGCAGAATCCTCCTACCCTCTATATGGTGCAATGGAGCGGAATCCTCCTGCTCCTAATATAATATGCAATGTAATGCATATGAATGCAATGTGATGCAATAATAACCCTTCACCGGCGAGGGACTCTCATCGACGGCCGGGACGTAGATGCCAACTCACAGCCAGAGTACAATGCTCAGATCCTCAATGCAATACCAACAACAGGACATAAGTAATATACAATGTATATCCCAAGCTAAGGCGTAATGAGTACGCCTATCGATAGTTACACACGTAAGGAACACGTGGTAGAAAATCCACGAAGCCAGGTTCCTCCAAAGAAATGGATATAAACACTTACCTTGTTACAAAGTTAGCACAACCACTCAATTACCGCTTTATCCTTTGGATTCACTGCAAAACGATTCTGCTTATTCAATAAGCAGAAAATATATCAATTTAGCCTAAAGGCCTCATTTCTCACATCTTAGAACAATCCAGGTAGAAACCTGATACTCTATTCGCATACGTAATACGTAGGTCAGGCCTATGTACAGGGTTTAAAGTCACATAACCAAACCCTAAATAAATTACATTTATATGTTGCTCATAACTCACTGAGTAAGAATATATAATTAATTCCATTATCGGGGTCCAATTAACCCTTTAGACTATTAATTGAACTTATTAAAATGATGTCTAATATTCCAAATTTTACCATTAAAATATATTCAAACACACGTAATAAAATCAAATAATATATTAAGATCATTAACTGAATGTTTCAGGGTAAAAATTCTATTTTTCTCCGGCTCTTTTCTCATTTTCTGACATTTTTCTGTTTCATTTCTACGTTATCTGCTTTTGAGTTGGTTCTGCTCCATTCTTGTTTTAAGCTTCAAAACGAAGCTGAAGGGATATATATCCCTGACCAGCCCACCACCCATTTAATTTATTTTGTCCTTTTTTTCCGTTTTCGTGGCGACAATTAAAACGGGACTCTATGAAATTCGAAATAATTCCAAATTTTGCATACAAGTTATACAAAATATATATAGCATATTCGCTAAGGCGGATCTCAAATCGGGTTCCCGAAACTTAAGATGCGAATTAAATGAAAATAATTTAAATTATATAACTTTCGGCATTTTAGCAGAAACTAGCCGAACAACCTCGAAATTTACTTTCGAAAGTTCACAAAAGTCACAAATAATCATATGAACCTAACGGCGCTTTCAGATTTCGAACCGGAGCTCATTCGCCAAAATCGAGCTCGAAAATCTCTATTTAATATTTATCGACAATAAAAACTGAAATCTTCTTCCGATACGTACCAAACGAGGTCTGATTTAGCTCAAATTTTACAGACAGGTCCTAATGGACATTACGAATATTTTAAAATTATCGGCACGCCAATCGGAGTCCTAACTTCCGAAACGACTACCTAAGGTCGTTTCATTTTTACTTGTATGCAAAATATATTTAGCATATTCGCTAAGGCGGATCTCAAGTCGGGTTCCCGAAACTCAAGATGCGAATTCAATAGAAAAATAGAAAATTATTTAACTTTCGGCATTTTAGCGGAAACTAACCGAACAACCTCAAAATTTACTTTCGAAGGTTTACAAAAGTCACAAATAATCATACGAACCTAACGGCGCTTTCGGATTTCGAACCAGAGCTCATTCGCCAAAACCGAGCTCGAAAATCTCTTTTTAATATTTATCGACAATAAAACTGAAATCTTCTTCCGATACGTACCAAACGAGGTCTAATTTAGCTCAAATTTTACAGACAGGTCCTAATGGACATTACGAATATTTTAAAATTATCGGCACGCCAATCGGAGTCCTAACTTCCGAAATGACTACCTAAGGTCGTTTCATTCTCCTCCACTTAAACTCTCGTTCGTCCTCGAACGAGCCTAAGTCTAAAGCAAGATTCACGCAGATAACAAGAGAACTCGCACAACCTTCATAAACTACGCCACTGAAATTATCAATCAGAATTATAACACTCACACCGAACTCTTGGAAATAAATATATCTGGATAATATCATAATGCCATTGCCCAGCTTATTCTGACTATGATGATCCTTCCTCGATCACGAGAAGAGAGTTTTACATTTTCGAAGCAAAGATACACGGAACTTTGAATCGGTTAACATGATACAGCCGATAATCACCTCTTCGATATACCTTTCGATATAGAACATGTCGATGGAACTAAGAATTAGCTCACGCTTGATGCAATAGGGGAAGCTTTTGAAGTACCTTGTCACTACACACTATAGAAGATTTGATGCAAGCTATATTATTTTTATGAACGCACTACGCAACACCTCAGTTAATGTTAGGGTTGTTCCGCAAGCTCCTTGTGGGATTGTAGTTACTCATATCCTAATATATGTCAAAAGTTCATCTGAACCGGGTCTATCATATAAGGATAAGGACCATGCAAATACTACTGGATAGTATTATGCAGACCAAGAATAATCTCCAGACTGAACATCTACTTCAGGGTATTGTTATTGAATTGGAAATATTATGACTTGAAAAAGTGAAAATAAAAGAGACATGTAGTTGGACCATGACTCGAGGCAGAATACCAGCAATAAAGTTGATTACATGCGTACTTATAACGCTAAAGTAACTTCTCAAAGTGGAGGTGTGAAGGAGATATGCCAATGATGGATGGATGATAAGCTGCACTAAACCTTTAACTCTAATTTTCCATGAAGTAAAACAGTGTCAGTATGAGGATCCAGTTCCAGTTGAATATAGACAGGTAGTCAGAAGAAAACCGGAGTCACAATACAGGGTTACTACTGACGGTGTTCTCATGTATAAAGATAGACTTTGTGTCCCTGATGTTATAGATTTACGTGGACAGATTATGATAGAGGCACATTATTCCAAATACACTGTTCATCCAGGTTCGACTAAGATGTACCATGATCCTAAGCAGATTTATTGGTAGGACGGAATAAAATGTGACATAGCAGAATTTGTGGCTCAGTGTTCTAATTGCCAGCAAGTTAAAGTCGTGTCATCTTTCCAGGCTTTATATTTTCAGCAGATAGGTACGTATATATGATCAGGTTGCCAGCTTATCTCTATCATTAATAGATTATTAGTGGGTTTAGCAATGATCGACACTCATTGTAGGTTTCTGTCGTGGCCCTAGGTTGGGTCGTAACAAAAGTGGTATCAACGCTGTTGCTCCCAACGCACACGCAAGTATACGCGGTCGACAAGTAATAAAGTGATAAATCGAATATCGTTCCCACGAGGACTAAGCAGACTAATACTTAACAAACAATTCCTCCAAATACTACTCAGGGGTCTTTTTCTTTGGTTGTAAGAGTTTTTATAACTAAAGTGCAGTAAGTAAAGTGCTAAAGGTGTAGTCAAGCAATGAGAAATACTTTGGTTGTTAACAATATCAAGAGAGCGGTCCAGGGTCAGAGTTACAAACAATCCAGTTGATGTATCCAATTGATTCCACTTCTTAAATCCCGGGTTACTAGCTGACAGCGTAAATATAACTGGTGAAAACCTTTCAGTTCTTCACAGTCTATGCAAGCTACTTCAATCCCTATATGTCTATGGGTTAAATCACATGCACGCATTAAGATTCATGTAATGAGTTAACTAGGCAAGCAAGTATATGTCTATCCTGCCCGCGAATTGATTCCCCGAAGCCCGGGTTCACAAACTAGTTCTTCTTCTTATTACGTAATTAGATTCTCTCTTTCGAGTTCAATCCAAAAACCATAGATGATGTATAATTATCGAGCTCTAACAATTACACATGTGAAATCAAGAAAGAATAAGCAACCCGTCATGGGATTCAATCAATGGGAATCAACCTTCAACAATCAACCTTCATGTAATACTCTAACCCTAGAACGTAAAGTTTAGCAACACATATTCATAATCACAAGGCAATAATTTGGTGTAATAATGAAGTAAATGATGGAATAGATGAAAGATTAGGAATAAACCCTTGTTCAATGAGTATGTAGCTCTCAATATTGCTCCAAAGTATCAACTCCCTTTCAAAAACTAAGTAAAAGACTATTTATAGTGTTTACAAACACCTAGTAATAACTTAGACCCAATACTAGACGGAATAGGAAGTGAAAAACCGCACACAGGGCGCTATAACGGGCGCCCCGCGCCTCGGAAAGCGCCAAGATAACCAGTAACGCCACATTTTGGGCGCCTTAGGGCGCGCCACGTGGGATAACGCGCTGGGCAGTGGGGCGCCGTGGAGGGCGCGCCACGTGCCCTGCAGCGCCCAGCGAATCGCCTTCTTCCTTGGTCCGAAATCGTGTCCGTGTCGTGCCTTCGCGTGCTCAATCCAATCCTCAATCATCCTTCAACCAATTCATTCTCAATCAAGCTCCAAAAAGCTCCAAATGCACCGCGTAACAACCTACACACGCACAACATAAAATCAGTGTACAACCACATTCACAAACTATAAAACGAGTGCAAAACAAGCTCAAATATGCGGAAATATTAAGGAAATATAGGCATAAAATGCCAAACATCACCACCCCACACTTAAACCCTTGTTCGCCCCTCGAGTAAGTCACATCTCACTTCCCCAACCTAGGTAAAACAGGTCTGCCTATGACTATGGTTGATACCGACAATTGAACCAATGCACACATGACTACTATGGATCCACAACATGCCAACAATTTACCAAAACCAAAAATATGAGAACAACCACCCCAAAATAGCTCGAATGCACAAACTCAACTTAATGCAACCATGCTCCCACAAAATCACACCTATCTACTCAACCAAGAACCATCAACTTCACCTATTTCATGCAAACCACGTGCCCTCACCAATATGAAGCAAAAGAGTGCCCCCCCCCCCCCCCAAAGATCACACACAAAATCAATATCATGAATAGAATGGGGGCAATACAAATAAATTCACTCACTCTCATGAAAGTCCTCACATGTCACACACAACGTACCATAGGCTTGCCCGTAGTGTAGGACTCCACTAATGTAAGCTCACTCCAATCGGGATTAACTAGGACTTTAGAAAGGTCGTAATGTAGGCTAAGGGGCGGGTAGGATACATATGGTAATAGTGACTACCTCCCTAAGCACTTTAATACATCACATTCAAATTAATCATCAATCTCATCAAGCCACCCAAATCAACAACTTCTACACATACACCTTCTCACACGTAGCATTTTTCATTTAAGCACACACTAGCAAGGAATGGATATCTTTTTCTCATCTTATTTCCTCTTTTTTTTTTTCTTTTCACACTTTTTTCTTTCTTTTCAACTTTGCTATTTTTTTCTTTTCTTTTCAATTTCATCCAACCTTGCCAATGCTTTTCACTACTTCACAACTTTTTTCAATTATCCCTCTTCATTAGCTCCACTCAAAAACCTCCCATAATCTAACCACAACTCCCAACTAACAACACAATATCAATAAAGTGCTTAAGGAGTAAGGGCCAAAGAGTCAATTTAGAACAAATGGGTAGGCTCGGGGTGTGGGTGCCAACAAAAAGGATCAAATACATCACAACAACAATTTTTTTCTTTCAAGGTATATATGTAAGGGTAGGCAAATCAAAAGAAGGCCTTGTATCATTTCCCGACTAGAGCAAACCTAGGATTTCGCTTTGCACACACACGGGGCAAGTTCTAGACATTAATATGCAAACATGGAGCAAACAATAATATGCCTCACACACACATTGCACATGGTCCACACAAAAAGGTTCCATCAACAACTCTCAACTAAGCATCTAGAATGCAACTTGTGGAAATTTAAGCACTCATGCACAAAGGTTAACAATCAAGTCAAGCAAGCGGACTCAAGCATCTCAAGGGGGTCGTTCCATGTTTTTCCTAGACATGCATCAAATTAAAACCCAAGACACCACAAATAGCACATGCAATCAAGTCCAAGTCCACCGGTATCAAACAAATCAAAGGCACCTAGCATTCTACCTTTTTCCTACGTCTAGGGTCATCTACAACTAACTATCCTAATCCTAAAAATAAAAACTACCCGGTTCAAAGGCTCCCCGTGGAAAAGAACCGAGGCCATAAGAAAAACCATGGGGTGGATGACATGTACCACTAATAAAACTAAAAGGAAAATCTTTTTGGAATTTTTCATTGGTTTTCTAATTTTTTTTTTCATATATAAAAGCAAAAAAATAAATCAAAATAAAGTCAAGTGACAAAAGAAAAGATCCTATGGTACATGCATCCTAACCTCAAAAATAGATAAAGGGCAGTACCCCACCCCACACTTAAACTAGGCAATGTCCCAGTGCGACAAAGAAGTAAGTGCAAAAGGAAGAGTACAAGAAAACTGCCCTGAAATCCGGGTGGTGCGCAGGAGTGTGGACCTAATCCTCCTCCTCATCAGAGCCACCGCCCTCAGCATCAACTGCCTCAACCTCACTGTCCGGATCGTTAGCAACAACATCTGAATCCGTGTTCTCATCCTCCTGCGGATCCACCGCTCTAGCTCGAATCATGCCAAGCAGATCCTTCGAGGTCTCCAGGAGAGGGACAGTGAGATCAATAGCAGTCAAATCAACGCCCGACCGACGGGCCATCGCCTCCATCATTAAGTACTGACGCGCAGTCAAGTTGGCGTCTGCCTCCCGCCACTCGTCTACCGTCAGTTTCACCGGCGCGGTGGTGGTCACCCCCTTGACCGAAGCAATGTCAAAAGGCTTCCCTATATCAGGGACAATGCGATCCCCAATCTCATCTACGGGGACGCCCGCCTTCTCTAAGTAACGGGTCAAGAGGTTCCCAAAGTACAATCTACTACATGAATCAGATTTTCGTTGCTCTTTCATAACGTGCAACATGTAGTAGCCAATGTTCACCGGCCTCCCAATCATGAAGAAGTACACCATGCACGCCCGAGTCTTAGTGACCTCGGAATAATGGGAACATGGTAGTATACGTGCATTTATGAACCGCATCCACACACGGGCCGGTTTAAGAAACTGCAAGAAATACATGAACTTGTGTCTTCCGGTGGCAGTGCGCTCCCACTTGTGAGTGGAGCTCTCGCCATATAGTGTATCCCGCAAAGCCTTATAATCAGGCTTCTTGATGTACTCCCTCAAATCATCATAATCGGGGTCCTCAACCCCCAAAAAGGCATTCAATGCCGTAGGATCCAACTTCACTTTCACTCCCCGAACTGTCACCACATCATCCTCCTTCCAAGCTTCCTCGGGCTTCCAATTGGCATACAATTCTTGTACCATGTCCAAGTTGGCGTGCCCCGGACTCTCAAACACCGAGTCCCATTTTAGAGCAATGATCGCTACGGCCACACTTCTAAATTTTTGTATCACCCGTCGTTTATCAATGGCTTGCTCGGGTATGTATCCCACAAGCCGCACACTCTTATACCATGTTTGGCATTCACTCTTCTTGACAAAAGGGGATGCCATAACGGGTCTTGCCTCCGGGACGTGGTATCGGCACCCGCGTCCTTAGGAATCTTAGCCTTGCCTTTAGCCTTTGGTTTAGCCTTGGGTTTGGCCAGTGCCTTACCCTTTTGCTTGGTAGTGGAAGGCCCGGCTTGAAGTGTTTTTCTCGAGCCCGAAGCGGAGGAAGAGCTCTTGCTTGGCAAAGGAGTAGTCACCATGGTACCTATACAACAATAAAAGATCAATGTGAGATAGATAGATAGGTACCAAGACTAAACAATTCAAGCTCAAATGGTGGGGTATCACTCCACACTTATCACACACTCTATGTGTCAATCACTCAACTCAATGGCACGAGTAACCCCACACTTAAGCAAAACTAGCTTTGGGCAAAGTATGCCACATTTTTGAATTTTGAAAATCAAGCTAGTGTGGGTGCATCATGATCAATTCTTATGTGTGTGCAACACCTAATGTCCATAATAAGCCTAAGGAATGCATTGCTACTCAAGAATTCACAATGTTATTGAATTGTTATCATTGAGGCTTTTTCACAAACACTTGGTGTGCACACTTTTAAACTAGCAATTTCAATGAGTTTTGGAATATGCCAACCCTCCCAAATTGTTGGGAGATCTCTTTTTTCAAGTCACAAGTCATCTAGCTAGCTCATTTAACCATTTAGGCACAACAAGCATGAATTTTTAATGAGTCAACTTGTAACTAGCTAAGAATCATTTATGACAAGAAAAAGTGCAACTTACATGTTAATGAAGAGAAAAAGTGAAGAATTTACTTACTTGAATGATTTAGAATGGATTGCACAAGATTTGGAGTGATTCCCAAGTGATAGAGATGAAGTTGTGAGTGATTAGAGAGTGATTGGGAGTGAAAATAGTGAAAATTAGGGTGTTAGAATCGGGTATTTGGGGATGGGGAAGACCGGGTCGCGGGTCAAAACCCGTTTGACCCGGCAAAACTCACACAAAATCAGCCTTGCGCGGTAGGAGGCGCGCCACGGGCCAAACGCGGTCAAAATCTGGAGCTACTCGCCAAGCTGGCGCGCTGGGGGGCGCGACACGCTTCCCAATGCGCAAGGCCACTTTTCTTCAGCTCATGTTTTTGCACTTTGGGAGGCGCGGGGCACTCCCGAACGCGCCCGAGCACGTTTTTTCGCACCGATTTTTGATTCCAAGTGCAACCCCAAGCGCGAGACATGACTCGAGACGTCCCGCACCCCTCAATGCATTAATTTCACCGTGTTTAGCTCACCCAAGTCCTACAAAAACGACACACAAAAACAACAACTACGTGACACTATAAAAATAACAAAAAAAAAACTAAACTATTACAAGTACAAACTCGGGTTGCCTCCCGAGAAGCGCCTTATTTAACGTCGTGGCACGACGGGTATAAATCAAGGGTCCCTCAACGTAATTGAAGTGCGGTGAGTCACCGCACCTCCCCAATAATGTTTCACCCGTTGACCATTAACCAAAAATGTGTTCTCAGAATTCGGGGCTCTCAATTCAACCGCTCCATGTGCGGTAACACGAACAACTTCAAAAGGCCCCGACCATCTCGACTTCAACTTGCCCGGAAAGAATTTCAACCTCGAGTTGAACAATAACACAAGCTGCCCGGGCTCAAAAGAACGATGCTCAATGTGCTTATCATGCCATTTCTTTGTCCGTTCCTTATATAATTTAGCATTTTCATACGCATGGAAACGGAACTCATCAAGTTCATGCAATTGGAGCATCCTCTTCTCACCCGCTAAGGCCATATCAAGGTTGAGCTTTTGAATAGCCCCAATACGCCTTATGCTCTAATTCAACCGCAAGTGACAGTCCTTACCATAAACAAGCCTATATGGAGAGGTTCCAATAGGCGTTTTGAATGCGGTTCGATAGGCCCAGAGAGCATCATCTAACTTCATAGCCCAATCCTTCCTCGAGGCATTCACAGTCTTCTCAAGGATTTGCTTGATCTCTCTATTAGACACTTCCACTTGGCCACTAGTTTAGGGATGATAAGCAGTAGCAACCTTGTGGCGAACCCCATACTTAGCCAACAATTTATTGAACAAGCGGTTACAAAAGTGCGTACCTTCATCACTGATTATAGCCCGCGGTGTCTCAAAACGGGTGAAAATGTTCTTCTTTACAAACTTCACCACCACACTCGCATCATTTGTTGGAAGTGCAACAGCTTCCACCCATTTAGACACATAATCAACTGCTACTAGGATGTACTTTTGGCCCATAGAAGGTGGGAATGGACCCATAAAATCAATACCCCAACAATCAAACAGTTCAATCTCCAAGATATTGTTCAAAAGGCATCTCGTGACGCCTAGTAATAGTCCCAGTTCTTTGGCAACGATCACATTGCTTCACCAATGCGTGAGCATCTTTAAATAGAGTAGGCCAAAAGAAACCAGATTGGAGTACCTTTTCAGCTGTTCGGTCTCCACCAAGGTGGCCACCATAAGGAGAGGAATGGCAGCTCTGTAGAATCGGCTCTACTTCTTCCCTTGGAATACATCTCCTAGCTAGTTGATCAACCCCTATCTTGTACAAATAGGGCTCATCCCACACATAAAATCTACTCTCATGAAGGAGTTTACGCTTTTGCTCAGCAGTTGCCCCGGGGTACACATTACTCATAAGTAAATTCACCATGTCAGCATACCATGGCACCTCAGCTGCATCAAGAGCAAAAAGTTGCTCATCAGGAAATACCTCTTTAATCTCGGGCCCTTCATCTACATGATCTCTATCCTCCAACCTTGACAAATGATCAGCAACTTGATTCTCAGTCCCCTTGCGATCTCAAATTTCAACATCAAACTCTTGCAATAGGAGAACCCATCTAATGAGTCTAGGCTTGGAGTCCTTCTTTTCAAACAAATACCGGATTGCGGCATGATCAGTGTAGACAACAACATGAGTGCCAACCAAATAAGATCTGAACTTATCAAAAGCATAAACTACGGCTAGCAACTCCTTTTCAGTGGTGGTGTAATTGGACTGGGCTGCATCAAGCGTCTTGCTTGCATAATAGATGGAGTGAAAGATTCTTCCAATCTTTTGGCCTAGAACAGCCCCAATAGCATTATCACTCGCATCACACATCAATTCAAACGGCAAAGACCAGTTAGGAGCAATGATGATTGGTGCGGTCACCAACCTTTTCTTCAACTCTTCAAATGCTTTGAGACAAGCATCATCAAACACAAATTTCACATCCTTCTCCAACAATTTGCACAAGGGAGTGGAAATTTTGGAGAAGTCCTTTATGAACCGTCTATAGAACCCTGCATGTCCCAAGAAACTACGCACCCCCTTAACAGAGATAGGTGGTGGTAATTTCTCAATAGCCTCAATCTTCGCTTTATCAACCTCAATTCCTTGCTTTGACACCTTGTGCCCAAGTACTATGCCTTCTTGAACCATAAAGTGATATTTTTCCCAATTCAGCACAAGATTTGTTTCTTCACAACGGCTCAGCACAGCATCAAGATTTCTCAAACATTCATCAAAAGAATCACCAACCACTGAAAAATCATCCATAAATACCTCCACAAAATTTTCCACCATGTCAGTGAAAATAGCCATCATGCACCGCTGAAAAGTCCCCGGGGCATAACACAACCCAAATGGCATCCTCCTAAATGCATAGGTGCCATATGGACAAGTAAAAGTGGTCTTCTCTTGGTCTTCAGGGGCTATCACAATTTTATTGTAGCCCGAATACCCATCCAAGAAGCAGTAATATTCATGCCCTGCAAGTCTATCCAGCATCTGATCAATAAAGGGTAGTGGGAAGTGATCTTTCCTGGTAGCCTTGTTTAGCTTCCTATAGTCAATGCAAATTCGCCACCCTGTAACAGTTCTTGTAGGAATCAACTCATTGTGCTCATTCTTCACCACTGTCATGCCCCCTTCTTAGGAACACATTGCACTGGACTCACCCACTTGCTGTCAGAGATAGGAAAAATAATACCAGCATCCAGCCACTTGATAACTTCTTTCTTCACCACCTCCTTCATAATTGGGTTTAGCCTCCTCTACTGCTCTATGGATGGTTTATGATCTTCCTCCAAGAGAATTTTGTGCATGTAGAAAGAAGGACTAATCCCTCTAATATCAGCAATAGTCCAGCCAATAGCTCTTTTGCGCTCTCGCAAAACCCGCAACACCTTCTCAACCTGCACATCAGACAACAAAGAAGAAAGGATCACGGGTAAAGTATTACCTTCACCCAAATAAGCATAACGTAAATGCTCGGGTAAAGGTTTGAGCTCAAGATTAGGAGCTTTCTCAATAGACGGTTTAGCAGGAGTTAAGGTCAACGGTCTATCAAGCTCCTCAAATTTCTTCCACCCTGGGATGAATCTACTCTGCATATTAAGAACCTCCAAATACTCTTCAATATCATCATCCTTCAGGATATCATCATCATCACATAAGAGTGCCCGTGCTAAAGAATCAACATTAGAAGCCAAGAATGACCTCTCATCAGCAGTCAACTCATCATCCACCACTTTTACCATGGACAACTCTTCATAATGAGAAGGAAGCTGGGTAGCTCTGAACACATTGAACACAGCTTCTTCCCCATTTACCTTCATAATCATCTTTCCAGCTCTGACTCTAATAACAGCATCAGCGGTAGCCAAAAATCCTCTTTCCAAGATGAGAGGAACCTCAGGATCAGCTTCATAGTCAAGAATAATAAAATCAACGGGTAATATGAACTGACCCACTTGTACAAGCACATCCTCAATAATCCCCTCGGGGCATGTCAGAGATCTATCAGCAAGTTGCAGGGTCACAGTAGTGGGTCGTGGCTCACCCAGGCCTAGCTTCCTGAAACTGAAGAAGGCATCAAATTCACACTAGCACCCAAATCACATAAAGCTCGGCCAACCTCATGTTCCCCAATTTTCAAAGGGATGGTAAAGCTACCAGGGTCCTTCAATTTCTGAGGAAGCTTGCTTCTAACTCTGGAACTGCACTCCTCAGTAAGTGCAACTGTCTCAAACTTAGTCAGTCTTCTCTTGTTAGCAACAATATCCTTGATGTATTTAGCATATTTGGGAACATCCCGCAAAAGCTCCACCAAAGGAATATTTACCTGAATCTGACTCAATATCTCCAAAAATTTCTTGCATGCTGCATCAACTTTCTGCTTCTGAAGCCTCTGAGGGAAAGGTGGTGGTGGTCTCACAATAGCAGACTCGGGCTGCTTTGCTATTACTGTCTCTACTTCTTTCTCCACTTCCCTATCAATATTTGGCTCTAGCTCATCAACAGGCTTCTTTGGTTTTGGGGGAAGTTCTTCTAGAGCTCTTCCATTCCTCAAAGTAACTGCTTGCACAAATTCTTTAGGATTCTTCTCTGTATCACTCGGTAAAGCACCCCGAGGTCTATTATTTTGTGCTCCAGCAAGCTGCCCCAACTGTCTTTCAAGATCTTTCTGCGCACTGCTCAAATCTTTAATTATTTGTGCCTGAGATGCTGAATCATCCATGAGCTTTTGCTGCCCTGCAAGAAGTTTCCTGAGCATATCCTCCATTGCATTAGACTGATGTGGTTGAGCCTGTGACTGCGACCCCTGCTGTGGTGCATTGCTTTGAGTAAATTGGGGTCTCTCATTACCCTGAAACTGCTCACGGGTATCCCTTCAGGAAAAATTTGGGTGATTACGCCAACCCGTGTTATAACTGTTACCATACTGATTGCGATTTTGACCCTGTGATCTGTTCTGATTACCCACATAATATACCGACTCTGGGTTAGAGGGACAAACCTCAGTGTTATGATCCTCACCACATACTTCACAAAAAGTCTGAACTTGTTGCACTGGAGCTAATGGTGGCTTTGCTTGGAGAGTCAGCTTGCTGATTTGATTAGAAATAGCATCCATCTTCGCTCGCAGCTCTGAAATTCCATCTAGTTAAAGTATCCCAGCAGCTTTCTGCATATTAGCCCTGCTAGCACCCTCAACTTGTGTCGTAGCTCTGCCATCACCCTGCCAATCAGGATTGCTCTGTGAAAACTTATCAAGTAAGTCATAGATCTGCTCAAAATTTAAGGCCAGCACTTGGCCTCCAGCAGCAGCATCAACCACAATCTTAGTATATTGGTTCAACCCCTCAACAAAAGTGTGTGCAATAACCTCATTAGATTGGTTGTGGTGTGGACAATCTCTCAATAAAGCTTTAAATCTCTCACAGGCTGCATATAATGATTCTCCTTCTAACTGCCTGAAGGACAAAATTGCGCTCCTCAACCTGGCCGTCTTGGCAGACGGATAAAACTTAGCCAAGAATTTCTTAGCTAAATCCTCCCAAGTAGTGATAGACCCAGGCTTTTCAGCCTTTAACCACTTCCTTGCTGTCCCAATCAATGAAAATGGGAACAAAGTCATTCGCACATAATCAGTAGGCACACCCGCCGGTGTATAAGTATCACTGATCTCCAGAAAGTTCTGAAGGTGTTGCTGCGGATCTTCATGCAGGAATCCACCATATTGCCCCGTCACATGCAGCAACTGAATCATGCCGGGCTTGATCTCAAAGTTTCCAGTAATAGCAGGCTTCACAATACTTGACTCCACTCCTTTCAGACTAGGAAGAGCCACATCTCGCACTGCTACTGCTTGTTCTTCAGCCATTTCAACAGGTAGAGAGGCAAGTACGATTGCTAATGCTTCTCGATCTGTCGCTTCCCTTTTTGCCTTTCTCAAGGTTCTTTCAGGCTCGGGATCAAAAGGTGCGAGTGATTCGTCCTTTTTATCCTTTGCATTCAAAACCTATCGCCTGAAATAGCACAATAAACTCAACAAAAAATTAAACCTGAATAGCAATTAAGTAATTGTTCAAAAGAAAATAGTCCGTAATTAGTCCCCGGCAACGGCGCCAAAAACTTGTTGCTCCCAACGCACACGCAAGTATACGCGGTCGACAAGTAATAAAGTGATAAATCGAATATCGTTCCCACGAGGACTAAGCAGACTAATACTTAACAAACAATTCCTCCAAACTACTCAGGGGTCTTTTTCTTTGGTTGTAAGAGTTTTTATAACTAAAGTGCAGTAAGTAAAGTGCTAAAGGTGTAGTCAAGCAATGAGAAATACTTTGGTTGTTAACAATATCAAGAGAGCGGTCCAGGGTCAGAGTTACAAACAATCCAGTTGATGTATCCAATTGATTCCACTTCTTAAATCCCGGGTTACTAACTGACAGAGTAAATGTAACTGTGAAAACCTTTCAGTTCTTCACAGTCTATGCAAGCTACTTCAATCCCTATATATCTATGGGTTAAATCACATGCACGCATTAAGATTTATGTAATGAGTTAAACTAGGCAAGCAAGTATATGTCTATCTTACCCGCGAATTGATTCCCCGATACCCGGGTTCACAAGCTAGTTCTATTCTTTCTTATTACGTAATTAGATTCTCTCTTTCGAGTTCAATCCAAAAACCATAGATGATGTATAATTATGGAGCTCTAACAATTACACATGTGAAATCAAGAAAGAATAAGCAACCCGTCATGGGATTCAATCAATGGGAATCAACCTTCAACAATCAACCTTAATGTAATACTCTAACCCTAGAACGTAATGTTTAGCCACACATATTCATAATCACAAGGCAATAATTTGGTGTAATAATGAAGTAAATGATAGAATAGATGAAAGATTAGGAATAAATCCTTGTTCAATGAGTATGTAGCTCTCAATATTGCTCCAAAGTATCAACTCCCTTTCAAAAACTAAGTAAAAGACTATTTATAGTGTTTACAAACACCTAGTAATAACTTAGACCCAATACTAGACGGAATAGGAAGTGAAAAACCGCACACGGGGCGCTATAACGGGCGCCCCGTGCCTCGGAAAGCACCAAGATAACCAGTAACGCCACATTTTGGGCGCCTTAGGGGCGCGCCACGTGGGATAACGCGCTGGGCAGTTGGGCGCGGTGGAGGGCGCACCACATGCCCTGCAGCGCCCAGCCAATCGCCTTCTTCCTTGGTCTGAAATCATGTCCGTGTCGTGCCTTCGCGTGCTCAATCCAATCCTCAATCATCCTTCAACCAATTCATACTCAATCAAGCTCCAAAAAGCTCCAAATGCACCGCGTAACAACCTACACACGCACAACATAAAATTAGTGTACAACCACATTCACAAACTATAAAACAAGTGCAAAACAAGCTCAAATATGCGGAAATATTAAGGAAATATAGGCATAAAATTCCAAACATCAAACGCCTTAGAGATTTAGTATTACCATTCAGTATTTGGAGGAAGACTCCTCCTCTTAAAACACTAACTCATCCAACTATTTGAATAGAAATACCCATCCCCGCACAGTCTGCTGGACTAAAGAAGATTTAGCTAAAAGCTGAACGTAGGCAGACCTAAGCTACCAACTACCCTTTCGAGTTTCCAAACAGCTGCAATTCTCGAGTCACAACTCCATACATTTTCTGTAACCACTACCGCCTGATGGATCAAATCAAACGTCAAATGACACCTCTTATTCCCTTAGTAGCTTTGAAAAACAAAAATGTGCATACCCGGCTACCTTGACCCGCACTCTGGCTCCACACAAGGAATATCATAAGAGGCTACTGACCGCCTAAGCTCACTAGTGCCGAACAAAGAAGAGATGGCAATGGACTGAGGATAGAAATAATTAAAGCTTCAGAAAGCTCATCTTTTTATTATCTTGGCTCCCAGAGCTACACTACTTCAGAGTCAGGCTAATCAAAGAATCACAATTGAAGATATAGACATTAAATAAGCTTTATGGATTGACATCTATGCAAATTTAACCTTCATATAAGAAGGAAACTATGACAATTTAACAAAAACTCTTTTATAACCGAGACAAGCTCATGGAATAACATGACTCTACAAGCAACTTGAACCAATGGAAGACACATAGATCAAGTATTACTTAGTAATAACTTTACATCGGAAGAAACAATGACACTTTCTGATGATGATGGATAAGAATCCTATCATCCTACCAACACTAAATTCCAAAGAGCGGTAGACTAACTTGACATTATAGCAGAATGAGGCACAACAAGATGCCAAGCAAACAATACCGATACTCACTCACAAATCTCTCACATTTAAACCAGATAAACTAGTAGGGTCATCACAAATGCCAGGAATAAATCATATCAAAAGCTCACCCCTCTACCGCAACCGATTCTTAATAGAAACGACATCCAAGGAAACCATCGAAACTTGATAAGACACACCATTTCCAGATCGATCAAAAGAATCAAATCTTACTCACATTTAAGAGAAGAAGAAATCCCAGGGTCTACTACATCGGATACCTCAGCATCCCGCCAGACTAGCAGTTCATAGAACTGCCTCTGCAGCTGAGCTGAGCCACTACCCTGATGATTACTTTCTAAAAACACTGCCACCACGCTCTCGACCTTTACTGGATGGTGGCATTTTTCTGGCTTATTGAGATCTAAATGAAATCCCCTGCGACTGTGCAGGTGCCTGATGACGAGTGAAAGGACGACTACCTATTTGCCAGAGTAAGGGAAAACTCCTCAAAGGATAACCAGACTCACTACAATGATAACACCTTTTCGCTGAAAATAAAAACTGGACAGATTATTGATAGCTACAAAGAGAAAACTGAGTCTATCTTGATGAACTACTAGCGCACTTTGAGAACTACGCTCTACAAGCCGAGATAACCTGGCAGGTGACCTCCCAAAATAATCATAACTCTTACCTCCAAATGAGGTACCATGGTTGCCCACTAGGGCCACGAGATCTCTTGCTCTCCCGCTCTAACTTATGGTATGCCTAATACCTTTGAGCAATATCAACAACGACACCAAATAAAGTTCCAACCTCAATTTTTCGAGCCATCTGGGATCTCAAGGAAGGAGAAAGGTCATCAATAAATATTTGAATCTCTCGAAAGGCTCATGGACTAGTTCTAATGCATATTCAGCCATTCTATAGAATTCAATCTCATATTCTGAAACACCAACAGGCTAACCGACAGGCTACCCTGTCCAATCCAATCAAACTGGTAACACTTTTCATCCCCCTCACTACTCGAAAGGAACTTTTCCACGAATCTAGAAGAAAAACCGAACCAAATTAGCAAATAAGAGAGCGGCCCACCAATTTAAGGCTGGATCCCTGAAACTGTAAAGAAGAATAATCAACACCATACCGCTCGATATAATCAAGATCCTGAAGGATATGCTGACATCATTTTATTTTAAAAAGAATCGCGAGGTTTATCTGATGCATTGCTTAAGAATGTCAGAAGGTTCAACCGCGTAAAATAATGCAACCTCTTCGGACACTCGGACCGAGCCATTACTCAGGCTAACTAACCAGCCAGAATAACTAGAGGCATAACATATGCTGTCTCCGGAACACAATTTACTGCAACAATATTAAGAACCGGAATAGGAGCTCCCTGACCGAATGTCTGCACATGCAGCAACCTGATAGGCTGCCCAGAGAACAATAGGTTCTAACGGTATCTGCGTCGCTTAGATTCTCGTAAAAGCATCGTAGAGAGCCAAGGGAACCATAAGGCCCTGCTCCCTTGCCCATCGCGAGCTCGTACAACTGGGACCTCCGTAACTAGATCGTCAACACGATCAAAACACTCGGGGCTTCATCAGTACTAACCCCAGGTCAGACTGCTTCATCTTGAACTCATACCGTTTGCTGATTTGTCGCACGAAGGTTCACAATTACCACGAAGGAATTAACGAAAATACTTTTGCATCCTGGACCGACGCACGATCAGGAAAGAAGGAAGTGAAACTTCCTAAATGCCATCATAGCCTCTCTTAGATAAGTACGGACGTCTACGTACCCATCAGCTAGACTCTACTAGACACTGTCTTAGTCTGGATAGACTCTAAACTAGGCTCTAATACTTCAGCGCGACTGCGACACAACAGACGCGACCGCTCTGAAGGCGATCCAGATGCTGTTTTTAGCTTAATTACATAGCTTGTAGCCCACTTTAGGGGCAATTAAAATATTTTATGCCACTTAAGGAAAATACTATAAAAGCTCTTATTTCTTCATTAGCTAGGGTTAGCCTGTGTTGAATTTTTATGATTGCTTGTAAGCAAATTGGTGAATCATTTGTTGCTTTAACACTTGTCTATAACTTGCAACTTGGTTTGATCCAATTGAGGGTTGTTTAGCATAGGTGTCTTTTGCTTGTTTTGTGTTTAGGAGGTGATTAGACCTTATCTCCTAATTATTTCCTATTTCCATCAATCAAATTGTGTCTTTTTTCCTTTACTCCTGGTTAATTCCTTGTATTTCAATTCCTACTTGTTAGGATCATATCAAACCTTAACTCATATTTTTATGAAGTGCGCTATAACAAACTTTTTCTGGAGGGATTGCTTCCTTATATTAAATGGTAATGAGAAACAAGGAAGGTTAGATTTTTAAAAAATCAAACTACACCCCCAACCCCAAAAACAAAATATTATTCTTGGCTTGAATTTCGTTCATTTGCATTATGGAACCTATGTCTTAACAGAAATCATAACACCATTAAATACATGGATAATAAACTTTACTTTTACTCAAGTTCACCAGAAAACTCTAGAATATAAATTCCTAACATCTAAAGAACTTAAAGTTGTGATCTCTAGAAGTACTAAAGTTAAGTGGTTTCCTCCACCCTCTAAAAATTTTAACCTTAACGTTGATGGTTCTTTTGTGGCAAATCTTAACACTGCAGGTATAAGAGGTGTATTTAGAAACTCCTTAGGAGATTGAATACTAGGCTTCCAAGTAAAGGTTTATGGTATTAATTATAGACATGTAGAACTTTCAGCTTAACACCATGACCTTGACTTGGCTGTCCAACAAAATCTTATATCACTTGAAGTGGAAACTGATTCAACTGAAGTTATTAATCTTGTTGATAAACCTACACCTACTTTTATCTCTATTATTGAGAACTGCATGTTATTAATGAGCAAGTTGGGAATACCGATAATGAGGCATAACTTTAGACAAGGGAACAAAGTTGCACATCTTCTGGCAAAGGGAGCTCCCAAACAGTCCAATCCAAATTCCACCATCTACCATGTAGTGCCTCCTTTATTTGTCCAGCAATCTTTGTTGGCAGATAAATCCGGCACATATTTTGTCACCACCATTTCAGAAAGTAATATAGCTTAGCTTCCTATTGGTAATGTAAATGCCATTGACAACATCCCTATATTTTGTATAAATGACTCTAATGCTTGTGATATAGATTGCAATGGGATCCTCATGAACATCTTATATAATCCTCAGTAATATATACTAATGGAAGTCTTGTTTCTACCAAAATAAAAATAAAAAAGAAAAAAATACTCATTACAGAAAAAACTGGTAATTACCGACTGTTTTTTAGCAGTTGTTTTTTCATGTGCTGGTATATGTGTTATTTTGTAGCGGTTTTGCTAACTGCTAGAAAACTAGGAACCTAGCGGCGATTTTGAGTTGAATAGCTGCGGTTTGGGATTTTGTCCCACATTGGCTACCTACAACAGTTTTTTGCTCTTTATATCTTTAAGCCAACACTAGACAATTTGAAAGTTGACACACGCCCATGACGTGTATGTTGCCCACGCATGACGAGAGGATTTGGAAGCATCCAACTCTGGGCTGACCCACTTATGGGATAGTATGCATAGCCCAACTATATCGAGTGTGGACTGACCTAATTCTTTGTTTTCTTTATTGCACAACAGTGATTTAGCGATATTTCAAGGCTAACTGATGAAATTAAATCGATTACCAGCAGTTCTGCCAGCGGTTCACCTAAAACGCTCTAGGATAGTTTAAGTACACCTTGATAGGCAACATTTTCTAAACTGCTGGTAGACCTGTTTTGCAACAGTTTAAACCGCCGGTAAACACTTCTGGCATTTCTCAAATTTTTTGTAGTGACTTTAGTGAAATAAATAAGCATTAATTTTGATACCGCCCATAAAATTAACTCTTTAGAAGTTGGAATAGTATAAATCAAAAGAAAATAGAATAATTTTGTAGAGGATGAAGAAATTTTACATCATATAAATAATCAGATATTTTCTCCATTTTTTCTTAAAGCAAAAACAAAACATTAATGACATTTACTAAACAAAAAGCAAGGAGTAGTTATTTTTCAACGGTCTCAAAAGTCTTGAAATTATCAAATATTTTCTTCAAAATTTTGAATTTCTCACCCCATCTATTTCAATTGACGTGAACCTTTTTGATTTGGTACAAAATTTAATACAAAAAAAAAAAAGACCGTTGAATTTGTTGTCTTAAATAGGTCATTGATGTTTGAGTGAGCATAAGGATACATGATAAATTTGGAGCTATGTTGTTTCTAAATTTAGGAAGGGATCATTAATTTTTAAATAATTTTAAAAAGAAATAGATTCACATATATTGAAACAACAGGTACTATTTTAAAAAAGAGTTTAACTAATATACACCAACGGTGTAAACCTTGTTTTTATACCATCGACTAATTTAAAGTATATTTTAAGCAGATTTTCATGTATTTTTACTTGTTTCACTAATATTTGAACTTTGATTATGCGAACGAATAAACAAAGTTGGTGTCCTTCCTTTATTTGCCAAGATACCAATTATAAGCTAGTTTTTGTCTTTGTGATTCTTGAATGTCAATTCTTCAATCGGGACTCAACCATTGGTCAATTTTCTAAGTTGGATTAGCTATTTACAAGGAATTGTAGGTTTGAGAATGTCAAAACAAGTGAGAATACATAAAAAAAAATTGCTTGTAATATGCTTTAAATTAGCCGACAGTGTAACCGTCTGTGTAGTTAAACTCCCCAAAAAAAAAAAAAAAAAAAAAAAAAAGGTGCGCGTGCAAATAGGATGTCATAATCGCGTGGAAACCTGGAATGTTATGTGGCACATGGTGTGCTTCAAAAAATGCTGCACACGCACACATAATCGCTTCCACTTCAGTACACTTAATAACTAAATTTAGCTTCACTTAACTTCCGCCTTTTCTTCCCCTTTCTCCGGATCCCCACCACATCACACTCTTCTCCATTGTCACTTGGCCGGTAACAAAATCTAAGATCCGAAATTCTACATCATCTCCGGTGAACACTACTAATTCACTCAAATTAGCAATTTCACTATTAATTATATATGTCTCGTCCACCTAATCATGAGTTTCAGGAATGGTGGAACAAACAAAGAGACAACGATGACGACATTTTATCTGCTTCTTCTTCTTCAGAAAACAGTACCATTTTAACCGTTGAGATCCGTAGCCCTAATAATAATAATAATAATAATAATAATACCGACAAACAACGTACTCGTAGTGCACGTCAGCTTTCCTGGATTTACCTTCTCAAGTTTCAACAAGTCGCTCATACAATTGCATTCTTTACAAACGGATTCGTTTCTGTTATTCGTACAGCCAATAGACGAATCGTTACATCAAATTCAGTTCCTCATAAATCAGATTCTAAACTCTACCGTTTAATTAAACTCTTTTTATCAGTTTCAGTTGTTTTATTAGTGTTTGAGCTTGTTGCCTACTTTAGAGGCTGGCATTTTAGTCCTCCTACTGTTGAAAATGCGTATGTGTATGCGAATTGGTTAGATATTAGGGCTAATTATTTGGCCCCGCCCTTACAGAGCTTGACGAATATGTGTATTGTGTTGTTCTTGATACAATCTGTAGATCGTGTGGTGCTTGTGTTTGGTTGTTTTTGGATTAAGTTTCGCGGATTGAAACCTACGGCTGAGATTGATTACTCTGGTTCGGATGTGGAGAATGTGATTGCAATAGAGGATTATCCTATGGTGTTGGTGCAGATACCTATGTGCAATGAGAGGGAGGTAAGATGATGTATGTTTTCAAGTTCTCACTGCTAAATTCTCACTGTATTTGCTAGTTAGTGACCATCGGCCTGATTCTTTTCATGGGTCTAGCTCGTGAAATTTCGGGTGAAGTGCAGGATTAGCCACTCCTTAGTGCTAGAATTTAGGCTTTAGCTAGTATTTACATTGTCATAAAGTTTTGAACTGGAAACTGAACTTCAGGAACACGGTGGCTAAAAAGGTAAGGAGCAGCCCTTAGAATGGCTACTTGGTGTCATTTCCACTGAAAATTCTTTTTGATAATTGGTGGCGGTGAGACTCAAACCCAAGTTATATGTCTGCTATGATACCATGTTGAATTGTGTGACGATATCAGCTAAAAGCTTAAGCTGTTACAAAACGCTCACTTTTACTTAGTTAATTATGCCTTAAACACTTTAAGTGAGTTTGCTTCTTTACTTAGTTGTATTCATTTCTGTCCAACTGCAGCTAGTCTCACTTGTCGAAATAGGAAGGATACGATGCAATCTTTATTGGTTTTGCAGCTTATAGTGATGTTTTGAATGCAAAATCTTTCAAACATTTGAGTTTCTATTTTTTTAGAATAGAGCACTTGTTGACTAATAACATTCATGGTAATTAGGATAATTTTGAGCTGATTACTTTACTAAGCCTGAATGTTTTTGACATAGCAAATCTATGGCTTTAAATACAGGGTGAGAAGTAGATTATACCAAGTAGTGTCCATCTGAACTTGAATCTAGGTTAAGAACATGTCTGCATGATTTCTATGAAAGTATCCTGGTAGCCACCTGCAACTGTTACCGATTCTGCTCTTGGCAGAAACTTTGCATCTAATGTTTGCTTAGCTTTTGTGTTGCTTTCAATGGTGATGTTAATCAGGCATGTCTTTATGTCGAGTCATTGTTTTCCTAAATAGGTAAGTTGATTAGTTTTGCTCAGTTACTCTTTGACTGATGTATAAATTCCGTCATCGTGGCACTACTCAGGTGTATCAACAATCAATTGCAGCAGTGTGTATCCAGGATTGGCCTAAGGAGAGAATGCTCGTACAAATTTTAGATGACTCAGATGATTTGGGTGTTCAGGGACTTATCAAGGCTGAAGTACTAAAGTGGCAACAGAGGGGTGTGCACATTGTATATCGTCATCGTCTTATACGCACAGGCTATAAGGCCGGAAATCTCAAATCTGCGATGAGTTGTGACTACGTAAAAAATTATGAATTTGTAGCCATCTTCGATGCAGATTTCCAACCAGCACCAGATTTTCTGAAGAAAACAGTTCCATACTTCAAGGTGAATTGCTTTTCCTTGTTACGAGATCTATCTGAGTGGCTCGTTATTAGGCACCAAAGGAGGTTTTATGAGTTGAAATCTTTTTACAATTGGCTTGTCTCTATTTGTTGGTGTTACCGTTAAAGTCTGCCCATGTTATTTCCTAATGAAAATTGGGATGACAGTAATGCGAGGAATTCTAGATTCTTAAAGAAGATTTAGAAGGAACAGGAAAAGTTCCAAAAGAGAGAATTAAGTAGAAACTTCATATAATATTCAAGAAAGGAGTTTGTGTTTCTGTGCAAAAGTCACTAGTCTGTTTTTGTGAAACTGTTCTATTGAGCATTATCAAAATTTCTTCTTGAGTTTCCTTCTAGAACTACCGAGTTGTGGGGGTTTTCTAATTCCTTTTGTTTTTTTGCTTTACTAAGCACTATTGATGCTGAGGTGTTATTTCCTTTATCTAATGTACGTAATGTATTTTGTCATGCTGGCTAGAAGATCTGTTGTAGTAGATATAAAATTGCTCAAATGAGCTGGCTCAATTGTTATTGCCAAATTATTCATTTAGGATCTCACATTGAATAATTTGCTCAACTCCAATCCTTTATTGAGTGCATTAAGTTATCTTTATGCTGAGCAAAATCTCAGGCTTTTTTTAATAACTTGGGTGCTAGTCTTATAGTGAGTTTCCTTTTTTTTTTTTTTTTTGTTAATTGTAGTATTCTTTATCAATTGGCGCCATGACTCACTTCAGGCCATGGTTCCAGTTACTTGTATAACTTCTGTCTTGTTTCATTCTTGAAGGGACATGATGACATTGCTCTTGTCCAAACAAGGTGGTCTTTCGTGAACAAAGATGAGAATTTGCTTACAAGATTGCAGAACATAAATCTTGCATTTCATTTTGAGGTTGAGCAACAAGTCAATGGATGGTTCATTAACTTCTTTGGCTTCAATGGCACTGCTGGTGTATGGAGAATCAAGGCCCTTGAAGAATGTGGAGGCTGGTTAGAGAGAACAACAGTTGAAGATATGGATATTGCTGTCCGAGCTCACCTTTGTGGTTGGAAGTTCATCTATTTGAACGACGTTAAGGTTTGTAAGTTTCTAAATTGTGAATTAGTTTCTTAGTGCAATAACGAATAGACTAGTTTAAGAAAGTTTGGTTCTCTTTTTGTAGTGCCTGTGTGAACTACCGGAGTCATACGAGGCATATAAGAAACAGCAACACCGGTGGCATTCTGGTCCAATGCAACTTTTTCGCCTGTGTTTTTCCGACATATTGCGTTCAAAGGTTTGTATGCTTATTTAGCATTTTTCTTTATCCCCCCCCTCCCCCCCCCCCCCCCCCCCCCAAAAAAAAAAAAGGACTACTTTGATATAAGCCAGTTATTCAATGTCTAATATGTCCAGTAAATAAATAAAAAGTGGGCCAGTAAGTAGAAAGGGAAAATAAGATATGGCAACAAAGGGGCCATTACTTGCTTCATTTTTTAGAACACTAAATTCTGATCCATTACAAGTGGAAGCCTCTTCTTTGGAAAAACAAAGGGGAGGTAGATAGATTCTTGAACATCAGCAAGTACTGGGGAAAATAACAGGAAGTTATGGCCAACACAACAATGTTAAAAGAAGTAGATAAGATGTGGAAAGAAAATATAGATGTTATTCTCTTTCAAGTGTGAAATGAGAAGGAAAAAGTTTCTATTTGTAGAAAACCTTACCTCCTAACATCAAAACTTGCATTACATCTTGCAATCAACTTGTCGACTTGCATTTGGATTAGAGTTTGCTTCTTACAAGTTGATGTCTATTAATAAGGACATTCAAATCAAAATACATTGATTATAACATTCTACTTTGGATATCTATTTATAGATAATGTATGTGTCTAGTTAAAACCTTACTAAGAAAAACTAGTAGAAAAAATCCTAGTTAAGGTAAGAGTACAATATTTCTTCTAATACACATTGTTTGCTGCATCATTAGGAACCTTACTAGGAAATCCAGTTGCACAAAACCTTGGGAAGAGAAAAGGAGTACAACACGTACTTCACTCCCCCTAATGAAAATATTAGGGAGAGTGACAACACATTCCAATCTCGTATATAAGCTTATCAAATTTTGAGGTTGGCAATGCCTTATTGAACATATGGAAATACAAGTTGGCAAGTTTTACATCAACTTGCATCGCAAGTTGTAATGCGAGTTGTGATGTTAGGAGGCAAGATTTTTTGTAATGAAAAACATCTGCCTTCTCATTTCATACACTTGAAAGAGAATAACAGTACCTTTATCTCTACATTTCCTCTCTACGTCTTAATATCTACTTTTTTTGATATTATTGCCCTTTTAGTCCTTGTACCTTTTTGGATTTTGAAGAGTAATACTTTTCAGAATACTTTCCTCATTCCACAAAAATCTGGGTGATTACAAGTAACATCGCTGATAAAGTCTGGAACTATTTTTTCCCATCCCCAGAGGGAAAAAAACATATGCATATTGATGGGCTGGTTGAACAATATTACACTCTTAAGAACTAAGCATGTAAAAGTTTTATTAACCACATTATAGAACTAATGTTTTCTAAATGTTTAAAAAGAAATATTTTAGTAGCTAAATTGAGAAAATTGTGGTCAAAGAGAAAACATTCAACTCTGAAATAGTATGTCAAATTTTAGGTTTAAGAAGATAATTGGATATTGATTTTGGTCAAGTTCAGAAATTTGTAAAAGAGTTAAGTCTCAAAAATGCTAGAGACTCCCTCTCCACAACTCCAATAACCAATCAAAACCGCCTACCTGCCAGATCAACCCAAACTACTTCAGACCCAGGAATGCTATATCAATCATAAATATCAAATTACCATCTCAACCAAAACTTCACTTTCCATATGAAATTAATAGAGGCTGGATAATAGTCTAATTTGATTCATAGAGCAAGTTAAGTCTAGTTATACGACATGAATCAAATAAAGCTACTATTACAGCATTGAGAGGAAATAGTGAAAAGACCATATCTTATGACTTTTTTGGTCATAAACTTAACGGATTTGTGCTAACGACCGTCAAAAGTTTGTAGAGAAACCAGAATTAATAGAGGCAATATTGATTTTTTTGAAAAAAATACAAAAAACCATTTGTGATGACGTTTTAGGTGCTGTCATTCCAACCCCTCAGCTTTTCTGCTTTCCAATATTTGTGGGTTTAGGTTTCTGGAAGGAAAAAAATACTTGGTTAGTTCTGACAGTTTTTGCATTATGAAAACTTTCTCCATCATTACTTCATCTTCTCAGTTTGCATCGCAGAGCAAATAGTGTCCCAACTAGGGGTGGGCATAAACCCCAAAAACCGAATAACGATCCAAAATGAATTAATTTGGTATTTTGATATCGGTTCTTGTATTTCGGTTCGAAAACGGTATAACATATAAGCAGCTTCTGTATTTTGGTTCGGTCTTCGATTTTGAGGCATCGGTACCTCGGTACACTAGGAAACCAAACTTGGGAGATTCTGAATACCAAGTTTGTTATTTGACATGCTACATGATTTTCGAAGGAAGTCGCTTGTTTGGGCTGCCGTGATAGTAAAATGGTCAAGTGGAATCATGGCATATGTTTAAGAATATGCTCCTAAATACAGATACATCGAGATCTATATTATTTGCTTCTTCAAGTTATCTGCATTTGGTATGAGAATGACATTTGCCCTAAAATCCAGACTTTCTTTGTGAGGGGTGGGGGGTTACTAGGCATTTTTTCTGTTGTGGTACGTATAAGCCAGAGATACATTTACTTAGCCTAATCCATTTTAACTCAGATATCTTAAAAGCTTGGAGTATGTAGCTTGCAAATCCAAAATTTTGGTTGAATATTGCAGAAATCTGAAACATTTTGAAATAACATGGCTCTATCTAGTTGCTGGGAATAGTAGGAGTAGGAGGAAATAGTAGTTGCTCTTGTGAGTGTATAGGTCCTATCGTTTTTCAAGTGTCGGTTTCTGCCTCTCTTTAGTAGGGCAGGCTCTTAAAAAACCCCTTTACAGAAGATTTTTTTCTCTATGTGCTTTGCTTAAAAGGCCTAGAGAAAAGAAGGGAGAAGAGAGGTATTCCCTCTGACCTCTTTGCTTGGGCATATCTACGACTTGAGCTGTAAGACCGCATCCTTTATATTTCCTCGAATTCGCACTCCTCCAGCTATCCCTTTTCTTCTACATACTCGTACCCTAGGGTTCTTGCTTCCATTAGTTTTATATGTCCTTAGTTACTTTTTGGAAAAAATAGAGTAGTTTGTTGTTAAAGTTACTCCGACCTGAAGATAGGTTATCATGAAGTTGCCATACTTAAGGTATGTTATTGTAATTACTCCCTTCATATAATCTCGTCACAAGTAAATTATGCGGCTTTCTTTCCAATTGGTTCCTTACTGTATCATTTTATTTTGAATATTTAAATGAATCCTTAAATGCTTTATAGGTACACTATTTTTTTTAAAAAAAGTTTGAAGGTTATTTCGTATCTTTTCAAGTAATTACTTGTTGTGCGTCTCCTTTCAGGTTAGTTGGTTCAAGAAAGCCAACCTAATATTTCTTTTTTTCCTCTTGCGGAAGCTCATCCTACCATTTTATTCATTTACTCTCTTTTGTATCATTCTCCCACTCACCATGTTCCTCCCTGAAGCTCAATTACCAGCTTGGGTCGTCTGCTATGTGCCTGGACTTATGTCCGTCCTCAATATTCTTCCAGCTCCTCAGTCATTCCCTTTTATTGTACCCTACCTTTTATTTGAAAACACAATGTCTGTTACCAAATTCAATGCCATGATATCAGGGCTTTTCCAGTTAGGAAGTTCTTACGAGTGGATTGTTACAAAAAAGTTGGGACGATCATCAGAAGCTGATTTAGTTGCAATGGTGGAAAATGAGTGTGAACCTTTGTTGGAGAAGAGTACCGTCTCAAGGTCCTCGTCAGAATCAGGTCTTGCTGAACTTAGCAAATTAGAGATGACTAAGAAAATGGGAAGGAGGAAGAGAAATCGATTATACAGGAAGGAGCTTGCTCTTGCATTCATATTATTGACATCCTCTGTCAGAAGTTTGTTATCTGCTCAAGGAATTCACTTCTATTTCCTATTGTTTCAAGGGTTTACTTTCCTTGTTGTTGGTCTTGATTTGATTGGCGAACAGGTGAGTTGATCATAGGATTTTCGGAAGATATCTGGCCACAAATTCAATCGTGGGTAATCCTCAAAACTCGGAAGGGCTGACCGTACTGCTTGTAAATGTGATTGTGGTACCTGGCTCCCGATTCCTACATTTGTGTAGTTGACTTACATGACTTTAAAGAAAGCTTCATAATAACACTATTTGGCAGGTCATATTTATTCAATTGATGCCAACATGGAGATTGAATACTGGTTGGATTTGTCACCTCCCAGCCGCTTAGTTTGATGTAATTTAATATAAGCTTGCCTGTAATACTAGTGTAACCATCAAGTAGTCTCTTTTTGTTTGGTCATCAAGTTTGTGATTCTTTATTTTTGCCATTGACAAGTCCTGTACAATTATATATAGTTAAATTTTGGGAGAAAATATCAGTTACATTGTTTGTATACTCTAGTGGGTAGTGACCGTTTACTAACATGCCTTCATTTTAGTTTCTAAAATGGGACTGAGGAATAAAAGCTAAAGTTGGGTTTATCCAACTTATAGCTTTTAGCTTATATCTTTTGTATATCTTTTTTAAGTTGTCAGCTAATCATAAATAGTTTAATTGTAAACTCCTAGTCCAAAAATGAAGATATCATTATATAACTTAAATAATAAAAAGATATTACACCATAAGTTTGTATTTTTGTATTCAACTTAAAGCATAGGGATTTGTAGAAATTATTAATGTGAATGTTCCTTATTTAGAAGGGAAATCAGAAATAGAACAGTTTGATTTCTTCGATACAGTAACCAACTTGAAAAAGTTATTATTATTAATTAACTTAAAAAGATTATTATAATTAATCAATATTAAGAAGTTATTCTAAGGAATAGTAATCAATCAAAAGTTATTTTTGTGTAAATTACAACGCACTAATTATTATTATTTATGGAAAAGTTTTAATAAAACACTACTACTTTAATGAACAAATTTTCTCCCATACAACTGAAGTGAGGAAAATGAGAATTTGATGGCTCTCATAAACCCAAACCCACATATTTACAAACAAATGCCACACCAATTTATACTCCAGATTTGTTCATCTCAAACTTTTGTAACTGAATATAGTAATACATCAAAGAACAGAACAAAATATAATAAAACAAGAGGCGTTGTTCTGGGGAGGTGGAAACGGAGGCGCATTTGATTTGAGAATGATTTTATTTGTTCAAATCATAATTTATTTTTTGCATTAAAAAGTGGCTAAAGTTAAAAAAGCTTTAAAACTACGGCGAAACATCAATTGGCAGTTGGAAAGTGGCTATATGTCAACATTTTCCCCATATGTTTTAACAGTAGACCAGATTGGATTTTTTACATAAAAGTACAAGTTTTAGAGCTTAATTACCAAACATAGCAACATTTTAGTAAAATTACCCTATATAGAGGAAAACACAAAATAATTACAAATATAGCAAAAACATAGCAATATTTTCCCATAGCATACTAAACCCTTACATTCTTCCTTCTATTTCTCCCACTATCACTTTTGCTCCTCCCATTTCCCCCTATTTCACTTTTCCTCCCACCATTTCTTCCCAATTTCACTTTTACTCTTCTCATTTTCCTCAATTTCACTTTTCCTCATCCATCCTCAATGTATCTCGTTGAATCTCATTATTTTTGTACCGTATCAACTGTTTCTGCACTGTATCTAACTGTTTCTGCACCGTTTCAACTGTTTCTGCAGCACCGTATCTAACTGTTTTTGCACCGTTTCAACTGTTTCTAACTGTTTCTGCACCGTTTCAACTGTTTCGGCAGCACCGTATCTAACTGTTTCTGCACCGTTTCAACTGTTTCTGCAGCACCGTATCTAACTGTTTCTGCACCGTTTCAACTGTTTCTGCACCGTTTCAACTGTTTCTGCAGCACCGTATCTAACTGTTTCTGCACTGTTTCAACTGTTTCTGCAGCACCGTATCTAACTGTTTCTGCACCGTTTCAGATTGTATTCCGGACTGTATCACTGCAATTTGAAACTGTTTCAGACTGTATCCAGGCCAATGTTGGTGATGGAACCATAATCATGAATAATCTCCTTGAGGTATGAATGCCTCAATCTTTTTCTAATTTTAATGATTTTCCAGTAACTTGAATTAACTATGATGTGGCTGTTACAATTTCCGTTTCTGCTGAGCAGCACTTGAAAGACATGAAGAATCCTGGAGGGAGTTCTTCTAGAGACAGAAGGCTATGTATAAAGACTGCTTTTGTGTAATTTCTATGTTTGAATTTAAGCTAAATGGATCAGTTTCAACACGGGGAGTGTAAAGCCATGTGCCACATAGTTTGTTCGATTTTTCAACAACGTAACTTGGTGGCCTTCTCTTTTTAGCTCACGTGCTGTCACTAAACCAGCTACACCGGCTCCAATTACTGCTACTTTATGGGATTTTGCCATTGGAGAAGAATCATCTTTGTCATGATTTTAAAAAAATAATACTGGTGGGTTGATGGCACTCGGTGGTTGTGGTGGGGGTTGGGTGATGGGAGGAAGAGAGATGTTGTAATTTGGGGAAATGGGAGTGAAATGTGTTTGAGTATTGGGAAATGTTAGGAAAAAATATTGATATGTAGTGTAATTTGAAAAATATTGCTATTTTTTTTGTAATTTGGGGTGCAAATTTGTATATTTGTGTAAAAATCCCGACCAGATTTATGTGTGAAAATTTCGCCCAGCGGCTACTTTTAACACTGGTATTTAGTTTGAGGCCACTGTTTCTTTGGTCTTACACTAGAGGCTACTTTTGGGCCTTTACTAAATAAGCATTGACTTAAGTTCTGATCATTGACTGAAGTTCTGTCCATAGGGCCCTGGACTGAAGTTCTATCTTTAAAGACTGAACCTCAGTCAATATGGCTGAAACGACCTCGGTCAGTCGTTTCGGAAGTTAGGACTCCGATTGGCGTGTCAATAATTTTAAAATATTCGTAAGGTCCATTTGTACCTGTCTGTAAAATTTGAGCTAAATCAGAACTCGTTTGGTAGGCATCGGAAAAAGGTGTCAGTTTTTATTGTCGATAAATATTAAAAAGAAATTTTCGAGCTCGGTTTTGGCGAATGAGCTCCGATTCAAAATCCGAAAGCGTCATTAGGTTCATATGATTATTTATGATTTTTGTGAACTTTCGAAAGTGAATTTCGATGTTGTTCGGCTAGTTTCCGCTAAAATGCCAAAAGTTAAATAATTTGACTTTGCATCTTGAGTTTCGGGAAGCCGATTTGAGATCCGCCTTCGCGAATATGTTACATATATTTTGTATAACTTGTACGCAAAAGTTGGAATTATTTCGAATATCCTAAGATACTTTTTTAATTTTCGTCGCGGAAAGAAAAGAAAAAAAATAAAATAAAAGAAAAAGACAAAAAAGACAAAAAACAAAAAGAAATCAAGGACGGTGGGCTAAGGGATATATTCCCTTAGCTTCATTGAGAATGGGGAGCTAACGGAAACATTAGAACAGAAACGATATAGGGAAAATGAAATGATGCAGTAAGAAAAAATGCCAGAAAATGCAAAAAAAGCCGGAGAAAAATAGTATTTTCACCCCGAAACATTCAGGTAATGATCTTAATGCATTATTTGAGTTTATGACGTGTGTTTGAATATATTTTAACGGTAAAACTTGGAATATTAGACATCGTTTTAATAAGTTCAATAAATAGTTTAAAGGGTCAAATGGACCCCGATAATGGAATTGATCATATATTCGTACTCAGTGAGTTATGGGAAACATATAAATGTAATTTATTTAGAGTTTGGTTATGTGACCATAAACCCTGTACATAGGCCTAGCCTGCGTATTGCGTATGCGAATAGGGTATCAGGTTCCTAACCAGATTGCCCTAAGATGTGAGGAATGAAGCCTTTAGCCTAATTTGATATATTTTTCTGGTTATTAAATAGAGTGGGATCGTTTGGCAATGAAACCAAAGGACAAAGCAGTTATTGAGTGGCTGTGCTGATTTTGTAACAAGGTAGGTGTTTATATCCATTTCTTTGGAGGCACCTGGCCTCGTGGATTTTCTTCCACGTGATCCTTACGTGTGTAGCTGCCGATAGGCGTACTCATTACGCCTGAGCTTTGGATTTACGTTGTATATTATATGTTATGTCCTGTTGTTGGTATTGCATTGAGGATCTGAGCATTATACTGTGGCTGTGAGTTGGCATCTACTTCCCGGCTGTCGATGAGAGTCCCGCGCCGGTGAAGGGTTATTATTGCATCACATTGCATTCATATGCATTATATGTCATTCATATGCATTACATTTCATATCATATTGAGGGTAGGAGTATTCCGCCCCAGGAGCAGGAGTATTCCGCTCCATTGTATCATATTGAGGGCGGAATAGGGTAGGAGTATTTCGCCCCAGGAGCAGGAGTATTCCGCTCCATTGTATCATATTGAGGGTAGGAGGATTCCGCCCCAGGAGAGTGCAGGAGTATTCTGCCTCAGCTTTACATTATATCGGGTGCAGGAGTATTCCGCCCCAAGAGAGTGCAGGAGTATTCCGCCTCTGGTTTATATCGCGTGCAGGAGTATTCTGCCCCAGGAGCAGGAGTATTCCGCTCCAGTTGGTTATCAGATTGGATTCCTCTCGAATGCTGGAGTATTCCGCTTCGTGATGGGATTACGGGCACATGTGACCCTTTGCATCATATTTCATTTCATTTCATTTCATCTCAATTCATACCACTGTGTAGACTTGCGGTACATGATTACTGTTCTGCTTATATGTGCATTGCTTATTTGTTGATATATTTCTGGCACGCACAGTTGGTTGAGTTTAGAAGTTTCTTACGTGTTTCCAGTTGTTATCTGGCTCTGCCTTTTTATAATTTAAATAAAAAGAATTTGGTTTATCTGTTTCTTCTCCCTGGCTAGCTATCATATTCTTTGAGGTGGCTAGTCTGCCCCCCTTATTGAGTCCTTTTGACTCACCCTTGTTTGTTGTTTGTTTCTTGTCTATCTATTTCGTTTCGGCAGATTCGCTCAGGATTGAGTTCGCCATGTTGTGAAGGAGCGAAGACGACTTCAGCTGTCAGGGTGAGCCAGCTTTTATTCCGGATGGCCACCAGTTTATTGGTTATCATTTCAGTTGTATTTTGCTTCCTTCAGGAGGTATCTGTCATCTTTGTACTCTTAGATGTCTAGTCTTGATAGCCCTAAACCTAGCATGATGGGTAGTCAGCTGTAATTTTTTTTTGTACAGCTTAGAGGTATCAGTATGTCTGTTTTTTTTTATGTCTTGTCCTTATTTGTGAATTGTTATATTTATTTTCCTGATTTAATTGGTAAGGGTTTGCCCGACGGGTCTAGGGGAGGATGTCGGGTGGCCGCACGGCCTAACCGGATTCTGGGTCGTGTCAATGGCCCTGGACTGAAGTTCCTTTAAGGACTGAACTTCAGTCAACATGGCCCTGGACTGAAGTTCTATCTTTAAGGAGTGAACTTCAATCCATATGGCCCTGGACTGAAGTTCTATCTTTAAGGACTGAACTTCAATCCGGGCCCTGGACTGAAGTTTTATCTTTTAAGCGAAAGTGGCCACAAACTAAATATTTTGGTATTAGTGGCCTGTGCCCAAAGACCAGTGGCAAAAATGGCTTTTCGTGCACTTACCCCGATTTATGTGGTGCAAAACGTAAATATTTCGTGTGGGAGTCACTTTTGACTATGTTAGTCAAGCAGTAGTCCTTGCGCACAAATTCGCTGAAAAGTAGCCACTGTTTGAGTTTTTTTTTTTTTTTTTTTAGAGTTCCGTGAAACGATGCCGTTTAAAAGTAGTTTTCATATTACGCTTTTATCCCTTCGCATATTTGGACGTATTGGAGGGTTTTTTTCTCTCTTATCTTTTCTGTAACTTCAATTTCTTAGAATTTTCATTCCACTTCATTAAAAAACACAGAAATGGTATTATTTTGAGAGATTGAAGCCTCATATTGCCTGAATAAGTACTATTCTGTGTGGTTGCCTCATCTTTAGGTAACTCTTTTTACTTCATCATTTATTTTTTAAACTTTTTTACGGTGTTTTAGTTTAAGGTCGGGTGTATTTGTGTTAGTCAAGTTATATATCAATCTTTTTTCATTATTTTAAAGTATTGGGTGTGTTTTTGGAAGAATGGATCATCATACTTTGTTATTGTTAGCCCTTTTATTTTCGCTTGGCTTCTCTCAGTCTTCACAAGAGACCAAACTAGGGAGTGATAGTGTCAGGCCAGTTTCTATGAATATTAATCTTGCCCTAATATTTTATTCTAGGACTCCATCTGGCTAGCCCTTTTATCCCAGTATAAAATGTTGGGATCCCTTCTGGGCATACGCCTTGTGTCCCATGATAAAATTACCGGGTCTTTGTATAAAAAAAATTCTCTCCCAATATAAAATACAGGGACTATGTATATCAAAGCATTATAGCATAAGTTTTGCGCCCAGCACAAAGTAATGTGATCTTTTATATATAAAGTACTTGTGTCCCCAGTACAAAATACTAGGATAGCTTTTAGCATCAGCTTTTGGTCCAAGCATATAAGTGTTAACTTTTGTTATTTTTATCCTAATACATGTGTTGTCCTTCTGAGAATTTGACAAACGACGAGGGTATCTTGTGGTTCCCTTTGTAAAATGGAGAAATTGTAATTGCCAATGAAAAGGTGACACAGAGTTTTGTAGGAGAAACTTAGACAAGGGCTTTTCAGCAAGTTTATGCTTGTGGCAGATCCTAAATATTTTGGGAGGCTAGTAAATTGATTTCTGCATTCTCAAATACCTTATTCAGATTCCACTAGGATCACTTTTAAATTTTTGGTAAAATCGTAGATTTTACAGCTTCAGACTTCATTGCAGTTAGTAGTCTTAATATGTCCAGAAAGAATAGATTGAAGAATAAGTATTTTAGGAATCCTGAAAGGGAAGAGGGTTTTAATAAAAAGAACAACAAGTGGAGTTTAAAGTTACATGAATTGCTTGATTTGATTGAGCATCATTCCAGCTATGTGAGAGATAATCTAAAGAAGAAGGGTAAGGGTAAGGGTAAAGGTGAAGATGATAATTGTAATAATGATAATACCGATAGAGTGTCAGTTGAGCAATTGGATGTTTCATCAGAAGAAGATGATGATGTGAGAGAATTCAAAGAAAAAGCGTAAGCATAATGGTAAGGGTAAGGGTAAGGGTAAGGGTAAGGATAAAGGTGAATATGATGATAGTAACAATGATAATCCAAATAGATTGTCAACTGCACGATTGTATGTTCCATTAGATCAAAATGATGCTGTAAAATTAGCCGAGCTTTATTTGCTTACCTCTGTTTTGTTGGGTCGCCCACCATGTAGAGTAGTGGAGGATCGACATATGAATATTATTGATGATGAAGAGTTAAATAACTCTTATCAGTGGGTACTAAGATATACGGTGACTTGATACCCCATATGCAGTCAGCCGTAAAGCCAGGATCTGTTGCGGGTAGTTATATGTTTCTTTGTATACCCTTCCTATTCTGTTGCTGGGTGGCAGAGGTGTTTGATGTCTTCAAGCAGTAATATGATGTTTGTCCTAAGACTAAACCTTTGATGCTCTATTATACAAGTACGACTCTTCCGCACAACATTAGAATGTGTAAGAAGTACTTTCATAATGAAGAGGTGAAAGTGAAATCAATAAGTCATCAATCTAACAGTGCTTCAACTTCAAAGTCAACTTCAAAGACAAGTTTAACAACAGGATCTCTTGATGTGAATTAGGGATGTGCAAAACCGAACCGGTACCGATAGCCGAACCGCTACCGATAAGCATAACGGTATCGATATAACGGTTATTGGTTCGGTAATGGTATTAATTTCCAATACCGATAAGATATCGGTACGGTAACGGTTTCTATATCTCTTTACCATTACCGTACCGATAACCGATAAGATTTTTTTTATAATTTTTATATATTTTATTTTATTTATTATTAGTATATTAAGTCATTTAAACTCTTAATTTACAACATTAACTTATAGGTTAAACTTCAATTATTATTATTATTATTTTTTGTGGTTATATGCCAATACTCATACACTTTAATTAATGAGTCCGGCCTATTTTATAACTAATTTTGCTTTCTCGGATCATTGATCAGACTTTCTTATCTTTTCTTTTTCTATTTCATTATTTTGTGTTATGTTAGCATATTGTTAAGACTTGTTGATTGCACTTATTTACTTAGTTTGTGTGGATGGTTTGTCTATTATTTTAGTGGTTATTAATATTAATTAAAAAATATTATCTATTGACAACCATCCACCAAGAATTCATACATTACTTCGGTGTACCGATTACCGAACCGTTAACTACCGAACCGTTAAGAACCGATAACCATTAACCGATAGCTTATTGGTACGGTATTGGTTTTACATAATTACATACCGTTAACCGATATACCGTTACCGATAAGCTCAAACCCGAACCGTACCGCCCCATGAACACCCCTAATGTGAATGAAGTTTTAAAAGTGAGATTCTTTGTTTGTCTCTTCTTTGGTTTGTTTCTTATGTGGTTTATCTCTTTTTAATGTTTACATTTTTATCAGAGGCTGACAACTAATCTTAAAACACATTTACCTGATGAGAGGAAGATCCAACTCATGAACAATGCCTCAGAAAAAAGTATTAAACGTGATACTCTTGATTCAGAGAAGAGGATTTTGGATCATTTTAACAGAAAGTTCGATGCATTACTGCTTCTTTTTGCAAAATAAAAAACAAGTGATGTAGGCGAAGTCGGTGGTTGTTCTGTGAATAAATCAGACACCAGAAGCAGAAGTGAGAGAAGTAACTTTCAAGGTGATGTTAATTATTCAGATCCTCAGAATAGTTCATTTAAACAATCATCAAATCCAATTGACAAATCAGATTTCTTTAACGATAGGTGTGGGCTTAATGGTGGGGGAGAAAGTGATCAAACTATTCCAGGTGCTTTGAAAGAGAAAAGGCGGAATAGGTTGTCAGCTCCTTAAAGTTGGCACGAAAAGTCAGTTGGCTCCCTCAACCCTCCCCTGTATCAACTAGCTACTTGAACCTATTTAATTTTGTGCCATCTGAGCACAATTTAACTATCCAGTAGATAAAATGAAGCGTGTTCAGTTCACGCACAATGACATGACAAAATCATCAAATAAAAAAATGACACATGGATTTTGACTATTAATAATAAAAAAAACTTTCAGAAAAAAGAAAAACGAAAAAGAAAAGAAAATACTAAATCCATCCCCTTATTTACTGGTTCCCCACCACCCCACCTTTCACCATCTTCCCCCGACGACCAGCCCGTCCTCCTCCCCCCCCCCCCAAGGAATTGTCTTCCATAGCCGATTCCATACCAGAACAACTTTTCCACCAAAATCAATTCTTCAATCCTAAAACTAAGTTCTTGAAACTCCCAAATACTAAACGGAGAGCAGCTATCTCCCACAATTTCCTCCTAATCCAACATACCAATTACTAAATCAAACTTAATTTAAACAAACCTCAACCATAAAACACTAGAAAAATTTAATCATGAAAGCCAAGTGATTCAGATACACAGACTGAACCATAAGATAATGCCCATAAGAAATTGAGCACCATTCGGACTAGTCTATACGAATTTTTCATCTCCAAAATTGAAGTGGCTTCTCATTGAAATCGTCCAGAAGCTGTTGATTTGAGAAGAAATAGAATAACTCCATTACTGAACTTTGAAGAAAGCTTGAATATCAACAAGTGGATTGGTGATTTTGTTGAATAAATCAAACGAAATTTTTACTAAATTTTGATCGGATTGTGTTTAAGAGCTTTAACAAATTTTGGTAAAAAAATTATTTAGTGTTTTGGATCAAATGAGACTTGCTTGATGAAGGAGTCCATGAACACATGATGAACATGAATTTCTGCCTAATTTTGGCGATGGCAGTAGCTGAGTGGTGGTTGTTGGGTGGTGTAATGGCGGGTTTGGAAAGGAAAAAAAAATTAAGTATAAAAAGAAAAGAAAAAACCCTTGTTGGATGAAAAAAAGCCCTCCCACGCGCCCAAAAAATCTGTTAAACACTATATGTGCCATGTAGGCATTTTTTGCTTGAGTGGTACAAAAACGAATGGGTCGAGGTAGCTAGTTGGTATAGGGGAGGGTTGAGGGAGCTAACTGACTTTTCGTGCCAAGTTTGAGGAGCTGATGACCTATTCCGCCAAGAGAAAACAACTAAAGGAGTATGTGTGGAGAAAACCAATCAAATTATTTTGGATGGTTTACAAGAGAAACAATCTGAAGTTGATCTATAGAAAGACGCAAATGTCATCATTCAGTAGGAACATGAAGAGCTCTGGTGGCTCTATTTATCTGGTGAACTTATTTTGACACCTGGTAACCAAAATGCGTATATAGTGGTGAATCATATGGGAAAAGTAAATTGGAGAATATTTCTTTATGTAATGATTTTTTTATAGTTAATATTCAATATTTTATTTTGTTATTATTTTGTTTTATATAGAATCAGATAATCAGAATGCTTCAGTTGATTTATCGCGAAAAGGTGACATTCAATCTGAAGAAATCAGAGTGTTTTGGTTCAAACAGAAGCTCATTTTTTCGATGATCAAATCTATTCGACACATGTTGGTAAGAAAAATTGTTCCATAGTTTTATTTTATTTTATTTTTAAATTTTATGGCAGATGTGCTCATGAATTTCCTATTAAAAGTATCTGGGAGATTCATATTACCAACAGGTTATGCCTAGTAAAAAATTCTTTATTTGTTCACTCAATGTGTCTTGTCCCAGTATTAAATACTGTGAGTCTTTGTATCAGAAGCTTATGCCCCAATCTGAAGTACTGGGACTCTATTCAATATCTGTTTTTGGCTTCCATGAAAAAAGTTTATGACCCCTTGCTATGTGTTCTTGTGAAATGATTCTTGACATATAGTAGATGTAATATATGTGTTTATATATTTTTACAGAATCAAATAATGGCAAATCTAGGAATGAAGACGTTCTCAATCAACGCAGTCGCAGTGCTGAGATCCGAGACGAACTTCTATCTATCCACGAGCTTGCCGAAGATCGGTTATATTTTTACACCAGAAGGTATGTAAAAGTCTTTTATAGCTATTTTTGTGGTTTAAAATGTCTCATAAATTATCTTTATTATAAAGGTTCTCAACAAGGTTCCTAAGAAGATTTTGTGTGTTCTGAAGTGAAGACGCCATTAAAATCATTTGATAGGAAAAGGAAGACACGTGATAGAGATGCTTCTCCTGAAACTAGGTCTCCCCCTAAAGTTAAAGTTGCTCAAAATATTACTCCCCCAGATGGACCTTTATTTTCGCTTGGCTTCTCTCAGTCTTCACAAGAGACCAAACTAGGGAGTGATAGTGTCAGGCCAGTTTCTATGAATATTAATCTTGCTCAAACTAAGGGTGGTACTGAGTTGCCTTCAATTGATGAAGATGATTCAAAACTTTTGACACTTGCTGATGCATCTGCTGTAGCAATGGAGCAAGAGACAGTTTTGAATTCGACAATCAAAACACCTGAACAGTTAATTTTTACGGAGAAATGGAAGGTTGCTGTAGCGGATGACTTTGTGACGAATATTGCAAATGTGTCTTTATCTAAAGAAGATTCAGCTATGCAGTCTTCAGTCAAAGAAGAGCAAGGTATAGAGTTTGCTGTGTGCCATACAACCCATCAAAAGATGCAGAAGGAAGGGTGCAATTAGGTAGGGGACATATGGTTTGCAAGCCTAGCCGTCATTTAATATCTCCATACAGGCCTTTTAAGCCAAAGGAAAAGGGCAAGCCAGTGATCGGAAGAGTACTTTTAGACGTGTATATCCTTTTCATTTTGTCAATGTCCTTTCTTATAGTTTGGAAAATTTTGATGAATGGTTGTGAAGACCTGACATGCATCCCTAAAATTAGTCAACCTTCAGTGTAAGTGATTGTTTGTTGTTTTTGTGTTTTGAGTTAAAGGATTTATAAAATAAATTAGTAACTTGAGATTGTTGATGCTGTTTTTGTGTGTCTTTTTCAGTGATGAGAATCTTTATGTTGAGAATCTTACCGAGATCTCTATTGTGAATCCAATTAAGTTATATAATATTAGTGTGAAGAAAAATGTGGTTTAAAGAGCTTGCAGATAGAAGATATTCACTTACCACTGAGGTTTTTTTACATCTTATTTGTTATTGGTTCTGTATTTTTCCTTTACATTTATTATGTTTGTTGACATCTATTTTTTTCATTGCTATTATTTCTATCACGCAACATGTTGATGTTATGTTGTGCTACTCGAGGAAGAAGCATGTCTATCATTCGGCTAACTACTCAGCGATGTTCACAACAACAGACTTGGTTTTTGACAATATTATAAAATGGTTGTTTTATGAGAATGCAAAGTCCTATTTTCAAAATATGCCAAAGGAAGAGAAGAAGAGGAGAATAGAAGAGAAGAAGAAGAGAATAGAAGAAGAGAAGAAAAAACAAGAAGAAGAAGAAGAAGAAGAAGAAGAAGAGAAGAAGAAGAAGAAGAAGAAACAAGGAGGAAAAAAGAAAGGCGGTCAAGGAAGGAAAAAAGAATCTCCAAAGAAACCTGCACCTACACTTGCACCAGAAGGTGAAGTTGTTTTGGGAAGAGAGGATTTGAAATTGCAGGATTTACAGAAGATTGATTTATATATTGATTTAGCGCATTTTCCTGGAACTACCCTGACTAACCTGTATGAGTGTGTGCTTGGGTGTTCTAGGCAATGCAGGATATCATGGACGCAGGTGGATAAAGTCTTTATACCAATTAGGAAGCCTTGAGCTTATCCTTATGACCTAATTCTAACGCACAATATTAGATGAGAGTCTATTCTATAAAATATCACATATTAGATGTCTATGATTCTGTGTTCAGTGGGCATGAAGATTTTGTGAAGATGAAGATGGAAATGTATGCAATTATTATTCCTCAGTTGCTTAAACTACTGCAATTTCATATTGAGTATCCTAGTTTTCGTATGCAGTACAAAAAACTCGATATTGAGTATAAAAGTGCACTAAAACAAATTGGAGGAACAGATTGTGGTGCATTTGTAACAAGGTTTATTGACCTCATGATGCTGGGAAAGGATTTGCATAATTTTCAGTGGGGAGAGAAATCTATTGGTTTTTACAGAAGATATGTTGCTGCTAGTCTGCTAATTCATAGAAGAGTAAAGAGAGAGGAAGCTTATGAAACTCCACCAAAGAACACTAATGATGATTATAGGGAGAATGATGAAAATTTAACTTGTGCATATGGAAGTGCCAATGATTTTAATCTTTTTTGTCTATATTAAAAATTGACAATTTTTTGTGTTTTATGATATATACAGTAGTTATTGGGCATGCAATTTATAATATAATTTTTTCTGCTTTTAGTGGTTGCTTGTTTGTTGTTATTATTATTATTTCGTTAATGTAAATAGGAGTCCCAGTAGCTTATACTGAGAGTCAATCCAAAATAAGTAGGTATCCTTAGTTATTTATGCCTGACTTCCATCAAAATAAGTTGGAAGTCCCCGTATTTTATTATCAGTCTCAATATAATTTGCTGCTATTCTTTCAAATATAACTTAGGAGTCCCAACAACAAATAGTAATTTCCCAGTTGTAAAATTTTGATTCTAGGTAAATGATTGAGTTTACCAGATTTAAAATAATAGTTATGTAACTGCCTTGTGACAATTGTTTTACTGTTCTGTATTGGTGCATGTTCAGTATAGGTATAACTGTTATGTAATTGTGTCTGTTCAATTATAAGTTGCAACTGTTACAATAGCAATGACATGTTATAAATACCCAACTCATAAGTGAAGAAACATATTCAAAAAATAAAAAAATAATTAAAAGCATTTCAGAATGCCTCGTCGACCAAGAACAAGGGAAGGAGCATCCAGTTCAAGGCGAAGAACAAGAGAATCATCCAGTTCAGATTCAGACGCTAAACAAATGAATGAAGTTCTGGATCAATTAAGAGCTGAAATATGGGGATGGAAATTCAAGTTCGAGGATTTCTTCCATGATTACAGGAAGGACATGAGAAGGGTAAAGAGAATGCTTAAAGGGCTACTACTTAATAAGGGTATTGATTACAATACCTACTACACACCACCAAGATCACCACCAGAAGCACCACCAGAAGCAGCAACACAAGCGCCCTAAGTTTGAATATTTATGTTTATTTTTAGTTGTAATTTTGAATGTTTATTTCGTAATTTTATTTTAATTTTTGATGTTGAATAATTGAAAATTTGTTTGAATGCTGGATAATTATTTTAGTTTTTTAGTTTCTTTTGCATTGTTCAATGTGGTTTTTATTTTCTCAGTCCCTATATTACGAAGTTCCATTTCATTATGCTGGGACTCCATCAAAATTATTAGGGAGTCCCAGTTTATTATTCTGGGATATGTGAGTTGGTTTTTATTTCTCAGTCCCTATATTAGAAAGTCCCAATTAATTTTACTAGGACTCTATCAAAATAACTATAGAGTCCTAGTTCTTTATCCCTATGACATATGAATTGGTTTTTGTTTTTGTAAGTCCTAAGGTAGGATGTCCCAGTTCAATTTACTGGGACTTCATCAAAATAACTAGAGAGTCCCAGTTCATTAACCTGAGATATGTGAGTTGGTTTTTATTTTTCTAAGTGCCTATGTTTGGAAGTCCTAGTTCATTATGCTGGTCTACATCAAAAATAACTAGGGAGTCCCAGTTCTTTTATTCTGGGACATGTGAGTTTGTTACAAGTAATTTTTATTTAAGTCCTTAAGTTATAGAGGGGCAGCCCCTATGTTATAGGGGGCAATTTTACCCATATGTTTTTTTTTTTTGTAATTTTTTAATTAACTTGTATGCATAACATTTAATATGTGCCTATAAATACAGTTTTCCAATATAAGATCATCATACATTTTTACAAATTGTAGTTTCTTCTCTAGTCTTAGAAAAATAAAAATGTCGCTTCCACAAGATAATGTGCATACAGTCGAGAATGGGCATGCAGTTCAGAATGAGCACACTCTTCAGAATGGCCATAAAAATCAACACGTAGGGCGTGATGAATATTGAGCGATTGCAGGTTTGGAGGAAGACATTGAGGGGTTGACTTGTACTACAGAGCAAATTCAACTATTAATTATTCGACAAAATCAGAGGCTTGAAAGTAATGAACGAGAAATGAGAAGGATGAGGAGGGCAATGAGAGAAATTCCAAATTACAATAAAGTGGATCCTCCTCCAGGGTCACCAGTGTGAAGCACTAATACTAATTTTACTATTTTTAGATTTTTATACGTTTTAAGTTGAATTAAGTTATTTAAGGAAGTTGTTTTTGTTTGTTATTATATATGGTTTATCGTGAGATTATGTATTATATCTTGAATTTTGGGAATATAATTTAAAATCACTTTTTATGTTTTACTAGAAAGGTTATGGTCTAAACAAACATATGTGATTTTTATATTTTTAATATTAAAATGAGTGTTCCAAGGAAAAAAGACTTAAACGCTATTCTCTACTAGTAAAAAATACTGGCACTTTAGTGAATATAATTACCAGTCTCAGTATAATATACTGAAATATAACCAAATAAATCCAGGAGTCCCAGTATAAAGAACATGTACTTTATTCAAAAGCAAAAGACAAGCAATATGCATGAATTTGACTAGACATATATTTTGACTAGGTACATAGTTTGGAATATAAATAGCTCTCTTTTGTTCAAGAAAATTCAGAACATCTTCTATCTTTTTTGTTGAAGAGAATACACAATAATTTTCAGTTTGTGATGTACTGGGAAGCAATCTTGAGTATATAAGATGCTCAATTAGGTCAGCTTGTATGTAAATCATACCATTTTTAGAAGTGTCTTTTTGTTATTTTTTATATGAAATAACAATGTTTTTTTCATATTATTTTTGTTTGTTTGCAGATTTTTCCACCATGATTGGCAGTTAAGCTTCCACAGCATGATCTCCCAGCCATTCTTATTTGTCGTGGTACACATTACCATATGAATAATGAAAAATACAGAAGACGCAAAAAAAACTATGCAATGGATGGAGGGAGTTTGTTCGTCGTAATAATCTACAAGTAGGAGCTAGCATACTTATTAGAACTTTGAAATCCACAGATCACGTGGTTTTAGATATTAGTATTTGGGAGTCTGAACTAAAAGAACATTTAAGTTTTAGTTCTATTTCAAGTTCTACTGATAACGAAAGTCTTGGTGATGGAGTTGTTGAAGATGCCTGGCAAGATTGTATTTTCCAGGTAAACGATTAAGTTTACCAGTTATGTAACTTCCTTGTAACAATTATTTTTAGTTTTGGTAATGAGCTGTTCAGTATAATGTATGGGTATTCTGTCAAATGTAACTAGGAGTCTCAGTGAAAAATACTTGGGTTCTATGCAAAATAACTAGAATCTCTAGTTGTAGAATTTTGATTCCATCCAAAAGAAAAAGGACAAGCAACGTGCAGTTTTTTTTTTTTAAAGAAGAAAGATCTTCAGCTTTTTTTGACAATTCAGACCATCTTCTATCTTCTTATAATATAAATAGATCATTTTGATATTGAAGAGAAGACACAATTTTAATTTATGATGTCAGGTCTCTGGAAGGCAGTCGTGAATGTATTAGATGCTCAGTTAGATAAAAGTGTCATTTTTGTTGTTATTATGAAATAACAGTATTTTTTTTTAAATTTTTTTTGTTTGTTTTTAGATTTTCCTACCATGATTGGTAGTTAGGCTTCCACGATATGATCTCCTAGCTATTTTTTTTCGTGGTACTGATTACCATTTGAATTACCAAAAATGCAGAAGATAAAAAAAGCTATGAGGGTGTTTGTTCGTAATAATAACCTAGAAGTATGAACTACACTATATATTAGAATTCTGGAATCCAGAGATCGTGTGATTTTAAATGTTACTATTTGACAGCCTGAACTAGAACGTTTAAGTTCTTGTTCTAGTTCTAGTTTAGCTCTCGTAATAACGAAAGTCTAGGTGATGGAGTTGTTGAAGTTACCTGACAAGATAGTATTTTGTCTGAGTGTCTAATTCTAGCTGTACTGTAATTTTTTTTATGTCTGTTTTTTAACTTCCCAGGTAAACGATTTGATTTTACCATTTATGTAAGTGCCTTGTAACAATCATTTTATTTTGGTAATGAATTGTGACTTTTCAGTGTAGTTGTAACTGTTATGTAATGATGACTTTTCAATTATAAGTTGCAACTATTACAATAGTTTTGATTTTTGTCTATAAATACATAAAATTTTTTAATTGTTTCTTCATCATCATCATCATCACCATCTTATTATTATTATTATTATTATTATTATTATTATTATTATTATTATTATTATTATTATTATTATTATTATTATTATTACTATTATATTTCAGACTTTTGAAAAATGACTGAGAGTAGTGTCAATCAACCAATACCACTCCCTACTAGAACCAACACTACCACCACCCACCCACCACCACCACCACCACTAAATAATCTAAATTGGGATATTGCAGTTCTGCAGGGTTAGATGCAGGATCAGAATAATCTAATACAACAAATTCAAAATGATGTTTGGAATATACGTTACGTCCAAAGGTGACAACTGCGAAGGATTTGACACTTTATCGATGCTACAGTAGAGGATATAGGGTTGGAAATTCTACCAGGATCTCCATAATGAAATATGTGAAGATTTTATGTTGTTATTTTTAATTATTAGTCTATAATTTCTTATTTTCTACAACATAATTATTGGGTTCTAGTACAAACTATTGTGTCTCTATATAGCATAAACCTATCGTTCCAGTATAAAATGCTGGGACTTTCTATATAATTTCACCTTTTCAATTATTAGTAAAAATATGTGCATATCTTTGTTTCATTAAAGTAGAGAATATACTATGGTTTTCCATACTGCAAAAGAGTGATGGAGCATAAAGTGAGTTTCAGTATTTTGTAATATAACTTCACACTAAAATACTTGAGTTTTATTCCTTACACAGACAAATTTAGTGGAATTTATCTTTCCATCATATTTTGAGTTGTAATGTTACAAGAACAAAGAATATACCAGATTTAACTTTGAAATGTATAGTCAATGAGACTTTTAGATTTCGAAAAATGCATATAATCTAATAAGAAAAGAATCTTTCCAGAAATTTTTCGAGTTGACATGTCAAATAAAAAGATGAAAGAATCTACCTGCTTATTTTGTATTGTCAAGTACATAATACTGTGACTTTAGTATACACATACAATAGTCTCGGTTTAAGAAACTGAGGTTTTATTCTATACAGATAGGATCTCCTAGTAAAAAAAGTGATATCTTTATTTACTGGACTTTGTTCTATCTTTTTGGCATAGAAAGTTCTAGTGAATCTCTATGTTTTCAAATAGAAAAATGTAAAAAAGAATGAATCTTTACAACCTTTTTTCTGAGTTGTAATATCATGCAAAAAGAACAAAGAATGCACACAGCTTTTTAATTTTTGAAATTGTGAATTAGAAGTTCAGTTGTCTTGTATAAATTACACATAGGGCTTGTGCTTTTATTTATACAAAATTAATATTATAAAAAAAAGAGGTAATATAATAAGAAATGGCTTGCAACAATGAAGCAAAAGGACAACAATTGTACAACTTGAGAAATGGTGTTAGGACTTTAAAAATTGTTCTTGAGTTATTGAAAAATGAGGTATCTGTTGCGAAGAACAATTTGGATATATTGATTCAGTTTTTTGTAGCGCTCAGAAAGAAAAAGACAATAAATATTGATCGTCTTTTTGAGAAGCTTATGATTATTAAATGGCAGAACTTTACAGACTCAACCTCTGGTTGTACTTCTCGTGTCCCTAGTGATTGTTAGCATTTTTGCCGTGTTTTACTGCATCTATTTTTATGTGTTTATAGTGTTATATTTTTATGCTTCCAACTATAAGAAGCAAGTGTAATTTAAGTTTATCTGTTTTATTTTTGATGTATGTTTTGTATCTGAGGATGCCTCTGTTGTGTTTTAGAAATATCTTTTATGTAATTCTCATCTTATTTTAATGAAAATGCCTGTAAGTATGCTTGTTTTTTGAAAAATGTTGATAATTTCATAGAAAAATTAGAAAAAGCAAAGAATAAAAAACTTAAGCTCATGGTAGATGGAGTTCCAATTTTTTATACTGGGATAGTAAGCTTAAGGCACATGAAGTCCCACTTTTTTTATACTGGGACACTATGCTAAACGCAGACGGAGTCCCACTCTTTTATCTTGGGACATTAAGCTAAGCCAGATGGAGTCTTAGTATTTTATACTGGAAAAATAAGGTTAAGTCAGATGGAGTTCTAGTATTTGTATACTTATATAAATCTGTATAGTCAATAGCCACCTAAGATTGTAGTTGAGAAAATCCACAGTTTACTACGTTGAAAACTGAATAATAGAGAAACACAACTTTTTTTCTCTAGAACTATTATGATATCAATGCATTTTTTTATTGCAGAGATTATCTTTGACTGTAACAGTTGAACAAAGTAGTAAGAGATCGTTTGGTACAAGGATAAATTATATCGAGATTAGTTAATATTGAGATAAGTTAATACTATGGGTTCTTTGGTATAGATTTATTCATCAAATTGTGCATAAGTTATAGATAATACTAATTTGAATTTGCAAACCAAACACAGGATAAAACCATCCAACTTTTTATACCAGGATTAATTAATCCTATACCACATACCAAACGACCTCTAAGTGTTAGCCTATAAATAAGGCTTTGCAGTTGAAGGAAACTACAACATATTTTCAGTTCATCTACTAATACAACAGTTTCTCTATAGTAGAACATATTTTCATAAAAGAAGATATGGAGCCGGCTGATCATTTTAAAACTCACGAGATCTTATTTTAAAAAAAGATGATTTTGTATGTTAAATTTTTTTTCATCCAATTTTTTTAGTGTGTGCTATTTCTACTAACTGTCATAGTTATTGCTTTTAGGTTTTTCCAGAACGTTGGAAGCACAGACTCCCTAATGAAAGTGGCATCGCGCTTATAATATGTAACAACAAAGTTATGAGATGGGACTCAAGGTTGGAAAATACAAAAGACTCTGCAATGGATGGAAAACTCTTCTTCAAGAGCAAGGTTTCAAGCAAGGGGATACCCTTCGCTTTAATTTCATTTTATTCGAGGATGCCAATTGGAATCAAATTACTGCTTATGAAGTTAGTCTCGGCAGCCCTCAGGATGCTGACAGTGATTTTGATGATGATGATGATAGTGATGAAGATGATGATGCAGGATCAACACAAAAGCCAATTGTAATCAATTATGTTTTAGTAATTCTGTGTTGTTCTTTTAGTTAATGTAGTTTAAATTTCTGCTTTTATTATATGTACTATGTTTCTAAATTTTTGAATGTATTATCTGATGTTTAATGTACTAGTTTTTATCGAATTTTTGAATGTATTTTATCTAGTTTTTATCCATTGGTGATTCAATTACTAAAGAAACTAAAAATAGTTAAATTGGAACAAAATTTTATACCAAAAATAAAAAATATCAAGTATTTATAAAAATCATTTCAAAGACTACAGAAAAAAAAATTTCTCTATAAAAGAATGATTCTTATTTTACTGGAAGACTTAGTTAAAGTTAAATAGAGTCCCAGTATTAAATAGTGGGACACTAAGGTTAATTAAGCCACATGGAGTTCCATTATAAAATATTGCGTCTCTAAGCTTAGCAAGAAGGAGTTGCAGTTTTTTTAATCTGGGATACGAGGCTTAATTTTGATGGACTCCCAGTATTTTGATACTTATGAGAGCTGTATACACAAAAATACCTAACACTGCAGTCAAGAAAAATTTGGATTTTATTACATAGGAAGACTGAGAAAATACAGAAACACAGCATTTTTTGACTACATTTATTATGGTATCAATGCATTTTTTTTTACTATATAGATTCTCTTTTACATTAATAATTCTACAAACTAGTAACTGTTAGCCTATAAATAAGATTTTGCAGTTGAGGAAAACTACAACATATTTTCAGTTCATCTACTTATATAATATTTTCTTTGTAGTAAAAAATATTTTTCTAAAAGAAAATATGGACAATCGTGTGGAGGATCTGGGTCATTTCTATAAGAAGCTCACAAGTTCTTACGTTAGAAACGATGATTTTGTATGTTAAAAAATTTTTCCAAGCCAATGTTTATTTTTCATCTAATTTTTTAGTGTGTTATTTCTTGATAGTTTATTGCTTTTAGGATTTTGCAAAATATTGGAACCAGAAGCTCCCTAATGTAAATGGCAGCGCGTGTTTAGTATGTGAAGATGACAAAGTATATGAGATGTGGTTCAAGGTTGAGAAATATAAAAGACTGTACAATGGATGGAAAGATCTTCTTCTGATCAAGGTTTGAGGCAAGGGGATACCCTTCGATCTGATCACATGTTTTCTGAGAATCACGAGGGTCATCAGGTTTTTGTTTTTGAAGTTGTTGTCAGAAATCATCAGGTTAGTGATAGTGATGATGATGACGACGACAACGATGAAGATGATGAAACATGATCAACACAATAGCCAACTGTAATTGAATAACTTTTAGTAGTTTTGTGTTGTTCTTTTACTTAATGTTGTTTATATATTTTTTATTATATGTATTGTGTTTTTATATTTTCTGTTTAGTTAATGTACTGTGTTATAGTTGATGTTTGTTTGTGATGTTAATGTATTAGTTTTATCAATCATGTTTTATGTTATTTTCTTTCCAAGAACTGAAACTGTTGGTTGTTCAATTAGTAAAGAAATTAGAAAACAACTAAATTGGAACAAGAATTTCATACCAACAATGAAAAAAATATAGTTTTTTTTAATTTTTTTATAATAAGCCTAGTCAAAGACTACATAGGAATAACAAAAAATTATGCTTTATAAAATGATGGTTCTTTTTTCACTTCAAAATTGCAGCCACTTGATGAAAATAAAGAAGAATGTTTTTCTATCTATCTATCTATCTATCTATCTATCTATCTATCTATCTATCTATCTATCTATCTATCTATCTATCCATCTATCCATCCAGTGACAACGGATTTCTACCTGAAAAAAAAATTAAGATAGGATCTTTTGTCATGTTTAAATTTCTATTGAATTGTAGTAAAAGACAATTTAAAAATAAAAGCAGACATAGAGACATACCTATATTTTATTTAGAGTTATGTTTCTTTGAATACGAATGAAGTACTGGATTGTATGTGCAGGATGTTCTGTTTGTGTCCATGCTTTCTATATTTCCGTCATCTCTTCATCTTTTATCTGTAAATTCTATAGTTGATATATACCTTTTTGTCTTATTCCTCCTTGGCTTAACTTTAAAATTTGGAGGTTTTGTTATTTCTTTTTTGATGCTGTCTGGCACAACCCATGAATCTTCATGTCCAACTGTATTGATTTTTCCTTCATATTGTTTTAACCATGTTTCTCTTTTATATATAGAGCAATAATCAGACTTGTTTAGGTGTATCCTGTCTATAGCAGCAAGTGTATGTTCACAAGG